>JADBJO010002430.1:117500-127500 GCA_016801955.1 Conus betulinus
AGAGGGGAGAGAGAGAGAGAGAGAGAGAGAGAAGAGAGAGAGAGAGAGAGAGAGAGAGACGCGCGAGGCGCTCGGGTTCTCACCTTCTGTCACAAACAGGAATGAGCGAGTGAATGAATGCATGAACGAATGTATGAATGGAAAGAAGGAAGGATGGATGGATGGTCAAATGGTGAACGGAAAGATGAAGGGATGGATGAATGTTGCGCCTTAAATGACAAATAAATCCCGCTATGGGAACTCTGTAGCTGCAGCGTTGTTAGAATAACACTGCTCATCAACACAAAGACATTGATAACTGTTTTCGTTTGTAAAAAAAAAAAAGTAATTATCATTCAAAACAGCAATAATCACTGTAAGAAAAACCGTAATATGATATTACGATAATTACACTTGTGGGAACACCGTTATTTTCATAAGTTTTGACGCTGTTTATTCCTAAAACAATGAGCCAAAAGAGAAAATGTGTATGTGTCCAAAATCACCTGTTTTACACGAGTCATAATTACCAATTTTTCGTTTTCATGTTGATCGTCTCTGAACACCATTTTGACCGGAAAGTAAGAAATCGACTCATTAACGAAGCTACAACAGGGGTGGGAAATGTTTTACGATGATGAAAACAGCAATTAGCAGTTCATTTGGGAAAATAAAAAAAAAAAGGGGGGGGGGGGGGGGGGGGGGAGGGTGTTATTGAAGCTTGTATGCTTCCGTACTATCCGGCCCATTCTATGAACGTACATAACCCCTCCCTGCCTCCCCCCCCCCCCCCCCCCCCACACACACACACACACATACACACACACGCGCGCGCGCGCGCGGACACGTGGGAGAGAGAGAGAGGAGAGAGAGAGAGAGAGAGAGAGAGAGAGAGAGAGAGAGAGAGAGAGAGAGAGAGATGCGGACATTTGAGAGATAGAGAGAGAGAGAGAGAGAGAGAGAGTGAGAGAGCGAGAGACACTTGAGAGAGAGAGAGAGAGAGAGAGAGAGAGGGAGAGAGAGAGAGAGGCGGACACTTGAGAGAGAGAGAGAGAGAGAGAGAGAGAGAGAGAGAGAGAGAGGGAGAGAAAGAGAGAGAGAGCAGCCTGAGCGAGCGTCCGTCCCTTATCCCGCCGATGTGCACCGCGTGCGAAGTTGGTGCCACCCCCCCCCCCCCCCCCCCCCTTCCCCGAACTGCTTAATCAATAACTGATCTGTCAGCGTTGCCAGCCCCAGTCGCTTGCTGCTGTCTCGCATTCCGCACGCTCAGCCGCTTCCTCATTGATAAATCTGTTAATGTATTATTTTCTTGTTGCGGTGATTCCTTCCTTCCCCCCCCCCCCCCCCACCCCGTCTCTCTCTTTTCGCGTGTCTTTGCGCTTCTGTCTGTCCCTCTCTCTCTCTCTAACTCTCTCTATTTCTGTCTCTCAATCTCTCTGTCTCTCTGTGTCTGTCTGTCTGTCTGTCTCTCGCTGTGTGTGTGTATGTGTGTGTGTGGCTGAGCCAGTGACGAGTGTTGTACAGAACGGTATTTGATGTGATTTCCTCTCCCGCTGGCTTCACTGGTAACGCCTCTTTTTTTTTTTCTCTCTCTCTCTTGTGGTGGTGGTGGCGGGTGGGCGGGCAGGTTGAGGAGGAGGAGGAGGAGGAAGGGGGGGGGGGGGAGGGAAGGGAGGAAACAAGTAGAAGGCACAGGCCACAGAGACTTGACGCCTCGCTTTTGTCAACATGAAGCACCGAGCTTGTTGTCGTCGTCGACCCAGCTGAGCGGCGCGGGCACAGCGGCTCAATAGGATTGTTGAGCAGGGCGGGATGGAGGGGGCGGGCGGGCGGGCGGGCGGGCGGCGAGGCAGGCAACACTGCCACCAACGCCAACCGCTCCAGTTGAACAGCTTCAAGTTAACAGGGCAGTGAGGTGTGAGCCGTTTAGGAGGCGGGTTAGGCCCCCATGCAGGCCCCAAAGCTCCACCAAGACTTACTGATGATTTATGAAGATAGCTTCCAAGCCTGCGCCCCTAGAGCGAGCCAACTAGCTCCTGGGTTGAGAGGCCCTGCTTTACACTTTTTTTTGGGGGGGGGGGATGGGGGTAGGGGAGGGGGAGGGGAAAGAAACTGACTCGATGATTATTGAATTCCAATCTGGTGTCAATAAAGCGACAAGAGCCCGCCTGCACACAGGGTTTAGTGGAGGGGGGGGGGGGGGAGGAGGGGGACTACTACACTCGCCTTTCCAGCCCCTCTCATTCAGGGTGGATACAATAGCTAGCAGTAGGGCTGACGTTCTTGAAGCTATTATCTGTGGTGGTGGTGGTGGAATCTCGGAGGCGGGGGGGGGGGGGGGGGGGGGGGGGGGGGGGGGGGGAGAGGAGAGGAAAGAAAGAAAGGGGGGAGGGAGGGAGAGGGGTGGGTGAGAGGAGGGGGGGAGAGGGAGGAGGCGTGCCGAGGAGGTGGGGTGGGGTGGTGGGGGTGGGGGTGTGAAGAGTGAAGCTAGGCGAGACTTCTCCAGCTGTGAGCCGACACAGTGTGGAAGCTTATCTCTAATTGCCGGGAGTTGAGAGTGGCTGTGTGTGTGCCCTGGCGAGCGCTGTTTGAACACTGGCCGCCGCTCTCCGGGCCCTACTGCCTGGAGTGAGTGACTGAGGGGAAAGGGAAAGAAAGAGAGGGGAAGGGAGGGGACTTGCTCTCTGGCCTCTTGTTCTTTCTCTCTCTCTCTCTCTCTCTCTCTCGCTCTCTCTCTCTCTCTCTCTCTCGCTCTCTCTCTCTCTCTGTGGCGGAATGGACGCATCCAGCGGCAGGGGAGATGGGCTGGGACGGCGCGCGCCCCGTCACCATTGATTGATACTGGCTGAGAGGAGATGATAGCTTCAGTTAGTCTACACACTGTTATTGGCATTGAATTACTGCCACCTCCGGGCCTCGCTCGCGCTCTACCTGCTACCCCCCACCACCACTACCACCACCGCCGCCACCACTACCACCACCACCACCCACCGCCACCGCCGTCACCACCACCACCACCACCTTCCTCCACCACCTCCACCACCACATTCTTCTTCTTTTTCTTCTTCTGCTCCTCGAGTTCTGCTCCAGTGTCCAAGTCGGCGCTTGTATGTCAGACCAGAACAATTGCCCGCAATCCTCTTCTGTGCGGGGTCTGTCTTTGGCTGTGTGATCAGCTGAGAGAGAGACGGTGAGACACGACGGGAGCTGGTTAGTCTTCTTCCGTCGCCTGCCTGTGTGTTTTGCCTTTGGACTGCCGCCGCGCTAAGGGGGAAGCTGAGGAGGCCGCTACCCTCCTCCCCTCCCTCCTCCTCCCCGACTCCGCCACCACCACCACCACCACCCCGCGTGGGCGACGACGTACGAACTGCGCTGCAGGTCCTCGTCAAGCGTATCGTTTTTGACCCCTGTAAGTATTACAGCTACTGATCTGCCTTCTTCTTCTCCTTCTCTTCTTCTTCTTCCTTTTTTCTCCCAGCTCTCTTTCCCCCTTTTCCATCCTCCCCCCTTCTTAATCCCTCACTTCCCGGGGGGGTGGGGGGGGGGGGGGAAGAGCCCCCACCCCACCCCACCTCCCGAAAAATACTTCATCATGTTCTCACCTCCGCGCCTGTTGTGTTGGTGTGGCCTGCGTGTCCGCTTCACCGAGCGAGCCCCCTCGGGCCATTTCACGCCTTGATGGGCCACATCCGTTCCGGTGCGTGAATCTCGGCCAGTGATCAGCTGGAGGAGGAGGAGGAGGAGGACCTACCTGGACGAGGTCCAAAGGCTCTCTTGTCTTTCCCTCTGGCGTAGGAGACAGACTTCTCCAGCGAGGCCCCGAGAAGAATCAGACCCCAGGACCCGACTGGACGTTACCGGTGCATTTTCAGTTCGTTTGCAGATAACGTGATTCCGCGTGGCCAAGATATTCAAGTTTACGATTTTCTAGAAAACAGGCAAAGTCACACAACCAGTGTATCTCGGTTCAAGCAAAAAGTAAGCACTTTTTCAGGTTGTGTCCTCCCCCCCCCCTCCCCTCCCACCCCTTCTGTCCTTCCTCTTGTGTTCTTTCTTGGGAGGGATTTTAAAAAAAAAAAAAAAAAGATAGTTCAAACTCCAGTTATGTATCAGTCTTTAGTTGCTCGTCTCTCGCCAGCTGTCTTTGCACAGTGGATCCCGTGACTCGCGAGGTTTACTATAATTTGTCATATTTATTGCTTTGCCATCTTCATTCGCGAACCATGATGGCTCGGTCAGTTGGAAAGGACCTTTTTTAGCTGCGAGGTACATTGAGCTCGTGCACGCGTGCGGGCATTCTCTCCCACCCCCACCCCCACCTGCCTTTCCCATACTCCCCCCCCCCCCTCTTTCTTTCTGTCTGTCTCTGTCTGTCTGTCTGTCTCTGTCTCTGTCTCTCTCTCTCTCTCTCTCTCTCTCTCTCTCTCTCTCTCTCTCTCTCTCAGGAGACACCCCGTCTCTTTCCTCCTCTTGTCTGTCTGCCCTTGCGCATACACACACACACACACACACACACACACACACACACACACACAATCTCTCTCTTTGTCTGTCTGCCTGTCTGTCTGTCTGTCTGTCTATTTGTCTGTCTTTGTGTCTGTGTCTGCGTCCGTGTCTCTGTCTCTGTCCCTCTCTGTCTGTCTGTCTGTCTGTCTGTCTGTCTCTCTCTCTCTCTCTCTCTCTCTTCTCTCTCTCTCTCTCTCTCGCAGTGTTTGCTGCCTGCCTGTCCAACTGATTGTGTTTCTATCAAAATCTGTCTTCCTACCGGTGACAGTCTGCAGGGATCAAAACACGTCAGTCAGTCAGTCTTTTCTGAAGTTATGATTTGCTTTGTTGTCGTATGAGTTTTGTTTAGCTATTTAGTTCTCTCTCTCTCTCTCTCTCTCTCTCTCTCTCTCTCTCTCTCTCTCTCTCCCCCCCCTCTCTCTCTCTCTTTGTGTCTGTCTCTCTGTCTCTCTCTCACTCTGTCTCTCTCTCTCACTCTGTCTCGGGGGTGGGGGGTAAGGGAGGTGGGGAGAAGGGTGGTGGTGGTGGTGGTGGGCTGGATTGACTCTTTTAAGATAATAAATGTGAAGTGAGGCAGGGAACAGTAAATAATTAACAAGTGCGGTAACTGGGAGCAAGAGTTACCGTACTTATTTATTGTTTTATCTTTTAAGATACCCCAGCAAAGGTCGTCTTACACAGTTCTTGTTCATCGTTCAGCTCTGTGTGGTCACATTTTCGTCGCCGATGAAGCCCCTCTGTTTGGCTTAGTGGTACAGCACCAAGTGCATCATCTGTCTGTTTTCGAGTTCCACTCCCTCCGGCGTCCAGCAGTTAAATCGTATTTTTTTTTCTTTTCCCTTTTCCTGCCCGGCTATCGTTCTGGTGGTACAGGTGTAGCGTTAGGTAGGGTCTCCCAGCTCTGCTGCACTTGGTATGCTGATACCCGTTGGCGCTGTCACCTTTGCTTGGTGGGGGTGTTTAAATCTGCGTGGAGTTTCTTTCCAGAAAGTCGCACCTGCTGAGGAGTTCTCCAACCCGGGAGACGAAAGCGGAAGACACGCGTGTAACAGACGGATCTGTTCGCTAGGAAGAATTGCAAGGGTTCTGTGAGGTGTCAGTGTTGTTGGTTCGAATAGAAAAATCATTTGACACTCACTCACACACGTCTTACGTCTAAATATGTGCGAAGTCGTTGTTATGATAATGGAGGTAATGTTTATGTGCATCCCCCCCCCCCCCCCCCCCCCCCACGCACACACACACACACACTTCCCTTACGCTTCCTTAGCGTACACACTTTACACACACTTTTTTCTTTTAGCTAGCTTATACGTGTAGCGTGTAATCAAGTGTTAAAAACCCATAGTCACTTGGTTAGTGCGCCCTGTACCTAGTTATGTTTTTTTTTTTTTTTTTTTTTTGCACGTTTCTTACGTTGTTCCCATACACTTACAAGTGTAGGACTTAGTCAAGGGTTAACAGATCCGTAATCCAATGGCGAGAGTGTTTCCCAGCAGAGCTGACGGTCGTGAGTTCGAACATCTCAATGGTTCGGGGGGGGGGGGGGGGGGGGGGGGGACAACTTTTGCGGGTACGTTTCGGCTTGAAAATCCTCTCTCTGTCCACTCAGCAGTAAATGGGTACTGATTCAGTTCAACGCAGGTTAAAGGCGGTGGAAAGCTAAGGATGGGCGCCGCCTTCCATCAAACCATGACTCAAACAACAGTTCACTAGCCACCAGGACCAATAATAATTGGCTGTGAGAACTTTTGCTTAAGTTCAGCAACAAAAGCTGCTGTTGTTGTGCTTTTGCAGTTCAGTTTCCAGAGCAGGAAACTGCCAAGGGCAGGAAACTGCTGAAATTATGCCTGGGTCTTCAACTGAGCGTCATCCCAGCAGCAACAACAGCTGTTTTCTTAACTTCTTTTTTGTTTTGCATTCCCCCCTTTTTTTTTCCTTGTTAAACTAAATTATGTTCACCAAATACTTTCTTCGTTGACAATTGAGCATGAATGACACCGCTGACACTTTTCTACATATTTTTAAGAAAAGAAAAAGAAAAAGATTTCGGGGAAAAACGAGAGAGGACTCAGGAGTGCAGTATAATGAACTACAAGGGAGTGTGAGGAGGGGAGTCCGCGCCTCCTTAGACAAATGAGCGAACAACAGTTTCCTCCTGCTGTCGAACGGTTTCATCGTCAGCACTAGTCATGCGAAGAAGAAACTTGCGAACGTAGACAACGAACGGCCTTAAACCCCCCCCCCCCCCCCCCCCCCCCCCCCCCCCCCCCCCGCAGTACCTCTCGAGCTGGTAGCCTACACATATACTCCCCCCTCCCCCCGTGCTATTCTACACACACACACACACACACACACGCACACACACACACCACACCACACCACAACACACACACACACAACATACACACACACACACACACACACACACACACACACACACACACACAGAGAGAGCGAGAGAGAGAGAGAGAGAGAGAGAGAGAGAGAGAGAGAGAGAGAGAGAATATAATTTTCGCTCATTCCAGTATTTTTAGCCTCCTTAACAACTCACCCACCCCTCTTTCCTCCACCATCCCCACCCCCTCACTTTTTTTTTTTTTTTTTTTTTTTTTGAAAAAAAGATATTTTTCCAACTTGTTTTGACTGAGAAAGTATTGGAACTTGACGGCCGCGTTGGTGTCAGGTAGTAAGTATGGCTACGTTTGGCTACGTGAAGCAATGAAGCAAAAAAGTTTGTGGAGTTTGTTGTTATCTAGCGTGAAAATGGGGGGAGGGAGAGAGACGAAGAGGGATTTGCAAGGTAATCATGAATCACACTCGAACCCGTTTACCTGTGGACGGAGAAGATCCCCAAGCGAGCGCGAGAGGTAGGGAGAGGGGAGCGAAGTAAGCAGGCGTTGAGTTCGTGATGGTGCCAGACATACCTTGCCCTATTTACCGCCGTTTTTCTTGTTCCACGGGTATGGGCGAGGGAGGAAGCGAGGGAGGGGAGAGGCGTGCATGGTGAATTGATTGTGTCAAAAAGAGCAGAAAATGAAAACCCTCTTCCTCTTGGACAAACTCCAAAGCAGATGAAACGGAGCGATAGAGACAAGTGATGTTAACAGTGTGTTTTTGTGTTATTACTTTTCTACTTGGAAGCGAAGGAGGGATAGACGTAGAAGGTAAATTTACTGTGCCAAAAGTGAAAAATTTGCCGTTTGTTTATTTTCAACGGTGGTCTGATAATAATCATAGATTATGCATTAAGGATTAAGAAATGATGAATCTGTTAAAATTGACTTTTTTGTTTATTTGTCTTGCCGGGATTCGTGCATAATAATCGACTTTAGCATCAAAAGAGAGAGAGTGCGATCATCTTGAAATACTGATGAAATGATCTAGAAATGATCTAACTCAACATGGAGAGGTTTGAGTGTTAGTTTTGTCTTCAGTAAAAGTCTGTGGTTTCTTCTCTCCCTTCGGGTTAGAGTTCTAGTTTATGTCAGAATGTCTCAGTATCATAAACGTAAATCAAACAGGACAACAATGAATTCAGATATATACAGCCTTATTAAGAACACATGCAAAGACTGCGAGGGATAACAGTTTCATCACAAAACATTCTCTATGGTTTTTGAATAAGGTGACGACTGAACAGAACAAGTCTAAAAAAGGAGAAGAAATGGGTGTAGGGGAATATGTATGGCTGAAAATGAGGCGGACAGGGGTTTGGTAGGGGGGAGGAGAGGGGGGAAGTGGGGGGGGGGGGGGGGGGGGGGAGGGGGGGGGAAGGACACCTGCATGTGGGAGACAATCCTGTGAACACACAACCTGGATAAAATCAAATCAGACATAGGTTTTTTTTTTTTTTGTCTCTCCTTCTCAGCGCTGGCTGGCTAGACGATCAATCGTATTCAGAGGATGAGTTCCAGTTTCAGTTTCAGTGTCATCAAGGATGTGTCACTGCGTGCGGACTAATTATGGCAAAGTTTGAAGGCGTCTTGGGTTGGGTGTGTGTGTGTGTGTGTGTGTGTGTGTGTGTGTGTGTGTGTGTGTCATCGTGTCCTATACCTCTTGAAGAACTTAAAAATCATTTCCGGTCCCTTAATATAAAATACTGGATGTAATGATATCATTTTTGGTAATGAAGTATCTGAAGAAAATATCAATCTAGACATTTTAAATGATTCAATTACTGAGGATGAAATTGAAAGAGTCATTAAATGTTTAAAGAATAATAAAGCAGCAAGAGTTGATTTAGTAAGGAATGAATATATAAAGAATGGTGTTCCTTATATGACAAAGTTTTATTGTTTATTGTTTAATTGTGTTTTGGATTCTTGTATTATACCAGAAGATTGGGTGACAGGGTTAATTGTACCACTCTATAAAGGCAAAGGAGATCAACAAGACTGCAATAACTACAGAGGGATATAACTACAGAGGGATAACACTGTTGAGTTGTGTAGGCAAATTATTCGCGTCAATTCTATATAGCAGACTTACTTATTTTGTTGAAATAAATGGACTTATTTCAGAAAACCAAGCAGGTTTTAGACGCATGCATTCAACGCTTGACCATGCTTTTGTTCTTAAATCATTGATTGACATGTTTGCAATCAACAATGGAAAATTATACTGTGCTTTTATTGATTACAGAAAGGCATTGATTCTATTTGGAGGCATGCTTTATGGCACAATCTGATGAGTCAAGGCATATATGGGGAAAATACTGCACGTTGTAATCAATATGTATGATCAAATAAAATCGTGCATTTTTCTAAATGGGTCAAAAATCAGAGTTCTTTGGCAGTTTTAGGGGAGTTCGTCAAGGAGAAAACCTTTCACCCTTATTGTTTTCATTATTTTTGAATGATCTACAACAGTTCCTTATTGACAATAACTGTTCTACTCTAGAATGTGATTTAACGCAAGAGTTGAAACTTGAACAGTTTATTAAATTGCTTGTATTGTTATTATGCTGATGATGATACAATTTTATTGGCAAATTCTAAATCAGCTTTGCAAAAAGAACTTAATGCCTTACATATATATTGCACGCAATGGCAATTAGAAGTAAATCCAAAGAAAACAAAAATAGTTGTCTTTCATGGTCGAAATAGTATGCGTGAATTTTTTTTCTTTGGGAATGAAAAAAATAGAGGTTCTTAATTCAATGAAATACTTAGGGCATCGAGTTCAGCAGAACAGGTTCTTTTTTACAAAGCAAAAAAAAATGTGCTTATAATCAGGCTCTCAAGGCAATGTTTTCATTATTACAAACTGCAAGGAAGCAGAAATTGCCAATTGATGTTTGCATACAATTATTTTATTCCATAGTTGTACCTGTGTTGTTGTATGGTTGTGAAATTTGGGGTTATGAAAATGTTTGATATATTAGAAAAGTTACAGTTACGTTTTTTAAAGTATTTATTTAGATTAAATAAAACTACAATGACTTCAATGATTTATGGTGAAACCGGAATCTATCCTTTATCTGTACTGATTAAAGTGAGAATGATAAGGTTCT
>JADBJO010002430.1:132500-135000 GCA_016801955.1 Conus betulinus
AGTTTATTTTTTCACACAACGATCATTTCTCAAACCGGACTGCGCCGTCGATCATCCAGCCCTCTCATCCATCATAATCCTGTGTTTTTTGTCTTGCAACACTTGGCGATCCAATGGAGATCAGTCAGATACGGCTTGTGTGTGTTGTGTACTTTGGGGAAGAGTGTTTGTGAAACATAATACATAGAATGAGTGTAAAGTGGATGGTCTACATTTCAGTGTGTAATGCGGTGCATAATGACGTCACTAACAAGGCACGAGTCATGGTGTTGTTGCTTATATGATGAAGGACGAGAGAGAGAGAGAGAGAGAGAGAGAGAGAGAGAGAGAGAGAGAGAGAGAGTCTTTCCCTAGAGAGAGAGTGAAGAGAGAGTCTGCAGCAGAGAGAGAGAGAGAGAAAGGGAGAGAGAGAGAGAGAGAGAGAGAGAGAGAGAGAGAGAGTCTTTCCCTAGTATTTCTAGTGAATAATTCAGTCTGCAGCAGTGCAAAGCATAGCACATGAAGTGCCCCCCCCCCCCCCCCCCCCCCCCCGCTTTCGCTGTGTTCAGCTCCATACCATCTCACTCTCTCCCCCTCGCCTCACCACTCCACCCTCAGACAGCGTGCAATATGTTTGTCAATGATTCATTCATTAGGGCACAAGAGATAACACAGTGAGGGTTCGGATTGTTAATTGAAACCAGTCTAGCTGATGTCAGCAGACACAGCCACCCACCAGCATCATTGTCAATAGAGTCGGCTGATAAACCTCCACCCACTGCGTTGGCCTTTAAAACAACATGCCGTGTTTCAGGTTCAGTGAGGCACAGGTGACATTTCAATGAATCAGCGCTGATCAGGCAGAATGAACGTGAATCCATAGCAAATTCATGAAAGACAGACTTGGAGGTAACAGGCAATCTAAGGGAAGGAAAAGACAAGAGTGAGGTCATTGATATCTGTACACGTTTGATTTATGGTTTCAGTCGTGCACACAAGCAACAATTAATTGACCGCAATCATTGAGCAGAAAATGTGGGAGAAAATGTGTGGAGATGGTGGTGGTGGTGGTGGTGGTGGTGGTGGTGTGGTGGTGGTGTGTGTGTGTGTGTGTGTGTGTGTGTGTGTGTGTGTGTGTGTGTGTGTGTGTGTGTGCATGCTTATGTTTGTAAGAAAGAGAGAGAGAGAGAGAGAGAGAGAGAGAGAGAGAGAGAGAGAGAGGGTGGTGGGTTGGTTGAGTGGGAAAGAGAGAGAGGGGAGAGAGAGAAAGATGGAATGATAAGGAGAGGAAAGGGCATGATAGAGAGAGTCAGAGAGAGAAAGAGAGTGGGGGGGAAAGAAGAGATAAAAAAAAGTTGGCGTTTGGGAGGGGAGGAAGAGGAGAGAGGGAACAGGGGGGGGGGGGGGGGAGATTGGTGGTGGGGGTAGGGGATGGGAGGATAGGGTATGTAGATAGATAGATAAATAGATGTTGCGAGAGAGAAGGAGAGAGAGACAGACAGAGAGAGTGAGCAGACACAGATGCACACATATATCAGACACACAGTATGCAGAGAAAGAGATCGCATGCACACACACACAAACACATATGCACCCGCATGCATGCATACACACACACACACACACATGGACACGCGTGCGCGCGCGTACGCGCACACACACACACTCTCTTACCTCCCACTCCTCCCCTCTCCTCTCCCCTTCCTCCTTCCCCTCCCCCCTCCCCCACTTTCCCCTGCACGCTTCGTGTTTGTCGATGATTGATTCATTAGGGCACAAAAGATAACACAGCGAGGGTTCTGATTGTTCATCAAAACAATCCTGATGCCAGCAGACTCCACTGCACCACCCACCAGCGGCATCATTGTCAGTAGAGTCGGCTGATAACTCCCGCACACCGCTTCAGGCTGTGAAAACCGAATGTCAGGTTTCAGGTTCAGCGAGGGACAGATGACCTTTCGGTGCAATGCATGGTGCAGGTCAGGCCAAATGATAGAGCACAAGCCGTCCTACACAAATAAACAACACGACAAAGAGACAACTGCCAGGCAAACGGATGGGCTGACGGATGGAAACTATAGGAGTGTGCACATGCACATGTGTACACGTGTTAGTTATAATTCCAGTCATGCACTGGAGCATCAGTTAATTGACTGCAGTCATAGTAGGGAAATGAGACAATTTTTGAATGGTGATGCAGAGAGAGAGATAGAGAGAGAGAGAGAGAGTGGGGAGAGAGAGAGAGCTAGAGGAAGAGAGAGAGAGTGGGGTTGAGAAGGAGGAAGGGACAGAGGGAAGGAGGGAGAGAGACATGGGGTGGAAGAGGGAGGGGGCAGAGAGAGAGGAAAAAGAGAAGAAAAATGGAGACTGAAAGAGGCCGACCTCGAGAGAGAGAGAGAGAGAGAGAGAGATAGAGAGGGAGAGAGAGAAACAGAGAGAGAGAGAGAGAGAGAGGAGACATGCATGCACACAGATATCAGACACACAGCATACAGAAAAAGAGATCACATGCACACACACA
>JADBJO010002430.1:137500-140000 GCA_016801955.1 Conus betulinus
CCACCCACCAGCAGCATCATTGTCAGTAGAGTCAGCTGATAACTCCTGCCCACCGCTTCAGGCTGTGAAAACCCAAATGTCAGGTTTCAGGTTCAGCGAGGGACAGATGACCTTTCGATGCAATGCATGGTGCAGGTCAGCCAAATGATTGAGCGCGAGCCGTCCTACACAAATAAACAACACGACAAAGAGATAACTGTCGGGCAGATGGATGGACAGACAGATGGAAACTATAGGAGAGCGCCCGTTGAACCATGTGCACGTGTTATTTATAATTCTAGTCATGCACCAGAGGATTAGTTAATTTACTGGAAAAATAGTGGGGAAAGTGAGACTAATGGTGGGGAAATGAGACAAGTTTTGAAAGGTGAGAGAGAGAGAGAGAGAGAGAGGGGGGGGGTTGAGAAGGAGGAAGGAACAGAAGGAGGGAGGCAAAGAGAGAGAGGGGGATGAGGAGGGATTGGGCAGAGAGAGAAGAAAAGAGAGAAGCAGGATAAGAAAAGAGAGAAGCAGGATGGAGATTGAAAGAGAGAGAGAGAGAGAGAGAGAGAGAGAGAGAGAGAGAGAGAGAGAGAGCAGACTCAAATACATGCAGGTAGCCTATCAGACACACAGCATACAGAGAAAGAGATCACATGGACACATACTGGCACACACGCACCTGTGTGCATGCACACACGCATACACACACACACACACACACACACACACACACACACACACACACACACGCACGCACGCACGCACGCACGCACGCACGCGCGCGCACGCATGCATTCAGTCACTCATTCACTCATAAACGAGAGAGAGAGGAACAAGAATGGTTTAGAAACACATACCAGCTGAAGTATCGGTCATCATAGACCAATGGTCCATATTGCCCAAATAGCACGCACCACGTGACCACCATGCAAGGTCACGCTTGATTGCCCAGTCTTGTTTTCTTTTTTCCCACAGACACAACGAAAGAAATCAGTGTGAACTCTGTCACGCCCCAACAGTGCCAGAACGGCTAGATTCAAGACGATCTTTCTTCCCATATGACCGACGACACAGCCATCTCAGCCATTCATCAGAACGATCAATCAATATCCCGCAGCTGAACAGAACAGAAGGAATAAGGAAACCTGTTTCGCCTAGCGTGACTGAACACACCGACAGTTGTTATTACTCTTCAGGCTCGTTGGGGGTTCTCTCGTTTTAAATTTCATAGAAGTTTACTTTTCACACAACGATCATTTCTCAAACCAGACTGAGCCGTCGATCATCCAGCCCTCTCATCCATCATAATCCTGCATCTTGGCTTGCACCTCAGGGCGATCCAGTCGAGATCAGTCAGATACGGCTTGTGTGTGTTGTGTACTTGGGGCAGAGTGCGTGAGAAACATAATAAAATGGGCGTCAAGTGGATGGTCTATATTTTTTTGTGTAATGCGGTGCATATGATCGTTAACAAGGCACTAGTCATGGTGCTGTTGTTTATATGAAGGACGAGAGAGAGAGAGAGAGAGAGAGAGAGAGAGAGAGAGAGAGAGAGAGTCTTTTCTGAGTGTTTCTAATGAATAATTCAGTCTGCAGCAGCGCAAAGCACAGAACATGAAGTGCACCCCCCCCCCCCCCCTCCCCCGCTTTCGCCGTGTCCAGCTCCATACCATCTCCTTCCCTCCCCCTCGCCTCACCTCTCCACCCCCAGACAAGGTGCAACATATATTGTCAATCATTCATTCATTAGGGCACAAAAGATAACACAGTGAGGGTTCGGATTGTTGATTAAAACTAGTCTGGGTGACGCCAGCAGACACAGCCGCCCACCATCATCATTGTCAATACAGTCGGCTGATAACCCCCGCCACTGTGTTGGCCTTCAAAAACAACATGCTGAATTTCAGGTTCAGTGAGGCACAGGTGACATTTCATTGAAACCGCAAAATCATGCGAAATAAAGGTGCGTCCTATGCAAATACACAAAACGACAGAGTTGGGGGGCAACAGGCAATCAGAGAGAAGGACAGACTGACAGAAAAAAACAAGAATGAGCTCATTTATAGCTGTACATGTTTTGATTATAATTCCAGTCATGGACACAAGCATCAATTGATTGACTGCAATCATTGTGCGAAAAATGTGAGAGGTCTCGATGTGTGTGTGTGTGTGTGTGTGTGTGTGTGTGTGTGTGTGTGTGTGTGTGTGTGTGTGTGTGTGTGTGTGTGTGTGTGTGTGTGTGTGTGTGTGTGTGTGTGTGTGTGTGTGTGTGTGTGTGTGTGAAAGAGAAAGAGAGAGGGTGGGTGGAGAGAAAAAAGAGGGTGAGGAGGAGGGAAGAGAGGATTAAAAAGAGAGGGAAGGGGACAACAGGGAGAGACAGACAAAGAGAGAAGGGGGGAGAGAAGGAAGAAACAGTGGCATGAGGGAGGGGGAGAGGAGGAGTGGTAGAGAGAGATGGGAGGGGTCAGATAGATAGGTCGATATATAGAGAGACAGACAGACAAATGAGTAAGCAAAT
>JADBJO010002430.1:145000-150000 GCA_016801955.1 Conus betulinus
GGTGTCTTTCGAAGTTAGCGTTCCTTCTTTTGAGGCTTTCTTTTATGTACTATGCATTACATTAATTGATATTTTGCGTTCGTTGATTTGAAGTTACACGCAGACTTATCGGTACATAAGGAAGGGGTGCAGGGGAGAGAGAGAGAGAAGAAGAAGAAGAAGAAGAAGAAGAAGAAGAAAGAAGAAGAAGAAGAGAGAGGAGGAGGAGGAGGAGAGAGAAGAAGAAGAAGAAGAAGAAGAAGAAGAAGAAGAAGGACTCACCATACAAATTGGAAAGCAGCTACAGATTCAACCGACATTCCGCGGATCATGCTGAGTCATTCTTCGACTCTTTCACAACGGAAGGGGGTAATTTGACCGCTACAGTTGTCTGTGGACCGTATTTTTCTAGAGCCTTTCGCCACACGGAAGGAATCCCTGCTCTCAGAACAGCAGAATCCGCCAGCTGAGTCCAGTTTGGTTGATTCAGCTAAAAAAAAAAAAATTGACATTGACAGGCCTACCTACCTCAGGTAAAATGGCTGATGTGGACACTTGTTCTGAAAAAAAATGTGAGAGACAAATTGGTGGAGTACTTAGTGTTGGGAGGGGGTGGTGGTGGTGGTTAGGGAAGAGGATCTTATCTCATCCCACACTGTTACCACCAGAACGACAACGCGTGAAGATGAACAGCAGAGTACCTCTTTGACGGTCTATCAGTATTTTGATTTTCCATGTCCCTTCAGCGGCTTTGTGCCCACGCCGCTCATTCCGGTTCCCCTATACACATCCACTCCTTGGTTGGTCTTGACGTAATCCCGCCACTACAATCCGCCCACAGAGAGATCAGTATCAAGCAGTAAACAAGATACCCACCAGCGAAGACACTGCTCTGCTACATAGTCACTTCGGTCGTGGTCAGTGGTGCCTGTTAAATTACCCAGCGTGTGAAGGACCCATAGACTGAGCTCCCCTATCTACAAGAATGATAAGTGGAACAGGGAGCCAGATTGAGTGGGCGTCTCTCTGCGGAGGGCGCCACCATGTCGGTCAAACGAGTCCCTGTGAACTTGCCGATACCTTTGAAAAGAAATTCCCATGGACATGGACATGGATAGAAAATGAAAACTGAAGTCATCATGAGGGCAGGGAATGAACAGTCTCAGAATTCCATAATTTTTTTTTATGTTCATCGATAAGGATGAGGTTGATGAAGACGATGCCATAGAGGTCCATGCTGATCTGTTGTGCTGCATGACAAGGCTGTTCTCTACGGTGTCCATTCATGATATCTCCTGACGTCAACTAGGCCCGAGAGATACAGACACCTGAAGTGCAGGTAAGGGAACTGGAGCCACACTCCCAGAGACGCATGTTTGAGTGGATGATTCTCCACTTTTTTTTGTTGTTGTTCCAGCCTTCTCGTTACACCCCATCTTACAGCGCATCCAACTCTGGGAGGGAGCCAGTCGGCGCCAAAACAATCTCACCAAATATATGTATCTCATGGGACTCCAAACGCAGGATTTTCCATCTGGCAAGGCTGTGATCGATGCCTTTTCTTTTTTTTTACCCGTCGTTGTAATTTTGTTGGATGCCAGGGGACGGAACTCGCACCCTTCCAGAAGCGAGGTGTTCAGGCTTTAGTGGCCGGCAAAAACAACGTAAATCGTTATCAATAAAGACGTGAGGCGGGATGGGGGTGGCCAGATCGAAGGTAGATAAAAAAAAAAAAAAGAGAGAATAAAAACGCAGATGATAAACAAAACAGCCGTCGTCAGCTTTTCGCTTCAAGGAGGACGTCTGCAGTGAAAAGAATGATTACGGCAATTATCTCCCTGGTGTGATCAGCTTCCTCTGTCAACGGTGTCGCGTGCACGGGTGTCGTAAATAATCACTGATTTGATGCATAGCCGAAATTTATGGCGTGATGATAGTGATAAAATCGAGATAATGACTAATATCGAGTGAAAGTTTTCTGTTTTTATTTGTGTACAATTACTATTTTTGATGGTTTTTACATGATGTGTATAAAGAACATTGTAATGTCGAGCTATCAAATCATTGACCCTTCCACATCTGTTGCCCGGCGTTTTTACATCAGGTCATCTCCAACCATTTTTTTTTATTTATCAGAAGGAAATATTAAGTGAAAAAGCGTAAACAGGCAGCAATAAACAATGGAGATAACTTCTTTTTCCTCCTATGATGTAACAATCCTGTGATCAGGACTTTCTACGAATGCTGCTTGGCACGTACGTGGACAAGAGATTACAGAACGAACAAGGATTCTTCCCCGCAAAGAAAAGTTTACCTCTCTCTCTCTCTCTCTCTCTCTCTCTCTCTCTCTCTCTCTCTCTCTCTCTCTCTCTCTCTCTCTCTCTCTGTATGTATGTGCGTGCTTACGAGCGCGCACGCGCGCGCGTGTGCGCACATAGGCGCGAATCGTGTTTCCATGCATGCTAGACGAACTGGTGCTGTATGCAGCAACTGTCTGAAGATACGGGTATGCGATCATTTCATCATCCGGAACAAAAAGAAAGTTATCTCCCTTGTTTAGTATTGCCTGTTTATCGCCGTTTCACTTCAAATTTTCTTCTGAGAGGGAAGAGAAACAAAAAGTGGCGAACTTGATGTAAACGACGAGCAACATGTGCAGGAGGTTAATAAATTTGATAAATCGATGTTTCAATTTTCATCTTGAAGCAAATAATCTAAAACCACCGAAAGTGCGATTGCATACCATAAACACAATTCTCACTAAAACATTGGCCATCATCTCGCTTTCAACACTGTCATCACGCCGTAAATTTCAGCTAGGTGTCAGATCAGTGATAATTTATGACTCATGAGCACGCGACACCGCTGGAAGGGGGAGCTGATCACGGGAAAGAGATAATTGCCATAATTTTTTTTCAACTGCAGACGTGGGGGCAAAAAGCCCCGTGATTATCATTTTGTTCTCTGACAAAACCCACCAGGGTGGTAACCAGAAGCTGTTAAGTGATAAATTTCTCATCAGAATATCTTTGCATTCGACAGACGCGTCTGTTATATGTTCATCACATCAACATATTGCTAGGAGACAATTATTCTCTGAAATAGAAATTTTAGAACTTGTACCCCTTCTACTCATCATATGAGGAGACTTGGAGGACGCGGGTGGGGGGGGGGGGGGGGGGGGGGGGGGAAGTGAAAGGAGGAGAGTATTGGGGAGAGGGAAGGGGGATGAAGAGGAAGTGTGAAGGGAGAGGGAGTGGGAGGGGAGAGAGGCAGACCTAACACAACAACAACAACAATATTTTTGTGTATACGTGGAAAGCGAGAGAAATCGTAGCGACGTGGTTACAGTCTCGCTCGGGAGCAAGATTTTTCGTCCTCGACCCCCCGACCCCCCCCCCCCCCCCCCCCCCCCACTCCCCTTCCAGTCCCCTCACCCCCATACTCCCCACTAGGCTGTAAGTTGGAGGTCTGATCGCTAGTCCTTCGAAATGGACGATAAACCGAAGACCGCTTTAGCTGCATGCTCATAATTCATGTCAAGGAAAGTTCTGCAGCAAGCGACTCGTGCGTGGCAAAGATCTTGTCAGGGAAAAAACAAAAATCCCTTTTGGTTCGTACACAAGAGGTAATCAGACAGATTAAAATCAAAAAAAAAGCAAAAAAAAAAAAAAAAAAAAAAAAAAAAAAAAAACAAGATCAAGAGCAAAACACCAGTATTGGGTACCTCCGTACTCTAGCACTTTGCTCGCTCCGATGGAACCACCTCGAATTTCGCTTGGTGAGATCTGTTTCTTATGATGACGTACAATACGATATGTATATAACACACACACACACACACACACACACACACAATCGCACACATTCACACACACATACACGCTAGCACACACACATACACACATACATACACACGCACGCACACACACACACACACACACACACACACACACACACACACACACACACACACACACACACACACACACACATATATATATATATATATATATATATATATATATATATATATATATATATAAACATATACACAATCGAGAGAGAGAGAGAGAGAGAGAGAGAGAGAGAGAGAGAGAGAGAGAGAGAGAGAGAGAGACAATGACGAGGTAACGCTGCGCCACTTCCTGCTGAAAGGAAATGAATGATGAAATCCTAAGCGCATCTGGGCAGGCTGGCTGTCTTTGTCTGGAGAGACGAATATTGACGTCTGTTTTAATTCGCTGGGCGAGACGCATCGCTCTCCGGTTTCTTAATTAGGTCTGCGATTTGCGCTGCCTGTCATGTACGAAACGGCAACAACAAAAGCAAATTATAAAAACAAAAGTCTTAGCTGTTCACTGTGTGCATGTGTGTGTGTGTGTGTGTGTGTGTGTTGTGTGTGTGTGTGTGTGTGTGTGTGTGTGTGTGTGTGTGTGTGTGTGTGTGTGTGTGTGTGTGCGCGCGCGTGTGTATGTGTGCGCGCATGTATGCATACGAATGCATATATAATGCATGGCTGAATTTTTTTCCATGTAGTCTTGTTCCTGAGGGAGATGGGGTGGGGTGGGGTTTGGGGGGGGGGGGGGGGGGGGGGGAAGGAGGAGGGAGGAAGGGGGGGGGGGGGGTTTTTTCAAAATCAGAATAACTTATAGAATATTAGATGGGTTACATTTTTTTAAACCCAGACGTTGTTATTAATTACAGAGTAACTTGTAGGATACTAGATAGGTTACATTTTTTTTTCAAACATAGACATTGTTATTAACATTATTATTGTTATGATTATCGTTATAAGTTGCAGTAGTAGTAATAGTAGTAGTAATATACGGTGGCTGTGATGATGAGAGAGAGAGAGAGAGAGAGAGAGAGAGAGAGAGAGAGAGAGAGAGAGAGAGAGAGAGAGAGAGAGAGAGCGTATGTGTGAATCTAACCGAAGTGACAGGGACATGAAACAATACAAACTAGAGCAAATTAACGGCAATCGCATTATAGATATAAGCTTCAGCGATTGTCCATAG
>JADBJO010002430.1:162500-172500 GCA_016801955.1 Conus betulinus
CAGCTTTTTTGCTTTAGTACAGTGAGTTGGAGCAAAGTGGTATCGGTGACGGACATGGCTCTACATACAGGCCAACGTGCGCGTATTCTGTACCCTAAGGCCACACTGCTCATTCTCCTTCGGTACAAAACACCAGCGGCTGAAGTCAAGAGATCAGTGATTGCAATAACAAGTCAGTCTTCCCAAGTCTGACACATGCTGATGATCATTTCTTTCTTTCTTTTCTTTGTTTTTTCTTCTTTTTTTTCCGCCCGGGTTTTTTTCCCCCCAATTTCTCTCTTTCTTTTCCTTTGTTTTCCTACCATTCTTTCGTAGGTACATTCTCTGTGTTACTTTTTCTCCTTTTCTATTTCTTCTCTTTTCTTTCCTCTCTGCACCCCCCCCCCCCACCCCATCCCCACCCCCACGCAGTCTTTTTTTTTTTCTTCATCTCACATGTCCTCCTATTTCTCTTTTTTTTTTATCTCTCTTCATTTTTCTTTTCTGTCTGTCTGTCTGTCTGTATGTCTATTTACCTTTTAGCGTCAAGCCCTGTCTCATCCCGAGTCCCCTTTCCCACACTTCTAACTGCTACCTGAAAGGACGGTGACACTAGGGCGGCGCTCGTATCTAGCAACAGACAGCGAGATTTCAGTATTGCCTCAGACATAGCAACAGACAGCGAGATTTCAGTATTGCCTCAGACATAGCAACAGACAGCGAGATTTCAGTATTGCCTCAGACATAGCAACAGACAGCGAGATTTCAGTATTGCCTCAGACATAGCAACAGACAGCGAGATTTCAGTATTGCCTCAGACATATCAACAGACAGCGAGATTTCAGTATTGCCTCAGACATAGCAACAGACAGCGAGATTTCAATATTGCCTCAGACATAGCAACAGACAGCGAGATTTCAGTATTGCCTCAGACATAGCAACAGACAGCGAGATTTCAGTATTGCCTCAGACATATCAACAGACAGCGAGATTTCAATATTGCCTCAGACATACAGCGAGATTTCAATATTGCCTCAGACATAGCAACAGACAGCGAGATTTCAGTATTGCCTCAGACATAGCAACAGACAGCGAGGTTTCAATATTGCCTCAGACATAGCAACAGACAGCGAGGTTTCAGTATTGCCTCAGACATAGCAACAGACAGCGAGGTTTCAGTATTGCCTCAGACATAGCAACAGACAGCGAGATTTCAGTATTGCCTCAGACATAGCAACAGACAGCGAGATTTCAGTATTGCCTCAGACATAGCAACAGACAGCGAGATTTCAGTATTGCCTCAGACATAGCAACAGACAGCGAGATTTCAGTATTGCCTCAGACATAGCAACAGACAGCGAGATTTCATTGTATTGCCTCAGCGAGACATAGCAGACAACAGACAGCGAGATTTCAGTATTGCCTCAGACATAGCAACAGACAGCGAGATTTCAGTATTGCCTCAGACATAGCAACAGACAGCGAGATTTCAGTATTGCCTCAGACATAGCAACAGACAGCGAGATTTCAGTATTGCCTCAGACATAGCAACAGACAGCGAGATTTCAGTATTGCCTCAGACATAGCAACAGACAGCGAGATTTCAGTATTGCCCTCAGACATAGCAACAGACAGCGAGATTTCAATATTGCCTCAGACATAGCAACAGACAGCGAGGTTTCAGTATTGCCTCAGACATAGCAACAGACAGCGAGGTTTCAGTATTGCCTCAGACATAGCAACAGACAGCGAGGATTTCAGTATTGCCTCAGACATAGCAACAGACAGCGAGATTTCAGTATTGCCTCAGACATAGCAACAGACAGCGAGATTTCAGTATTGCCTCAGACATAGCAGCAACAGACAGCGAGATTTCAGTATTGCCTCAGACACAGCAACAGACAGCGAGATTTCAGTATTGCCTCAGACACATAGCAACAGACAGCGATTTTTCATATTGCCTCAGACATAGCAACAGACAGCGAGATTTCAGTATTGCCTCAGACATAGCAACAGACAGCGAGATTTCAGTATTGCCTCAGACATAGCAACAGACAGCGAGATTTCAACTCAGACATAGACAGCGCGAGTTTTCAGTATTGCCTCAGACATAGCAACAGACAGCGAGTTTTCAGTATTGCCTCAGACATAGCAACAGACAGCGAGTTTTCAGTATTGCCTCAGACATAGCAACAGACAGCGAGATTTCAGTATTGCCTCAGACGTAGCAACAGACAGCGAGATTTCAATATTGCCTCAGACATAGCAACAGACAGCGAGGTTTCAGTATTGCCTCAGACATAGCAACAGACAGCGAGGTTTCAGTATTGCCTCAGACATAGCAACAGACAGCGAGGTTTCAGTATTGCCTCAAACATAGCAACAGACAGCGAGATTTCAGTATTGCCTCAAACATAGCAACAGACAGCGAGATTTCAGTATTGCCTCAGACATAGCAACAGACAGCGAGATTTCAGTATTGCCTCAGACATAGCAACAGACAGCGAGATTTCAGTATTGCCTCAGACATAGCAACAGACAGCGAGATTTCAATATTGCCTCAGACATAGCAACAGACAGCGAGATTTCAGTATTGCCTCAGACATAGCAACAGACAGCGAGATTTCAGTATTGCCTCAGACATAGCAACAGACAGCGAGATTTCAATATTGCCTCAGACATAGCAACAGACAGCGAGGTTTCAGTATTGCCTCAGACATAGCAACAGACAGCGAGATTTCAGTATTGCCTCAGACATAGCAACAGACAGCGAGATTTCAATATTGCCTCAGACATAGCAACAGACAGCGAGGTCTCAATATTGCCTCAGACATAGCAATAGACAGCGAGGTTTCAATATTGACTCGAAACACTTGAGCCCGCGCAAGGCGACGCATAAGCTCGAAACTGTTTACGCGTGTATCTTCCTCACGCTTTCTAACTTATGCTTCCATAACGCGTAGGTCAGGCTGTAACTCTCTCGCAACACACTTTCGGTGAAAACATACCATACAGTATTCCTTCACTATCTGATGTGCAACTGAACGCACTTTAGCTCGGCCCACACCACTTGCAATCTAGTGTGTTTGTTGCTTTGCGTGTTTTGACGTCATCAATACACGAAAGGTGGAATTTCTTATTGAACTGGTGTCAGCGAAAACATGTACCATTTTGTCGAGGAACGGAAGAAGAAGTCATCAGTCACGCAAGGTAAATATTCAGGAGACAATAACCCATCCTGATTCTTATCTGCCAATGCTCTGCTGTCAATATTGCAGACCGGATTCTATGTCTCTTTCTGGTGGCTCGAAAGCGTAAGTTACATGGTACCCCGCTTCTCGAGTTTCTAGGTGTGTGGGCTGCCTAAGATCACTGGGTTTTCTGCTCGAGCAGAGCGACTTGAGGGCGGAGTGGTATTCGTGACGGGTAGTAGAAGACAGGCGAACGTGGATGTGTTTCCTCAAGGGTCAGTGACCCCGGCTCATTCTTCTCGGGCAGAAACGCCCGTGGCTAACGGAAGAGGACACCGATAGCGATGTCAAGCCATTCGTCCCAATCTCTCTTCCTTTCTTTCTTTTTTTTTTCTCTGTCCTTCTGTCTTTGTTCCGTTCATTCTTCTCACCAGTCCTTCTCTCCTTTACTTTTGTCTTTCTCTTTTTTCCCCCTTCGTATTCTTGTGGTCTCGTTTGTGTATTTCGTTGTCTTTTTTTTCGTTGTTTGATTCATGTTAAAGTTGTAATTGTCATTGTCATGTAGGAAAACGGGAATTTTATCATGAAAATGGTCAGTCTCACGTGAAAACTTTTTAAAAATTGACTTTGAATTGTTGCGACCTCAGATAACTAATTGAGAGAGAGAGAGAGAGAGAGAGAGAGAGAGAGAGAGGGAGGGAGGGAGGGAGGGGGGGAGGAGGGAGAGAAAAGAATTTCATGGTCTTATTAAGCCACGACCAAGAAAGCTGCTAATTACGGCAGTTATGTCCGGTTTCCAGCATTTTACCCCATTGCAAAGCAGTCTTTTAATAGCTCGCCGTCCGCGCAAAAAATTCCAGTGATTCCTGTGCGCATGCACGCCAGTCATAGTTACCTGTTTTCCTGGCTCCTACTCACTGTTTCCAAGGTGTTCACGTTTGAACGTCATATATATATATATATATATATCCGAAAAGTGTATACTATGAGCAATCATGAAGCAGCGTCAGTTGTGAGCCTGAGTCACTGTCAGTGATAATTATCACTGCTTTCATAAGGAACATTACCATTTTCGTGAAGAAAGCTGTTATTGGGGACTTTGTCGATCGTAATTATCACTGCTTTCATTAAAGAAAAGTACCAGTGTGTGTGTGTGTGTGTGTGTGTGTGTGTGTGTGTGTGTGTGTGTGTTGCTGTTTTTTTGTTGTTTTGTTTGTTTGTTGTTGTTGTTTTGTTTTGTTTTGTTTGTTTGTTCTTTTTAAAGAAGAAAGCGATTGTTATGGACTTCCGAGCTTTGTCAGTTTCTCATACAGATGAATAGGGAGAAGGACCATGCGAAACCTCGCTTTTTTTTTCTTTGTCCGTTAAACTTCCCCTCCCCGTCTCTCTCTCCCCATGCCCCCAGTCCTTCCCTTCCTCATCTCTCCGCATGCCCCACACGCCGCCCCACCCCCTACCTTCCTCCAATCCCTCCACCCCCCCCCCCCCCCACCCCCCCCCCCCCCCCTCCTTCCAACTCCCTACGGCCTGTTGTTTGTCGGCTGGTGTGTTACGAGTCAATTAAGAAAACCGCTCTCCACGGCAGATATGGTCACCCTATCTGTTCCCCACCTCAAGCCCAAAAGCTCCATAGCTCCAGCTAGAACTAATCCTGCCCTAATTGTCAAGGGAGACGTGCTTAAGATTTGGGTTTATGTGCGGTTTCGTTTTACATGAAGGTAGGATGGAAGGGGTGAGGGGATAGGGGTGGCGTGGGGAGTAAGGTGGGAGGGGTGGGGGTAGGGTGGGAGGGGATAGGTTGGGGGAGGTGTGAGATGGGTGTACACGTAGTAGCTGTGTCAACGTTTCGTCAACATTTGTTCTTCTTCTGTGTGCCGAAGTGGTTTGTTTATTGGTAACTTCGGCGGGGGTGAGGGCTGGGGCGTGGGTGGGGGTGTGGCGTGTTGTGGGTCAGCGGGAGAGCGGAAGATGGGGGTGAGGGTATGGGGGAGGTTGGAGAGAGGGCGATGGGCGGGATGTGGGGGGGGGGGGGGGGTAGAGGAAGGGCAGGCAGTGTGTGTGTGTGTGTGTGTGTGAGGTGTTGAGGGGCAGGGTGTGCGGGTGGGGGATGAGGAAAGGTCGAATGTCGTTCGCTGGATTTACGTGCAGTTTTTCAGTTAGTGTTGAGGTAGCGTTGATCCGTAGTGTGTTTAGTCAAATATGAGAACTCTACACTCACACGCTCCCACCGCTCCCCGCACACACACACACACACACACACACACACACACACACACACACACACACACACACACACACACACTGCTCCTATACCCCTTTTCCATGCTGCCTGTGAATATTATTTTTGTGTATATTCTGTAATGCCTGTTGTATTTGAAGTCTGAATAACATATATACATATATACTCGTCGAAATTTCGCTTTTCTCTATTGTTTATGTATCAAGTACGCGTTACAAGTAACAAAGGAGTTAGTATCAAATGCGTGCGCGTGCACGCATCACCCTGTCAGTCTCTTTGTCTCTTTTTCTGTGTCTGTCTATTTATCTGTCTCTTTCTCTGTCTCTATCTGTCTCTCTCTGTCTCTATCTATCTGTCTGTCTGTCTGTCTGTCTGTCTGTCTCTGTCTCTCTCTCTCTCTCTCTCTCTCTCTCTCTCTCTCTCTCTCTCTCTCTCTCTCTTCCCATCCCCTCCATCCCCGTGAGAACTTGCCATATAAAGCCCAACAACAACAAGTAATTATCTTTTCAGTGTGTGTGTGTGTGTGTGTGTGTGTTGTGTTGTGTGTTTGTGTGTGCGTGCGTGTGTGCGTGTGTGTGCGTGCGTGTGCTTGTGTCTGTGCATATGTGTGTATGTGAGAACACGTGCGTGTGTGTGTGTGCGTGTGGGGTATGCGTGCATGCGTGAGTACGTGCGAGCGTGCGTGCGTGCGCGTGAGTGTGTATGTGTATGTCTGTGCGTGCGTGCATGCGTGTGCGCGTGTGTGTGTGTGTATGTGTGTGTGTGTGTGTGTATGTGTGTGTGTGTGTGTGTGTGTGTGTGTGTGGTGTGTGTGTGTGTGTGCTCTCTCTCGTGCGCACGTCTATGTGCGTTGCGGGCATGCATGTGTGTGTGTGTGTGTGTGTGTGTGTGTGTGTGTGTGTGTGTGTGTGTGTGTGTGTGTGTGTTTGAAAGGGGACCTTATCGTGCTATCTGTACAGATGGGGTGGGTACCGTGTGGGCCATACGTGGTAAGATTTTCCTGACGTCAACCGCCGGTGGTTTAGACAAGGTCATAGAGCCTACCCTCACGCTTGTCTTCCCTGGTCACATCTGGTTATATCAGTGTCGGCGTGAACTCTGTCTGTCTGTCTGTCTGTCTGTTTGTCGATCTGTCAGTCTGTCTGTCTGTCTATCTGTCTGTCTGTCTGTCTGTCTGTCTTTCTATCTGTCTGTCTATCTATCTATCTATCTATCTATCTATCTATCTATCTATCTATCTATCTATCTATCTATCTGTATCTGTACGAGTGTGTATGTATGTATGTATAAAGATCTGTCTGTCCTCTTTCAGCCTGCCTCGCTCTCTGTCTGTCTGTCTGTCTGTCTGTCTGTCTGTCTTTCATCTGTCTGTCTTCCCTTCTCTCTCCCCCCTACCTTTCTCTCTCTCTCTCTCTCTCTCTCTCTCTCTCTCTCTCTCTCTCTCACTCTCTCTCTCTCTCTGCCACTCTCTCTCATTCCCACTCTCTCTCTCCCTCCCTCCCTCTCTCTCTGTCTGTCTGTCTCTCTCTCTCTCGCTCTCGCTCTCTCTTCCCCACCCATCTCTCTTCTCCCACCTAATTTTCTCGGTTTGTTTTTTCCGTCTGTCTCTCTGTTTGTCACACTGGTATATATACTTAGATGCACACATAGTCAGAAAGACAGACACACAGACAGACAAACAAGGACAGAGGTAAGTAGATATCAAGAATGGTCGATAGGTAGATTGGTGGATAGGTAGGTTGTTGTTGTTTGTTGTCTCGTTGGTCATGTCTTTAGAAGGATTCCCCCGTGTCCTCGACAAAGATGGCAGTACGTGGCAGGTCCTCCAGTCCTCCGTAGAGCTTCCGGGCCACTGGTATTGGGTCGGGCCAGGTTTTCTCTCGAAGCGCTTGGTGGAGCGGGCAGGACTGCAGCAGATGTTCTGTTGTCTGGCGGCCTGTTCTGCAGGGGCACTGCTCTGTGTTGCCGATGTGGAGTTTAGATAGGTAGGTAAGGTGGCTAGCTGGTTAATTAGTTGCTGGCAGGTAAATAGGCTGACAGGCAGGTAGATACAGACAGACAGATATGCAGGCAACACGCGCACGCACTTACATACACACACGCGCACGCACTTACATACACACACGCGCACGCACTTACATACGCACGCACGGACATACGTACACATACACAAATGCACGCACGCAAGCAAGCACACATACGCGCACACAGACAGACAGAGAAACAGACAGACACATACGCAATCACACACACACACACACACACACACACACACACACACACACACACACACACACACACACACACACACACACACCTACACCCCTACACACACACACGCACGCACGGACGCACGCACGCACGAACGCGCGCGCACAACGCACACATGCACACATACACACACGTACACTCATCACCCACTCCCACACACACTCGCACTCGTACGCACGCACGCACATACGAAGACACGCAGGCACGCACGCAGGCATGCTCTCTCTCTCTCTCTCTCTCTCTCTCTCTCTCTCTCTCTCTCTCTCTCTCTCTCTCTGTCTGTCTGTCTGTGTCTGTGTGTGTGTGTGTGTGTGTGTGTGTGTGTGTGTGTGTGTGTGTGTGTGTGTGTGTGTGTGTGTGTGTGTGTGTGTGTGTGTGTGTGTTTTACACAGCTAGAATGAGCGACTGACGAATATCGACTTCAGTGTTAACCATTCAGCAGTGAAAACAGTGGAATGTAGGTCATCTTTAAAAGCCGTCCCTTGGCGCGCTATGAATTATGCATATCGATGGAGATTATGATCAGATGGACGATGGTTCGCGTGCATAAATGAAGTATTACTTTCCACAAAGCCCTCTTCTCATTTTGGCGCTACCTTTGACACATATTTTACGCCACAAGAAGCATGGGTGCGAGCGTGTCTTGCCTCTCAGTTTTAGAGTTGTTATTCTGATTTTCTTTACCAAACATCTTTTTTTTTTTTTAACAAATAACCAAAACTTAAATGCATATCATATAGCATGAAAAATGAGGGCAGAGGGAAGTCGGCAAAAATACAGCCAAAGCATGTCTGAAAGTAATAATGATAATAATAATAGTAACAACAACAACAACAATGATAATGATAATAATAATAGTGATGATGATAATGATAATAAGAAGAATAAGAATAAGAAAAATAACGATAATAACAATTGTTATTATTATCATCATAAATAGTCAGCAGAGTACGCAAACAGAACGTAATATAGCCATGATATTAGACCTAGAGAGTGGTATTGTTGGTAATTTGGTTTACGTTTACTTGGATGAACGCAATGGCAGACATAAGAGGGAGAGAGAGAAGGAGGAAGGGATCTGAAAGAGATAGAAGAATTGTGGAGCGTTGGATGGAGAAGGCGGGGGAAGAGGGCATGGGAGGGGGGGGGGGGGGGGGGGGGGGAGGAGGAGGAGGGGGGGGGGGGGGGGGGCAAGAAAACAGGAAAATACAACATACGAAGCACGGCAACCAAAACTGAATACGCATCGCATCTGCCGCGACATCAAAGGTATTGATGAAAAAAAAGATAGCATTGTGTCTTCACAGCTGTGCATGAGCCAGGAACACAGAAGTTCACACTAGCGGATTTTATGTGGCCCAAAAAATTCCGAATAGAGAGGGCACAGAAAGGGGGAAAAGTGTTCAACAAAGTGCTTTGGAGGAGGTACACGGTGCGGAATTAATAAAAACGTCAGAAGAGGATCCGGAAGGCCTTAAGGTGAACAAGATCTCAGGTCAGCAGTATCAAAATCCGTTTTAACCCAGAAAAGTGTATCGGAATGTGTGTGTAAGAAAACAGAACAAAATACGTTCAGTATTCAATTAATTGACTAACTAACTTCCTACATTGAGGTTTAAACCCATCCTCAGGAACAGCTTCAGAAGAGCGTGGTGTCAACGTCTGGACATTGGGACTGAAGAGGACAGCATCCACCAACTCGACAGAGCAGCTCAAGTTACCATCTTCAGGCTGCGAACAGGACACTGCCAGCTCATCTCCCATCTCCCATCTCTCACGTCTCAACCTCTCTCATACTGACCGTTGCCCTTGTGGCACAGGCTCCCAAAGTCCCATCCACATCTTACAGTCCTGCCTCTCCTTTTAAGCCTTGAGACGCCAGACGTGGCCCAGTCCAGTTGAGGACCACGAGAAGCTGTGGGGACCGGTGGGGTCTCTGCGGCGGACTGTGGACTTCGCCTTACTAACCGGATTGAGGATATAGCATGGCCGGGAACGCGAAAGAAAGAGAAAAAAGAATGAACTGACAGTCCTTTGATGAAGAGAATTTGCCACAGGGGCACCACTGAATAAGGAACAATGGTTAGGGTACAAGGTGAAGGATGGTTTTGGAGGCACGCTCGCTTGGAAACCTCACGATCATCGTTTTCATGCCGTTTTCTGTGTGAAGGTGGTATTCAGTGTTGGTTTTCATGTAGCACAACAATTACCGATGACGTCGTCGCTTCATGAGGTTCTTGTTTCTCCCTGATAATTTGGTAAGCATGGTAACATGAAAACATTAAATGTGACTGATGGAAAAAAAAACAAGCATTTTGAT
>JADBJO010002430.1:182500-185000 GCA_016801955.1 Conus betulinus
CGAGGTGGACATTATAGGGATCTGACATTTTCATTTTTGTGTGTGAGAGTGTGTGTGTGTGTGTGTGTGTGTGTGTGTGCGCGTGCGCGTGCGCGCGTTGTGTGGTGTGTGTGTGTGTGTGTGTGTGTGTGTGTCAGTGCGAGCGTGTGTGCGTGTGCGTGCGTTCATGCATGTGCGTGTGTGTTAACGTGCTTTCATACTCACGTAACGACCTGACGGGCACATCGCGCGTTTCCCCAAACCCATTAATTTTAGGCGTAATTGTGAGTGTTTCCTTCTCGCAGCTCTAAACATTTGTAGTACTAACCGCCGTGGCGAAGTGGTTCTCGTCATAGAATCCCGGCTGGGAAGTCGTGGGTTCGATTTCCATCAGAGCCATTTGTTCGTGATACTTTTTCTCTAACCGGCTCCTGCCAGGAGTTGAGTTTGTTATGGGCTCCATTTGGAAGATTGGAACCACACACTCGAGTTTCATCCACTCAATGAATACCTCTTTGAGAGTGTTGCTCAGATTTCTGACTATCTGTATCTCTTGGGGTCTGGTTGACTCCAGAGTATATTACGAAAATAAGCGTGGAGTACAACTCTGTCATGCAGTCTCAGACCAGAATGGAAATCTGTAGCATATCGTCATCATCCTCATCCTCATCGATCAAATTTTGTGTGCCCATCATGCCCCTGCCCTCATTGGAGACTTCAGTTTCGATGTCCTGTCCAAGTCTAAGGCCATTTTTTTTTTTTATTCTGTTGGTATCTCCGGTATTGGCAAATTTATGGCGACTGTCGTTGGACCTGGTGGTGTCCTCCGGAGGGAGAGCTCACTCCCGCCGGCTCCGCGACGAAACAATTATTGGTATCAGTAGGAGAATTGGTAGATGGTGTCCTGCGTGTGCTAGATCAGAACAGGCGCTATTGAACACCTCCAAAGTGACTCGGCAGCAGTGCAGTGTCATCTGTGGTGGGTTTCCTCTTGATGACTTGACATTGACTGCTCCCTGTGGATTGCTGGTGCTGGGTCTGTAGTGGAAAGGGCCGGGCTGTGGCTGTGGATAAGGGGTAGGAACGTGTGGCATGGGTGGAATGTCGTTGAGGTGGCACAGAATATGGAACAGCGAAAAAAAAAGAGGAAAAAAATCTCTAGTGCGATGTTTTGCCGAAATACTGCTGCACTGTTTGCCTAAAAGTGTTTGTATGGAAGATGTAGTGAATTTTCACCGGGAACTAACTGAACCAGAGAGACCAGGCAGTCTCTTTGTTGTTCGTCTGGATCTCTTTTATAAATGCATAAAACTTCTCTATCGGGTTACGCGATCCACTGATATTTGTAAAATTCCTGCGAATGGCGCTAATGAAGATCTGTTCAACTGCTGTCAGTCTTTCTTGTCTCTGCTACCATTTGGTGTGTGTGTGTGTGTGTGTGTGTGTGTGTGTGTGTGTGTGTGTGCGCGCGCGCGCGCGCGCGCGCTGTACTGCACAATCGTTTGTTTTATTTGACTTGATTATACCTGATTTGGGGCGAAACGTTGGTGGATGCGAGGGAAGAAAGACGGGTTAGGTTTATCGTGAGTAGGCAAAACGTGATTAGGTGAAACGTGATCGGGCAAAAACGGACTGAGTGAAACGCAGTGGATCGGCAATGACGTAATGATATTGCCGGAAATCACGGTTTGTCCAGAATACCTTTCATTAGTATGCATCTTTCACGACTCGGTGTTTTTTTTTTTTTTTTTTTTTTTTTTTTTTTTTTTTTTTTTTTTTTTTTTTTTTTTGGTTCTAATTTTCATTTAGAGCTTTCTGTGTTTTCACAAACATCAATCTTTCAACCATGCAAACAGAATTCTCATCGTGACATCTGCCATGCGTTCATATACAGTACAAAGAAGATTAAAAAAAAACAACAACAACAAAAAAAACGTATGCGTCTTTTGCTGCTAATGATCTGTCGTACTTCACCTCTGGCGCTCCCTATGCATTTCAGTCGGAAAGCGTGAAGCTGGATGTCTGACGGGTGACAGACTAGTGGCTATTGGCTGGGAGTTTGCCGTGTGAGGACCACGACCTTCATTGTTCTTTGGCGACCGGTTGGGGAATTCAAATTCAATGATCCAGACATTTTTGTAGCGTTACTGTTCACTTGTTCCAAGTTTTATTCAGTCAGATCACCAGTGGACGTTTAGATCTTGTCTCGCATGCTTAGTAAATTAGCTGTTGAGTCTACTTTGGTGAAGGAACGAGCGAATGCATGGTATTCGGCGCATGCGCAGTGAGTGGCTTAACAGTAAAACGGGGCTAAAACACATGCTAATCAGTGTGTGAGTCAAAGCACGTCAGTTGTTCAGCTTCTCTTATCAGCTGATGTTCTCTTTTGTTTTCGGCCGATTTCTTCTGTATTGTTGCTGCTGGAGATCTTCCCCTCCCGCCCACTCCCTCCCTTCCTCCCCCCCCCCCCCCACCCCCCCCGTGTGTGTGTGTGTGTGTGTGGTGTGTGTGTGTGTGTGTG
>JADBJO010002430.1:195000-205000 GCA_016801955.1 Conus betulinus
ACACACACACACACACACACACACACACACACTCGTTTCCACCGTTCCTTCTCTCCTATCCCGACTCCTTCACTCTCCTTCATCCCTCCCCTTCGCCCAGAGAGAGAGAGAGAGAGAGAGAGAGAGAGAGAGAGAGAGAGAGAGAGAGAGATTTGTTTTCTTCGTGTATCTGTTTTCTTCATCCTCACTTTGCTCGTTTGTTCTGTGTTGTTGTTTTTTTTTTCTGTCGCACTTCCCGGTCCTGGTGTGACCCCGGTGGTCGGCTTGGCTGTAAACACCATAGCTTGGCTCCGTCCAACTCGCTTTCCTCTCTCCTGTCGCAAATCTCACCTTTCTTTTTTTTTTTTTATCAAGAGTCCACTGCTCCGCTTCCCCCCCCCCCCCCCCCCCCCCCCCTCCCAAACCTATCCTCCCACTCTACCCCTCCCCCCTCCTACCTTTCCACCCGACTTTATCCTTCTCCGTCCCTCCTAGCTAATCTCTCTCCCCCCCCCCCCCCTCGTCCCACTCCCCCTGCACACACACACACACACACACACACACACAGCTTTTCGCGCCCAAAGTCTGGAGGAGTCCCCCAGCGTGTGATGGCATTGTCAACCGACAGATTTCAACTCGACCGATATGGAGTTTCCTCTGAGCGAAAGGGCTCCAGCTCTTTGTGAGGCAAGTCGCGAAAAAAAGACTATTGATAGAAAAGAAGGCTCTTAGCCCGACACCGATAGATTGTGTCAATGATATTCGAGGTGTTGAACTGAAGGCAAAGTGCACAATGAAAGGGTTTAGGGGGGAAACGCGAAAGTGATTCACTGCTGGCTACGGTGACTCGGGAGCAAGACGCATTGAACGCGTGTGTCTGTCTGACCGTTTCGGCTGGTAGCAGTGATTATTCTTGGGTGTCTCTGTTGCGTAGCTGTGTTGTGTTGTGTTGTGGTGTGGTGTGTTGTTTTTTCTGGTGTGTGTGTGGTGTGTGTGTGTGTGTGTGTGTGTGTGTACGAATGGTACACAGTGTAGTGAAGTGTAGTGTAGTGTAGTCGTAGTGATAGTATTAGTTTCATTTTGCATATTTTCACAAAATAAATGTGATATTTTTAGACGTGATGAGAGAGAGAGAGAGAGAGAGAGAGAGAGAGAGAGAGAGAGAGAGAGAGATGGATACGTAGGAGTGTCGAGGTGCATACAACAAACCTATACAAGTACACGCGCACACATACACGCAAAAGGGGGAATATACGGGGGAGAGGATGGAGAGGAGAGGAGGAGGTGGGGGGCTTTTAAAAAAGACTGAAGAAACTATTTTTTTTCGTTCGAATAATCAACTTTACGTACACACACACACACACACACACACACACACACACAGGCTCACAGACGCAGACAGAATGTAAGTAATACACAACTTGTACACAACAGTTTACCAACGTAAGTTCATCCCCATACACCCTATTCTCCCACTCCCCCCTCCCCCTTCCTATTTGCCCATGTTAACTTGAGCCTCGTTCACCATTCTCCCCTCTTACCTCCCTACCCCTTTCTTTCAACCCCCCCCCCCCCCCCCCCCCCCCCTATCCCTACCTCCCTCTCCTTTATCTGCTGCTCCCCTCCTCCCCCCCTTTCTCTGCGCTCCCCCCCCCCCTTTCCCCCCACCCCCTCCTTCCCATCCTTTGCACCTCTTTTCTTTTCAAGTAGTGTACGACGGCACAGGTTGCCACGACGTGGGTTAGCTGGTTATCTCCCAAGCCAAAGGGCGCGGGGAGGGGAGAGAGAGAGAGAGAGAGAGAGAGAGAGAGAGAGGAGAGAGATTTTTTTTTTCTTCGTGTGTCTGTTTTTCTTCTTCTTCTTCTTCTTCTCCTCCCCTCCTCCTCCTCCTTCTCTCTCTTCTTCTTCCTCTTCTTCTTCTTCTTCTTCTTCTTCTCCTCTTCTCTCATTCTCTCTCTTCTTCCTCTTCTCCTCCTCTCCTCCCTCCTCCTCTTATCCTCCTCCTCCTCCTCCCCTCCTCCTCCTTCCTCCTTCTTCTTCCTCTTCTTCTTCCTACTTTTCCTCTTTGCTATATTCTCTCTCTCTCTCTCTTTCTCTCTCTCTCTCTCTCTCTCCTCTCCTCTCTCTCTCTCCCTCTCCCCCCCCCCCCCTCTTATTCTTCCTTCTCTGGTTTTCCAGCTCTTCCTCTTCACGGTCTTTTTCTTCTTCTTCTCACCCTCATTTTTTCTTTCTCTCCTGTTTTCTAATCTCAAATCTTAAAGAGTAGACTGCTTGTCTGATAAAGGAAACAGCTTTTCATAAAGAGCAAACAACTCGGTCCATAAAAAAGAAACAACTTTTCCTCAAAGAGCAAACGATTTTTTCTTAAAGAGTAAATGTTTTTCCTTTATGATCAGACAACCAGTCCTGAAGAACAACAACTTGCCCATAAAGAGCAAAAAAAATATCTTAAAAGAGCAAACATTTTATCCTTAAAAAGCAAAGAGCTTGACCTTGAAGAATAAACTAAAGAGCAAACAACTTGTCCTTAAAGGGCAAACAACCTGTCCTTTAGGAACAAACAGTTTGTCCTTAAAGAGCAACAGCATGTTCTTACAGAGCAAACAGTTTTGTCTTTAAAGAGCAGATGATAACTTGTCCTTAAGGAGCAAAAATGTTGTCCCTAATGAGCAAACAACTTGTTCTTACAGAGCGAACAACTTAAAGAGCAAATATCTAGTCTTAAAGGGGCAAACAACTTGTCCTGAACTGCGAAACAAATCCTATAGGTAGCATACGTGTCTACTTGTCTTTTGCAAGCAACCTGTCCTTAAGAGTGACACAAAAGTAGCATACTTGCCTGAAAAGAGCAAGTAACTTGTTCTAAAGCGTGACACAAAAGTAGCACACTTGTCTATAAAGAGCAGGCAACTTGTCCTGAAGCGCGACACAAAAAAAGCACACTTGTCTATAAAGAGCAGGCAACTTGTCCTAAAGCGACACGAAAGTAGCACACTTGTGTATAAAGAGCAGGCAACTTGTCCTAAAGTGACACAAAAGAAGCACACTTGTCTACAAAGAGCAGGCAACTTGTCTTAAAGTGACACAAAAGTAGCACACTTGTCTATAAAGAGCAAGCAACTTGTCCTAAAGTGACACAAAAGAAGCACACTTGTCTATAAAGAGCAGGCAACTTGTCCTAAAGTGACACAAAATAGCACACTTGTCTATAAAAAACAAGCAAGCAACTTGTCCTAAAGTGATACAAAAGTAGCACACTTATCTATAAAGAACAAGCAACTTGTCCTAAAGTGACACAAAAGTAGCACACTTGTCTAAAAAGAGCAGGCAACTTGTCCTAAAGTGACACAAAAGTATCATACTTGTCTATAAAGAGCAAGCAACTTGTCCTGACGCGCGACACAAAAGTAGCATACTTGTCTATAAAAAGCAGGCAACGTATTCTGAAGAATGACGTAGCATATCTGTCTAGAAAGAGCACACAATTTGTCTAGACGAGCTACGACAAAAAACTGCATATTTGTCTATGAAAAAAAAAGCAAGAAACTTGTTCTGAAGAGCAACACAACGTAACGTGTTTATCTAGAAAGAGCCAGTAACTTGTCCTGATGAGCGACACAAAACTAGCATTTGTCTATAAGGAGCAAGTGACTAGTTCTTAAGAGCAATAAAAATCCTAAGTGGCATACTGGGCTATAAAGAGCAAACAACCTCTTGAAGAGCAACGCAAGTCTTAAGGAGAATATAAAGAGCAAAAAACTTGACCTGAAGAGCGACACAAAGTCCTAAGTGCTTATTTGTCCATAAAGAGAGAAGCAACTGGTCCGAAGAATGACACAAAAAATGGCATGTTTGTCTATAAAGAGCAAACAACGTGTCCTGAAGAGCGACGCAAAAGTAGTATAGCCAATTTATCTCTAAAGAGCAAGTGACTTGTTCTGAAGAGCGACACAATTCTTAAGTAGCATAGTTGTCTATAAAGAGCAAATAACCCTCAGCAAGCCAGCCAGCATCCAGCACCACACGCCAAGCCCTGACCTGGAACCCGCAGGGAAAGAGAAAGAGAGACCGGCCTCGCAACAGCTGGAGGCGAGACACTGAGGCGGAGTTGAAACAACAAGGGACCAGCTGGATTGGAATGACCAGAACAGGCCAGAACAAGAGTGCGATGGCGAAGGGTCGTCGATGGCCGATGCTCCACCGGGAGCGATGGGCATAATGATGAATGAATGAACCTGTCTTGACAGGCTAACAGCTTGCCCCAACGAGAACACAGCGTACAACTTTGGCCTAACCTAAAGTGCGAAATCAAAAAAGTGCTTATAAATTAACCGCAAAGAGAGTGAACAGTTCGTACCCCCCCCCCCCCCCCCATCTCTCCCTCCCTCCCTCCCATCCCATCTCCCACCGCCAAGAGAAAAAGGGAAACAAAGAAAACGTATTGGGTTTATTCTACAATGGGGAGGGGAGAGGGGAAGCGCGCGGGGGGGGGGGGGGGGGGGGGGGGGGGGGGGGGGGACTGTCTTGTTCAAGTGCAAGTGACTTAGTCAGCAAATGACTGATTAAAACGGCAAATCAGGAGGCTCGGTCAGGGAAGAAAGCGTCAGTATTTCTTTCCATCTTTCCCATGATTTTCTTTTTCTCTTCCTGTTTTCTTCCTTCCTTTCTTTTTTTTTTTCTTTCTTTCTTTCCGTCTGTCTGTCTTTTTTTTTCTTTTGCCTCTGACTCTTCCCTGCCTGCTCTCTCTCTCTCTCTCTCTCTCTCTCTCTCTCTCTCTCTCTCTCTCTCTCTCTCTCTCTCTCAACCTGCTTGTCTGTCTTTGTGTCAAATGTCTGTCTGTCTGTCTGTCTGTCTGTCTCCCTGTTTGTCCCTCTCTCTCTCTCTTCCCTCTCTCCCTCTGTCTCTCTCTCTCTATCTTCTCTCTCTCTCTCTCTCTCTCTCTCTCTCTCTGTCTCCCCCTCCCTCTCTCTCCGTCTCTCTTCTTTCTCCGTCTCTCTACCTCCCTTTCTCTCTCTCTCTCTTGCTATAAAAAAGGCCTCATGCATTCTGTTGGGAGGGGGGGGGGGGGGGGTGGATTGTTGTGCACGGGATACGTGAAAGCAAGGTGTGAAAATTAGCCCCATTTAGCCAGCTTTGACAGCTCCGATCACGAACCAACAATCCTGGTACAGTAGCCTGGTAGAGCCCAATTCACATGAACTAAGCGCGCGCGCGCGCGCGCGGGTGTGTGTGTGTGTGTGTGTGTGTGTGTGCGCGTGCGCGCGCGTGTGTGCGTGCGTGCCTGCGTGCATCAGTGTGTGTGTGTGTGTCTCCGTGTATGTGTGTGTGTGTGAGTGAATTACATAAAGCCATGAAAGTGGCTATGATGAGACAGGAGTCTTTACTATTCAGTCAGTTAACTTGGACAACAGGACAGAAGTGCTCAGTAGGTGACATTTCGCAACGTCCAAACGACTCAACAAGAGTGTGTGATTGAGCTGAGTAGCTGTGATTGAGTAGGTGTGGAGTGTGTGATTGAGTAGCTGTGCTTCTACAGAACATGGAAAGAATAAGAAGAACCAAGAAAAGACAACTCAGCAGATGAAGACAACGGGACTGTAAAGGAATCAAGCTCACCAAAGACTTCAAAGAAAAACTTCATCAGGACACGGATTCTTTCTGATGCCCACTTCTCCTCAAGGTCAGACGTATTTTGCTTTAAGGATGGAAAAAAAAAAAGACACCCTCCATTTCCTGACACCCGTCGCAATATATCTGTGAAGGTTTTTTTTTGTTTGTTTGTTTGTTTTTTTAATCGGGCTTTATAAAGTCACGGTTAGGTTGAGATTTGGTTCAGCGTTAGGATTAGGGTTAGAATTAGGGAGAATTAGGTTAAGGTCGGGTTTAGGGTTGAGGTTTTGCATACTGGATGTGGAGAATCTGTCGGCTCAGGTATCTCCGTTTTCCCTCCAGTTAAACACGCTTTCTCTCCTTCAAGCCCTTTCAACGCGCGGAAGGCCGCATGTCACTGTTAGCATTTTACACCAAATCACTGTATTCTCCATGTAAGCATTTTTGGATGCACCATGATTTTGAGCTAGAGACTGATATTAAACTGATTTTGGATCAAATGAGCCCCCCCCACCCCCACCCCCACCCCGCACCTTTTTACGTGTGCACTAAATCACCATATAATCATGTGAGCGTTTTGAGGTGTACCACGAGTTTGAGCCAGAGACTGATATTATACTGATTTTGGATCAGATGACTCTCTCTCTCTCTCTCTCTCTCTCTCTCTCTCTCTCTCTCTACACACACACACACACACACACACACACACACACACACACACCACACACACCACTCATTTCACTTTTGCACTCAATCACCACATAATCCATGTAAACGTTTTTAGGCGAAGCGTAAATGTGAGCCAGAGACTGATATTAAACTGATTATGAATCAAATGAACAACCTCCCCCCCCCCCTCCCCCCTCCTTCCCCCAACCATTTCACTTACTTTTAGGAATTTCTGCCGATGATATCATTCACATTTACAAATGTATGAGCTACCCCTTTCCTGACGGCGCATTCCAGCCCTTCACGTTCACCCGTGACCTTATCTTTGCGCCAGGTAGTACCCCCCCCCCCCCCCCTAACAGATAGTCCCATTCCTTCCATTTTTAATATGTTTGAAACCATCTGGCATATACCTTGATAAGCATATGGAAAAAGAGAAGGAGAATCAAACTTTCAGACACGATAAAAGAGAGACAAAAAATCTCAAAACAATATGATTGTGCTCTCTATAAATACTCGACTCCCTAAGCGAGGCCTTGGCGCATTAATTTTTGGTGTGCAGCCGAAGAGGTTTAAAAAAAAAAAAAAAAAAAAAAGCTGGGACAGCTGGTCTCTTTAAAAGATGTGTTTTCCTCATTTTTTTTTTTTTTGTTTTTTTGCTGTCCCAACCTCTGCGCCACCTCAGAGGCAGTGCACCCACGCCGCTCATTCCGACACCTGTCCACAGCCACGGCCCGGTCGGCCCCGCCGCAGCCCCGGGCACCGGTTTTCTCCTCATTTCTAACCCAGATCTCTCGCTCCTACGCGTAAATCAAAGCAAACGGATATTAGTTGAATTCCCGTTATGTGTCGTCTCGTTCCTTCACGCAACAAAGACTTAACAGTCTTACACTTGCATCCTTCCATGAAGTTGTGCTGAAATGCAGCGTCGGTTGCCTCGGCTGTGAACCTTGCTGCCAATGAGTTTGACTGGAGCTTTGGCGCTGTTGGGTGTGAAGCACAGGGAAGTCGTTGAAAGGAATGAACTTATACTACGGGGAATTTGTGATGCTTTGCTTCGCTGTTTGTCTGAAAGTTAAAGCCATCAGGGTCCGGGATAAGCAAACAAACAAAAAACTTTCCAAACTCGTTTTTTTTTTTTTTTTTTTTGTTGATCGAGGAATTTTTAACCTGCACTCCCTGCCCCCCCTCTCTCTCTCTCTCTCTCTCTCTCTCTCTCTCTCTCTCTCTCTCTCTCTCTCTCTCTCTCGCGCGCGCGCGCGCACGCACGCACGCATCCACACACACACACACACACACACACACACACACACACACACACACACACACACACACACAAACATACACAAACATACACAGATGCACACACACACACACACACACACACACACACACACACACACACACACACACAACACAAACACACCGCGTGATTGTTTACACACACTGTCTCTCTTTGTTCCTGCCTGTCTGACTGACTGATTGTCTGTCTCTGTCTGTCTGCCTCTCTCTCTCTCTCTCTCTCTCTCTCTCTCTCTCTCTCTCTCTTCGTACGTGTGTGTGTCTATATATCTGAGAGAGAGAGAGAGAGAGAGAGAGAGAGAGAGAGAGAGAGAGAATAGGAGGAAGAAGGAGAAGAAGGAATGAGGTCAAGGGTCTTCACATCTAGGGACCGTAAAGAAATAATGTCAACGGTTTTTCTCAGCATTCGGCAAGAATGTACAACACCAATCCTGACCTGTTCAACCTGTGACCCATCCTCCTTTCCCTCTCTCGATGCTTTCCCTACCCTCCCTCCCCTCCCCACCCCCCACCACCCCTCCGCTCGTCCCACCCCCCCCCCCCCCCCCTCCCCTTCCGTCTTTCCCACACTCCTCCGCCTACCTCGTCTTTCCCGATCTGTCTTTCGCCTGTGATTATTGGCAGTACGGGCAAAGACTGACGAAAGAGAGTGAGCGACAGTACGGTCAGTTCAGACGTGTTGGACGTGCTTGGGAAGGTGGGTGGGTGACACAGCCGTGCTGCCCTGATGGAAAGAACCGATCAGTCGATGTTGTTGTTGTTGTTGCTGTGTTGTTGTTGTTGTTGTTGTTTTTTCTCATTAACACAGTGTTTTTATATATATATATATATGTGTGTGTGTGTGTGTGTGTGTTTGTGTGTGTGTGTGTGTGTGTGTGTGTGTGTGTGTGTGTGTGTGTGTGTGTGTGTGTGTGTTTGAACGGGGATCAAGGGTTCCAGAAGGAATTGGAATGGATGGAAGGAAGGGAAAGAGGAGTGTGGAATGGGGGTAGGGGGATGCGAGAGATAGGAATGGGGGCGCCGTGTGAGAGACGCATATATATATATATATATGCCGAATTTACATGTGGATATGGAGACAGGTGTAGATGTATATTAAGCAGTGAAGCAAACAATTGTCTTCGTTTCATACTATGAAAATAACTCGGCAAAGAATAGGAAAAAGAAAAGGAAGTAGGGTCGGTGTGGGCGGCGAAATGGGCGTCAAAGGGTGAATATGAATCGCCCCCCCCCCCCCCCCCCCCCCCCTCCGCCCAGGTCTCCACCCCCTACCTGACAGTATGAGGGAGAGATGTCGAATGTGTGTGTGTGTGTGTGTGTGTGTGTGTGTGTGTGTGTGTGTGTGTGTGTGTGTGTGTGTGTGTGTGTGTGTGCGTGCGTGCGCGCGCGCGCGGGCGCGCACGCACACACTCACACAAGAGAAGAGAAAGAAAACTTACATAAATTGTAGTCAAAACGAGACAAATCAACTTACAGAAGTGACAATCCGTTGGCGAACCAATCTCGGGCGAAAAGAAAGCGGGCGAAAGGAAGGAGGGCGAAACGAGGCGCTCGCGCTGGATCACACTGAGCCCTGCTATTGACGCCTCGTCATCATCCACCTCTGATCAATACACACCTTCATTGCCGGCCACGCCAATCAAATCGTTTGTAGCTCTTGCCGAAGGCGAGGGACCACGTCAGCATGATAATCAAGTAAAAATCAGAAATATCATGCACATTCAAAATGCCAGGGTGAACATTTTTTTTTTTTTTTTAAGCCAATGGAGTCATCGGTCGGAAGACTGATCTGGGATAACAGTTCCAGAAGAGTTGAAGAGTTGGAGGGGGTGGGAGGGTGGGGTGGGGGGGTGTGGTATGGGGGTTGTGGGGAGCGAAGGAGGGACAAAGGATGTGTGTGGGGGGGGGGGGGGGAGGGGGGGGAGGAGGGAGTTACCAATTTGACAGTCCTTTACCACAGTGAAATGGAGGGAGGGCTTGCAGTTTATTTCTTTCTTTCTGTTTTTCTTCCTCCCTTCCTTCCTTCCTCCCTTCTTCTTTCTTTCTTTTTTTTCTTTTTCTTCCTTTCTTTCCTTCTTTCTTCTTTCTTTTCCTTTCTTCTTCTTTCTTTCTTGTTTTTCTTCTTCCTTCCTTCCTTCCTTCCTTCCTTTCTTTTTTTCTTTCTTTCTTCCTTCCTTGTTTTTCTTTTCTTCCTTCCTACCTCTTTCTTCCTTCCTTTCTTGCTTTCTTCCTTCCATTCTTTATTTCTTTCCTTCCTTGCTTTCTTCCTCCTTCTTTCATTCTTCCTTTCTTCCTGCTTTCATTTCGTTCTTCCTGCTTTCTTACTTACTTCGTTTCTTTTGTTCCTTCCTTTTTTTCTTTCTTTCTTCCTTCCTTCCTTTTTCTTTTACTTCCCAGTGTGGAATCCCCATAGAGATCGGATCCCTCCCAACCCTTGAAA
>JADBJO010002430.1:207500-220000 GCA_016801955.1 Conus betulinus
TTTGTCCCGCCGTCAAACCAGGCCGACGACAGATACAGACACCTGCAGCGCTTCTCTGGATTTGTGAGCAACACTTCCAAAGATTTTATCAATTAGGAGCTCCTAATGAAATTTGACTGTGTCGTTGCAGCCTTCCAAAATGAACCCCTAGCCGCAATTCAGCAGTAGCTAAAGCGCCGACTTGGACCACAGATCAATGTCTTTGATAAAACTCGAACCTACAACCTCCCAGCCGTGGCCCACGACCTAACCCACGATACCACGATAGCTGGTGATTTCATCTAAGTATTCATTATTTCATCGCACTATGCATTATTTCATCTCACTATTCATTATTTTATCTGACTATTTATTCAACTCATTTCGATGCATCCTCCGTACGAGGAAGTATGGAGCGCGTTATCGATAACAATCGGTTGAATGGGAAAAAAAAAAAAAAAAAAAAAAAAAAACATTTCTCTAATTTTTATGTGTGGAAGTGTACCTCTGTGATGACCTACATCCCTTGTGCGTGAAAGATCGACCAATGCGCGATCGTTCCTTGGGGGGGGGGGGGGGTGGGGGTGGGGGTGGGGATTGGGGGAAGGGAGGGGAATGGATGGATCAGTGGACCTTTACATTAGATCATAGTTTTTCTTTTTGGTCTTACGCATTTGTTCTCGGGTCGCGGATAAGCCACGCGTGGATTGCTCGCTCACCTCACCTCAGTGTTCCCGATTTAACAACATTTTGGCCTGAAGGAAAGCAGGGGGGGGGGGGGGGGGGGGGGGGGGGGGGGGAGGGTCAACGTGGCAATATCAATGGAAATGCGTACAGTGATTTTGGTTGATTATTGAGGCCCCTTTCACCCACCCCCACCTCCACCCCTACCTCCTCCCTCCCCCCACCCCCACATCCCCGCCTCCCATCGTCTTTTCCCGCTCCCCCCTCCCTCCAGATATTCATAAGTGACGCAAGTGCTCCCCCTCCTGTACTCCCCAGCCCCGGATATTTATAATTTGAAAGCATGCGCGCCCCCCCCCCCCCCCCCCCCACTCTCACTCTCTCTCCACCCGCCCAACCTATCCTGCCATCCCCTGCCCGCTTCCCCTTTCTAGCTCTCCGTCCTTGTCTCTTTAACTTATACTGTCAATATAAGATTCTTTTTATTCAAGCTACCCACATAAACACTAGAGTAGGAAAGAGAACAACAGGCGATTGTCAGGGCGCATTAAAATACCATGATATTCAAACACACAAGCTACAAAGAAAAGATATCCAGAAACATAATGTAAGTAAACACATCAAAAGCTTAAAAAGAGCACTCTGGATACAAAGCCGGCAAATGTGAATACAAATGAGAGGAAAGGAAAATTAGGCCATCATGCATAACACCTATTCCACTGCAGTGATTTCCTTGTTTGTTTATTGTTTGTTTTAACTTTTGCATGAAGGATAAAACGGTGAAAGAAAAGATTGCTCCTCGGAAAAGAAGACATAGTGTGTGTGTGTGTGTGTGTGTGTGTGTGTGCGCGCGCGCGCGCGCGCGCGCGCGTGCATGTGCATGCGTATACGCATGTGTGTGTGTGTGTGTGTGTGTGTGTGTGTGTGTGTGTGTGTGCGCGCGCGCGCGCGCGCGCGCGTGTATGTGTGTGTATGTGTGCGTGCGTGTCTACGCGCGCGCGAGTGCGTGCTTACCTGCCCATGCCCCGCCCACTCTGTTTTGACGTTACAAAGATAACATACATACCTTGAACAGGAAAATGAAAGGAAGCGACTCACATTAAACAAGAAGAAAGAAGGGAAAGGTCTTTAATCTTCTAAGGTCGGGTTGTTAGCGTGACGACACAATCGCCTGCTATTCACCCTGTCGATCCTGTCGTTGCGAAGATCTAACAGAGCCAATCATCCTTAACGGAGCAGTTTGTGCATTCTGACCTTAGAATCAATCACCCTTCATTGAGCACTTCGTTCATTCTGACCTTAAAATCACCCTTCATTGAGCACTTCGTTCATTCTGACCTTAAAATCACCCTTCATTGAGCACTTCGTTCATTCTGACCCTAAAATCACCCTTCACTGAGCAGTTCGTTCATTCTGACTTTAAAACCATCCTTCCTGACCAGTTCGTTCATTCTGACTTTAAAACCACCCGTCATTGAGCAATTCGTTCATTCTGATCTTAGAATCACCCTTCTCTGAGCACTTCGTTCATTCTGACCTTAGAACCATCTTTCGATGAGCGGTTGGTTCATTCTGATGTCAAAATCATCCTTCATTGAGCAGTTTGAGGAGTTCGTTCATTCTGACCTTTAAAATCACCCTTCATTGACCAGTTCGTTCATTCTGACCTTAAAAATCACCCTTCACAGAGCAGTTCGTTCATTCTGACCTAAAATCACCCTTCACAGAGCGGTTCGTTTCATTCTAACCTTAAAATCACCCTTCACAGAGCAGTTCGTTCATTCTGACCTTAGAACCATCTTTCACTGAACAGTTCGTTCATTCTGACCTTAAACTCAACCTTCATTGAGCAGTTCGTTCATTCTGACCTCAGAAATCATCCTTCACTGAGCAGTTCATTCATTCTGACCTTAGAATCACCTTTGATTGAGCAGTTCCTTCATTCTGACCTTAGAGTCACCCTTCATAAAGCAGTTCGTTCATTCTGACCTTAGAATCATCCTTCACTGAGCACTTCGTTCATTCTGACCTTAGAATCACCTTTGATTGAGCAGTTCCTTCATTCTGACCTTAGAATCACCCTTCATAAAGCAGTTCGTTCATTCTGACCTTTGAATCATCCTTCACTGAGCAGTTCGTTCATTCTCACCTTAGAATCACCCTTCATAAAGCAGTCCATTCATTCTGACCTTAGAATCGTCCTTCACTGAGCAGTTCGTTCATTCTGACCTTAGAATCACCCTTCACTGAGCACTTCGTTCATTCTGACCTTAGAACCATCCTTCACTGAGCAGTTCGTTCATTCTGACCCATAGAACCATCCTTCACTGAGCAGTTCGTTCATTCTGACCTTAGAATCACCCTTCATAAAGCAGTTCGTTCATTCTGACCTTAGAATCATCCTTCACTGAGCAGTTCGTTCATTCTGACCTTTGATCATTGTGCCACACCTTGCACGCTGGCTCACTGAAGACATTCCAAAATCGGGTGAAAAGGGAGACAGAGAGAGGGATAGAGAGAGAAAGACAGAGGGAGTGAGGGGAGGAGGGGAGAGAGAGAGAGAGAGAGAGAGAGAGAGAGAGAGAGAGAGAGAGACAGAGAGAGAGAGAGACACACACACACACACACACGCACGCACGCACGCACGCACGCTCGCACACATGAAACTGATTTTGGAAATCGCTTTCGTGGCTAGCAGCTGTACTTGTTGGTTTCAGATTGAAAAACAAAACTGTCAGATATGTGCAAATAACTATGACAGAACCCCTGGTCTTTAAAGGAGCTAGCGCGTCCAACCATATGCAAAGAAGAGGACGACTGGCGGTTTCACACAGCCCGAATCTCGCTGTATGATTAGAGCAAACACCGCCTCCTCCTTCGTAAGGATGTGGTGGGCAAGCTTGTTAGCTACGAACCAGTTTACCCTTTTCTCTGTTCTTAGCCTAAGCTCAATGAAATGAACTTCGAAGTATACGCACAAGGTGGCGATCTCCCCAGAAGAGATGAAGGGAAGGGTGGAGATGAGGAGGCTATCTAACAACACCCCCACTTATCGCCAGAACGACACAACGTTTTAAAACGGGGCAACGAAAATGGCAGTTTTTTTTTTAATGCTGGGCGAGTGCGGTGTTTGAACGCACACCTTGTGACTGCGTACTCGGTTTGCTGTTACCACTGAGTCAACGAATCCTGAAAGGAAGCGGAGGTGTAAAGAGGTCTTCAAGGTAAACAAAATGGCTATAGTAAAGTTAATACTGTTGCTGCGCCTCGCACTCCGTGCTTGCGAGCATGTTCGAACTGGGCGGCAGTGGGTGTGTTGAACTGTCTATGATTAGACATGTGTAGGCCATTTGTCCCTGTGGGAAAACTCTTTCGCAAAGCCCCATCGAAAAACAAAGAAAAAGAAGAAGAAAGAAGAAACAAGCATGCAAGCGAGCAAGCAAACAAACAAACAAACAAACAAAAAGAAACATGTCTGATGTTCCATCGATGGAGTCTTCGGATTCCAACTCCGGAGATTTAGGAATGATCTTTTGATTTAAGCTTTGATGCTCAGTAAATACAGACTTCTGTTTCTTCTGTTCGTTACAAAGGCGGCGAGTGCAGGTGGATATTAAACAAGAGCAAAAACAAAATTCCTGCGCCGCCCTACGAAGGAACAAACAAATTACAAAACGAACACAACGCGTTTCGACCTGTCAGATCTTCTTCAGGCCAGACAAATAGCATTCAAGACGGTGAAAACAAAGAGCGAACAAACACTCAAGTATTTCGTCGATCAAAATTGCGCCCAGATCGAAGAGATAAGTGACTGTCTGATCATCCTCTGTTGCCAATGTCTTGAATGTTCTTTGTCTTGTCAGAAGAAGACCTAACAGTCGAAACATGTTGTGTTTGTTTTGTAATTTGTCCCTTTCGTTTGGGGGCGGAGTAATTCTGTTCTTGCTCTGGTTCTGATTTCAGCTGTGGTGCTCAGTAAATGTATAAAATGGTTTCAGCTCTGATATTCAATCAAATGGGGGTTCTGTTTGATGCTCTGGTGCTCAATCGATATACAGTTTTCTAATTTCAGCTTGGGTGTTAATCGTAGTTTATTTTTCTGATTTACGTTATGATGTTCAGTCGTTACTTAATCTTCTGGTTTCAGTTCTGGTTTTCATTTGACATGTAGTCATATTATTTCAGCTCAGGTTTTCTATTCATTTTAAGTCTTCTAATTTCAACAGTTATTTTCAATTCATATATATGAATTATATATATATATATATTCTTTTGGTTTTAATTCAGGTGTTCAATCTATTTATAGTCTCATATCGTTTTTTTTGTGTTTTTTTTTTGTATTCTGATTTTAGCTCTGGTGCTCAATTGATATGTAGTCTACCAATCAAGTATTCAGTCGGTCAATTGATCGACTGATCAATCAACCAATCAGTCTGTCTGTCTGTCTGTCTGTCAATCTCTGTGTGTGTGTGTCTCTGTCTGTCTGTCCGTCTATCAGTCTGTCTGTCTGTCTCTCTCTCTCTCTCTCTCTTGTTGCTTCCTGTTTTTCAATCTTATTTGGACGGTGTAGGGTCACTTCTAGACTCGTTCTTCCTGCTCCCTGCCTTTTGTGTGGCTGTCAGTCAGTCTATCTCTCTGTCTGTCTGTTTGTCTGTCCGCCTCTCTCTGTTCCCCCCCCCCCCCCCCCCCCCCCCCCCCCCCTTTCCCCACTTCCCGGTCTCGCTGTCCGTCCTTCAACCTGTTACTCCCTTTTTTTGGATAGGAATTCCTTTTTTCTCCCCCCCCCCTCCCCCCCCCCACTCTCACACCCCTCCCTCTCTCCCCCACCGGGTTTTAACATCCCTATTTCTCTCCGTCTCCTGTTTTGAGCTGCGTTCCAAACGGGAGAGATGCGAGCGGTAAAGACAAGGGAACCTGCCTTAGGTAGTTGAAGGCCATTGACACGGGCCTCGAGCTTTTGATCAGTTCAAGATTAGCCATCAAGTTAACAGTCGCACGATTTGTTTTTTCAACGTTGTTTTTGAAGGAAAGAAAGGACACGGGTTTCGCCGTGGCTTCGAGTGGCGAACATGCTTCGCGGAATAGTAGTGAAGGTCATACAATGAAAGGTTCGTCTCCATAGATGCAGATGAAGCCCAAAACATATTCCTTGCTACATTCAATTCTTTATCTGTCAGATGATGATCTCTCCCCCCCTCCCCCTTTCCCTCCCGCCTTCCTTTCCCTCCCCTTCTTGTCTCCTCCCCTCCCCTCCCCTCCTCCTCAAGCCTTCAGGCATATTGTGCTCATGTCTGAGGCCTTTTGTTTTTGCTTTTCTCCCTTGCAATGAAGATTGGGTTTGTTCATCAAGTTTGGCTACAAATAACGTTCACCCTAATGCATCAGAAACATTACATCCACATTTAAGTACACAGTAAAAAGAAAGTGGCTATGATGATTCACAGGAGAAAAATTAACGGAGCAGCAAATAACACGTGACAGGTGACATGATTTTAAAAAAAGAACACGTGTTCGAAAGAATAATGATAACGATAATGCAGTAATTGAGGGTAGGAGAAAAACCGTGTTCTAGTATTTAAAAATGAATGTTGTAATCATTTTTTTTTCTTCTTCTCTGAGTTGCATAAAAAAAGAACTGTGTAATTAACATTCCTGTTGTTGGTGTTATTTGTTTGATCGTTATATTACAGCAGCAAGCAAAACAGTAATAATGAAATTGCTACTGAAAATAAAAGTTAAAATGTGACATGAAGGATAAAGAAATAATGTTCAATTGGTACTATACTTGCAGTATTAGACAAAACAATATTCAATACCAACTCTACACAAGTTTTACTGGTGCGGCCAAAACGAGCAATGAAAGTTTCTATCAAAGAAGTGGCTGGAAAAAAAAAGGGGGAGGGTGTGTGTGTGTGAAAAAACCCAGACTGCAGTGGTTGAATTTGGTGTCTGTTACTCTGGTTTGGGGTTTCCCTTTCGCTGTGCAAAACGCAGTTATTACCCCCCAGCCTCCAATTATCCCCTCAAACCCCAGTTTCTTGTCGTTTGCTGGAGCCTTCACTCGAAAATTCTTCCGCCTGATGAACCATGGTGCAGGAACGCAAACGATGGTCCTCAGGTCATCCAAAGGTCCTCCTTCAGGGGACTGATATAGGGACATTCATTTCATTTTTACGCGACGACGACGACGACGACGACGACTAGCACCAGGTCATCCCACCTCCCGCATTCCTTCCCCATGTGACACAGGTTTTTTAAACTGATAAGCGCATGTTTCCTGGCTGAAACGTGCGATAAAGCATGTTTCCTCGCTACAAACAGGTCAGTTACTTACTACATGACCCCGACGTTAACCTGACCTATGACTTAATGGCGCCTGGTTGAACTAACAGCTTACACTGGCTCTCTCTCTCTCTGATCTCTCTCTTCTCCGCTCAAACACACACACCACACACACACACCAAAGAACTGCGGGCAAGTGCAGCGCTGCGAATGCACACGGATTTTTGGTTGAACTTGGTTGATACTTCATGAGGCTCAGTGGTCAATTGACTTGCTACAGGCTTGAAACACTGGGATTTACACTGAAACCGCTGAACTCAGTCTCAGGCTCTCCCGTCCCCACCCGACTACTCGCCCCCGGCTCCAAGGCTCTCACACAAATGCCCACACGTTTCCTTTTCGGTGCCGCCCCCCCTGCACTTCCGCATTTCAAACTGAAGAAAGACAAATAATTTTGGCCTTTTTTTTCACCATACGGGACACACGCACACAGATATACAGACACAGACACGTTTGGAGCCACACACACACACCACACACACACACACAACACACACATTGCGTGCGCTCGCATTCACACCACACAACACAAACACACACACACACACACACACACCACACACACACAAGTGTATTGTGTGTGTGGTGTGTGTGTGTGTTGTGTTTGTGAATGCCAGCGCACGCATGATGTGTGTGTGTGTGTTGTGTTTGTGTGTGGTGTGTGAGCCGTGGTGTGTGTGTGTGTGTGTGTGTGTGTGTGGTGTGTGTGTGAAATGCGAGCGCACGCATATGTGTGTGTATGTGTGTGCGGTGTGTGTGTGTGTGTGTGTGTGTGTGTGTGTGTGTGTGTGTGTGTGTGTGTGTGTGTGTGAATGCGAGCGCACGCATGTGTGTGTGTGTGTGTGTGTGTGTGTGTGTGTGTGTGTGTGTGTGTGTGTGTGTGAATGCGAGCGCGCGCATATGTGTGTGTGTGTGTGTGTGTGTGTGTGTGTGTGTGTGTGTGTGTGTGTGTGTGAATGCGAGCGCACGCAATATGTGTGTGTATGTGTGTGTGTGTGTGTGTGTGTGTGTGTGTGTGTGTGTGTGTGTGTGGTGTGTGTGTGTGTGTGTGTGTGTGTGTGTGTGTGTGTGTGTGTGTGAATGCGAGCGCACGCATGTGTGTGTGTGTGTGTGTGTGGTGTGTGGTGTGTGTGTGTGTGTGTGAATGCCAGCGCACGCATATGTGTGTGGGGGGGTGGGGGGCGGGGGGGGGGGGGGTGGGGGGGGGGGGGGGGGGGGGGGGGGGGCTGGGGGGGGGTGTGTGTGTGTGTGTGTGTGGTGGTGTTGTAATGCGGCGGCCACCCAAACGCATGTGTGTGTTGTGGTGTGTTGTGTGTGTTGTGTGTGTGTGTGTAGTGTGTGTGTGTGAATGCGAGCGCGCATCATTATGTGTGTGTGTGTTTGTGGTTGTGTGTGGTGTGTGTGTGTTTGTGTGGTGTGTGTGTGTGTGTGAACTGCGAGCGCACGCAATTGGTGTTATGTGTATTGGTGTGGTGTGTTGTGTGTGTTCTTGTGTTTTGTGTATGTGTTGGTGTGTGTTGTGTGTGTGTGTGTGTGTGTGTGGTGTGTGTATGTGTTAATGCGAAGCCGCACGCATGTGTGGTGTGTCTGTGTTCGTTGGTGGTGTAGTGTGTGTGTTAGTAGTGTGGGTTTGAATGCAGCGGCGCACGCATTTTGTGTGTGAGAAGGGTGTTTGAGTGTTTGTGTTGTGTGTGGTGTTGTGTGTGTGTCCCCCACGCAATGATGAAATATCGCGGATGTCAGATATCACAAAGGCTAGCGAGGCGCTGTAAATCTAGAACTGGATACTCAAACTGGCTTTGTAAAGTGTGTGAAGAATTAGATGTATATTCTTTTTATTGAAAGCACCAGAACGTCGGGGGTGGCTTTGTGAACACGCAACTTCCACAAATGGCACAATAGCGTTTGAACCAGCTTTCTTCTACCGTCTGGCAGTATTTGGCAGCAATACAAAAAAAAAATACATGTCTTATTTGGTCGCTATCTGTCTTTATTATGGCCTTAGGTTACGAGACACGAAACCCGCATGCCTTGAAGGCCAAATTTTGCAAGAAGAAAATAAAAAAAAAACCCAGCAATTTGTCATTGATCCAAGTGCTACCTAATAAGTTGGTTGTTTCGGGGGCATTTCTGGTGGAAGCAATGTTTAGAGAGGAAGAGCGGGAGTTACTGAGCGCTGTAATCTAAGAACTGGATACTCAAACTGGCTTTGTAAAGGTGTGTGAAGAATTGATGTATATTCTTTTTTGAAGCACTCGCTTTGAACGCAACTTCAAAGGCACGAATAGCGTTTGAACCAGCTTTCTACACACGGTCTGAAGTATTTCGCAATACAAAAAACATTCATTCTTTCTATATTCTTGTATTTATTATGCCTTAGGTTACAGACACGAAACCTGCATGCGCTTGAAGGCCAAAGTTTGAAGAGAAGAAGAAAAAAAACCCAGTCAATTTGTCATTGATCCAAGATTGCATACATAATACAGTTGTTTTTTTTCGCAATTCTGGTGGAAGCAAATGGTTTTAGAGAGGAGGAGTGGAGTTATTGAGGTTTTTTTTTTTCTTATTTCATATCATTTCAGCTTTTTTTTTAAGGTAATAGAATCGCAATATCTTCGTCGTTTGGTAAAACCTATACCTATGGAAAGTAAAAGGCTGGCTAGATCGTATATCACTGACAGAGACCATTCACAATTGTAGCTGTTCATTTCGCAACGTATTCTTATTTCTATTTCATCGGCTGACTGGTGCGTTTGAGAGAAATTTCGTTTCTAACCGAAATCTATTTCAAGATAATGGCAGCTAATCAACCGCCCCCACATCAGAAAAGTACAGAAACTGTCAGCACACTTTGAAACAGTCCACAAACGTGCGTGGCCGCCGTACACTGTCAAGAGATAACAAGCGCGTTTTTTTCTAGCGTGGAGTAAACTGTGTATAGCCGCTATTAAATACTACAACTGCTATCGTCATATTATCACCAAAGTGGTTGTTATCTTCTCTTTATCTTTGTTTTTATTTTTTTTTAAATCATCATCAATATCATTATCATTATTATTGCTGTCAGCATTATTATTATTATTATCACTATTATTTGAACTCGCATTGTCTTTCCCAACGGTCTCGTTTTGATTCAACGCTCGTCTTGCGCTGAATATGAGAAGATAAATGATTGCTCTTTCTTCATTTTCGTTGTCCTGAGTGATGTGTAATTTGCCTGAAGAAGGCCTGAAAGGTCAAACCGCGTCGTGTTTTGTCTTGTAATTCGTTTGTCCATGTTAACGGGCGGAGTTATTTCAAATACCTTTTAAAAATTGGTGCTACTAGAGACGCCTGAGGGATGGCAATTCACTTATCCTGCAACAAGTGGAAGTTTTATTTGTTGTCCACCAGTCATTCAAGTACATCCCCTCCATCTCTTTCCATGCTATCATGGGGATTCATCTCATTTTTACTCCTACCCCTGCATGAAACAAGTTGTTAGACTGTGTTGCTGTTTGCTGGTGGTGTTTTGGTTGGTGTGTGGCTGCAGCGACTCGGGATGTCTCAGACGTGCTCCATGGGAGGCAGCTAAGGCAGGTGAACATGCTGGCCGGTCAGTCAGGCAGCTGAATTGCTGCTGCTGCTGCTGCTGCTGCTGCTGCTGCTGCTGCTGCTGCTGCTGCTGCTGCTGCTGCTGCTGCTCCAACACTCGAGCATGGCGTGGAGTGATCTTGTCACCTTGCAGCGTTGAAATTACCAGACCCATGGCCTTTATGTTTGGCATGATGAGAGGCTGCATAATATTGTTCCTGTGCTGAGGGCTAGTCAGGTCTCCATCAACGAGATAAACAGGGGTTCTGCCTTGAAGACGAATCTCTCCCAGACCACATGGAGCTGCCATCACGCTGAGCGTGTTCCAGAACGCCGACATCGATGAATCATTCTCCTGGGCAGCGCCAGACTCGTTGTCTGCCATCATTGTCGGCCAGGGTGAGTTTGGACTCGTCAGTGAAGAACTCTCTGTTCCACTACTGATCCTGGCAGCATTGATGAGGTCCACGTCAGGACACACGAGCCTTGTCAGTAGCAAGCGGCCGACCCCAGTTCTGAAAAGGTCTTTCTTAACTTAACACTGTGGGATTCATCGTGGCGACAGGATTGAAGATCTGACGCAGCCAATTAAAATCGACCGTAGAAGGAGAATTAACTGAACGAACCACTGGTTCGCGAAGCTAGATCGCGAATGAATGACGAATCATAGTTTCTGTCCTAACCATGGAGATCGTGATCCATGATGTTGTTCGCCGAATATCGACCAAATAAGACCTGATTTTTAGTTGAAGTGTGAACCATCTTTTCTTGAGGAACGGAACACAGCCTGCAGTCATACTGCCCTCCGGTGTTCGACTGAGATAGGTTGATGAGCCAGCTGAATTTGGAACCGTTTTAAACAGGTTGTGAAGCCGGTTTTTATTGTTGTTGTTATTGTTTGTTTTTGGTTTTGTTTAATTTTAGCAACCTCTTTGTCCAGAACTTAACATATTTATTTCCAAAGCACTGACACTTGAAATTTCGCATGAAAAGTCTAAATGAAAATATTTACATGCAAATAAATCTAGATCAGCCAACTTGATCAACAAACTGATTTCTGTCACGGGGGAGCTGACACAAATTGATTTCCATGATAGAAGAGCTTTTGTAAGAACAGGCTAAACGCAGATTAAAACTGATGAGGCGGGTAACGGATGGTCTGTCTCAGTCTATTTCCCCCCCCCCCCCCCCCCCCCCCCCCCCGAGATGTTGGGAATTGATGGGTCTGAAAGCTATCAGCCCCAAGGAACTCACTGGACGACATGATGACTGGTGGTTAGGAGCAGTTCAGATGGAGAGCGTTGTGTTCAGTGCGGGCCGTCTGTCCCCTGAACTGGTGCCAACTCTGGCTGAAAGACAGAAGAAAAGACAGAATGATTTACTCCTCTGCTATCGGGACACTTCTCGGCCGGCAATTCCGTCTTGGACATACTGCGGAGCCCGGCCATAATCCGCTGGTGTCAAACATCTTGTTGCGGGCATGAATGTTTTTAAATAATCACGCTGACCATCGCTTGCACGTGCATAATGCACATTTCGTTTGGCAGAAAGTTTGTTTCAGCAGGAGAGCAGAATGTTTGAGTTTATGTCCCGTGATTTTAATGCACTTTAAACCAGTGTTGGACACGAACAGGCAAAGGCAATACTAGTCTAACAATCTGTATCTGCAATATCCCCAAACTGCCTGCAATCTCTCTCGCTTTCTGTGTCTGTCTCTCTCTCAGCCTCTCTGAGAGCGTGTGTGTGCGTGTGTGTATGCATGTGTGTGTGCGCGCACGTGCGTGCGTGCGTGCGCGTGCGCGTGTGTGTGATTCTATAAAGAAACAGAGAGTTGGGGACACAAATTGTCCACCTTCATTAGCCAGTCCTCATCAGAGCATTAACCTTTTGAACGCAGTCTACGTGACTCGGTGAAAGTGTTT
>JADBJO010002430.1:225000-230000 GCA_016801955.1 Conus betulinus
GGATCTACGTTTTGCTTCTTCAGGAGAGGTCTGACAACTGCAGATTTGAACAGAGTGGGAAAACAACCTGATTGTAAGAAGTCATTGATAATGGATGTAAAGTATGGGAGAAGATCGTCAAGACAGCAAGTAAGAAGGGATGAGGGGAGAGGGTCAAGTTCACATGTTTTTGACTGTGACTTGCTTCAAGATTTTGCGGACCTCTACTACCGACACAGAGTGGAATTCAGACCACTGAGTGCCAGAGAAGGAAGGATCAGGAACAGAAGGGGGAGGAGCAACATATTTCTGACATTTTTGCTGATGATGTGGGCTTTGCAGCGAATAGCCAGTTGACAGTCTTTTGCCATTTTGTTGTTGTTGTTGTTGTTGTTGTTGTTGTTTTGGCTTCCATTCTTTCTTCTTTTTATGTTGTTAGCGTCAGTTCCGCATGTACGCTAATGGAGCACCTGGTTGGTGTTCTTTTTAGATTTACATGCCTTTATTTATTGGCAGAAAAAAAAGTTTTTGTTTTTTTTCTTTTCTTTCTCTTTTATTTGTTTGTTTTTGTTTTTTGGTTGTTTTTCTTTTGTCATTTGTCTTCTTTTTAAATTCAATTGTCCCGCCACATGCATTAGGCATGATTAAAGAGTACGATTAATCCCCCCCCCCCCCCCCCCCCCCCCCGTCGCTCTATCTCTCTGTCTGTCTGTCTACCTGTCTGTCTGTCTGTCTCTCTGTCGTTTTTTCTCTCCTGTCTGTTTGCGGGCGTGTGTGTGTGTGTGTGTGTGTGTGTGTGTGTGTTTGCGCTCCCCCTCTCCCCTTCTTCTCTTCCTTTTTCTTCTTCTTGTTTGATTCTTCGCTTATCTCTTCTTCTTCTTTTCTTCCTTTGATCCTTTTACTTCCTACTTTTTTCCTTACTTTATTCGGCGCTTATGGCCCTACATTCACCACTTTTTCATGCCATTTTGGTCCCGCCCTCCGCCCTGTTCCCCCCCCCCCCCCCCCCCCCCCCCCCCCCCCCCCCCCCTTTTGATTTTCGCTATCTCTTCTTTCGGTCCCTGATCCTTACATTACTTTTTTTCAACTATCTTGATGAACTCCCCCTCCACCTTTACCGCCCCCCCCAATCGTCTGATCCCCTGTTTTTATCGCTTCCCCCCCCTCCCTCCCCGACTTCACTTCTTGATCCTCTCCCCCACCTTACCCCCACCCCAATCGTCTGATTCCTGTTTTATTTCCCCCCGCGCCCCCAACCCCCACCCCTTCACTTCTCCCCCCACCCCCATCCAGAACGTCTGATTCCTGTTTTGTGACCACCACCCACTCTTCCCCTCCGTCCCTTCCTTGATCGTCTGATCCCTCTTCCAATCCAACCACCTTTCCATTTTTCTTCCACTTCCTTCTTTTCTATCGTCTAATTCTTATTCTAGCGCCCCACCCCGCCCCACCCCACTCCCTATGAAATGCCCGTCCACCCCACACCACCCCCCGTTCCCTCGCCCCTTTCCACCCCCCGATCGTTTGATTCCTGTCTTAGTATCTTAACAGCTCCCCCCCCCTCCCCTTCCTTCCATTTCCCCTTCCCTCTTTCCTGATCGCATGATTCCCGTTTGAATCCCCTACAGGACCCCTTCACCCTCCCTCTCCTCTCCCCCCCCCCCCCCCCCCCCCCCGACTTATTCATCGCCTACGTCTTGTATATCTGTAGTTAGATAAAAAGGTCTTTTGTGTGTGTGTGTGTCCTCCTTTTGGTGTGTATTGAAATGGGCGTGTTCCGAATGGGAGGAACGGGATCTTAACCTACTGTGTGTGTGTGTGTGTGTGTGTGTGTGTGTGTGTGTGTGTGTGTGTGTGTGCGCGTGCGCGCGTGTGCGTGTGTGTGTGTGTGTGTGGCCCTTTGCGGTCGGTTGAGCTATAAGCAACATTATCTTATCTTATCCTTAAAGATACAAAATGTTACATTAAGATGATGAGAGAGAGAGAGAGAGGGGGGGGGGGAGGAGAAAGAAAGAAAGAAAGAGAGAGAGAGAGAGAGACAGACAGACAGTGAGCGTGCCCGTATGCGTGAATTTATGCGTGCGTGTGTGTGCACGCGCGCGTGTGTGTGTGGTGTTCCGTGTATGTGCGTTTCTTTCTTTCCGTTCCTGTCATGTGCTGTCTTCTTTCTTTCTGTCCTCTCTGTCTGTCTGTCTCTCTCTGTCTGTCTCTGTCTCCGTCTGCATGTCTGTCTGTCTGTCTGTCTGTCTGTCTGTCTGTCTCTCTCTCTCTCTCTTTCGATGTGACAGTCACTCAGAAACATTGTTCCTGCTGGCGTGCATGCACTCAGCAACAATGAGTTACACACACACACACACACACACACACACACACACACACACACACAATAACACACACATATATATATATATGTATACACACACACTAAATATATATATATATAACATACGTTGATCGCATCCGGGCTGTCGGTGTGATGTCACGTGATTTGAAGCGTAAGGAGCAGTTCCAACCCGCTGAAGACAAACGACATAGTTCTGTTCCCGTCGTCCGTCGCTGATGCCTCCTCTCTCCTGCCCTCCTGCGTGAATAATACAGCTTTGCATAGCAGCCCAGTTCAAGCCTGCCAATCGCATGTCATCATAAACAGCCACGGTTGGTTAAGTTTGTTTGTCGACGATTCGCCCCAGGTAAGGGAAAAAAAACAGACGACTGTGTGTGTGTGCGTGCACAGGCCAGCGATTTTCTTTGGTGAGAATCTTGTGTGTGTGTGTGTGTGTGTGTGTGTGTGTGTGTGTGTGTGAACAGACAAAAACAAACAGACAGACAAGCAAAGAAACAAAATAGACGGGCGATGGTGGTGGAAAGAAAGTTTCTTGAGAACAACAGACAGATACGTCGGCGCGCGGGCACGCGCGTGCACACACACACACACACACACACACACACACACACACACACACACTCACTCACACAAAGAGAGAGAGACGGCGAGAGACGCAGAGAGAGAGGACAGACAGACAAAGAGAGCAAAAACACAGCTGAGAGAGAGGGAGAGTAAGTGAAGTAAGAAAGAAAGGAGAGACAGACAGACAGACAGACAGACAGAGACACAGACAGAGAGAGGCTGGGAAGAGGTAGATGAATAAACAGACAGAGATACAGGCAGGCAGACAGGCAGGCAAATACGGACAGATTTCCCCTCAATGTGACTTACCTCACCAAGTCGATCAACGTAATGTTCATTGGTTCACAGCTGTGTCTTGTGTCCCAGCTTTGTTAGAGGAGACCGTTTTGAACTGGTCAGCCGACAAGGACAATACTGGACTAATCAGCAACACCCGCTGCGCTTTGAGAGAGAGAGAGAGAGAGAGAGAGAGAGAGAGAGAGAGAGAGAACGTGCGGGGCAGGAAAAGCGGGGAGGGGGGGGGGGGGAGGGTCTTCACAAGGGAACAAGAATGCGTGTGCGCGGTAAAGATTGCCGCACGTACATTGGGGATGCAGATGTGACGCATGTCTTGAAGTGCCAAACTTTAAAAAGAACGTTCCGCCACAGACAAACTGATGACCGGACAAAACACAATGCATTTTTCGGCCTCTTGGGTCTTCTTCAGGCAAAAGCAAACAACATTTAGGCCAGTGAAAACGAAGAACGGGAAACCGCTTATCTTCTCATATTCGGAGCAAAATGGCTGTCGTTTCGTTGTCTTAAATGTTGTTTGTTTGATGGTTTTTGCCTGAAGAAGACCCAAGAGGTCGAAATGCTTTGTGTTTTGTCCTGTAATCTGTTTGCCTGTATCCTGTGGTGGAACTAATACCGTATTTTTTTTTTTTTTTTTTTTTCAATTTTGCTTCATTTTCCGCCCTCAGTCACCTCGTTTGAAACCAGTCTTGAGTGTCGAGAACGGTGACAATCTGTGCTAGATGTTTTCATTATTATTATTATTATTATTATTATTATTATTATTATTATTAATTTTATTATTATTATTATTATCTTTAAACCTGTCGTTTGGTGATTTTGTTGTCTACTAAGTCAGGGCAGTATTATTATGTTAGCATTTTCTACACGGCTTGAGCACTTTTATCTACGGTTAACTCTGAAAAAGAGGTTTTGGTGTGATACTTTGCTAACTGCGGTTTTTCGCTTGTTGGCAGTCCGGGCGTTTAGACATCACTCTCCGATAATCATGTTATCTGTCTGTGCTCTCCCAAACTCATTACACCGTTTGATAAGACAATGCCTGTCTGTCGTTTCTCCTTTCCACCCTCCCTCCCGTCCCATCTTCGCCCTCTACCCTTCCCCCATCCCCCTCCCTCCGCGTATGTGCGTGCACTATCTCACACACACACACACACACACACACACACACACACACACACACACACACACACACACACACACACACACACACACACACACGCACACACACACACGCACACACGCACACACATGCCCTTGCACAAATATGCGCGCGTGCACACTCAAACACACATACACGCACGCGCGCGCGCGCACACACACACACGCGCGCGCGGCGCGCGCACGGCGCACGCACGCACGCACGCGTACACAGTCACATACACATATTCACGCGTGCATACTCACACACACACATACACACACACACACACACACACACACACACACACACACACTCATACTCACACGCATGCACGCGTACACACTCACACACACACACATATACACGCGTACACACACACACACTTACACTCACACACACACACACACGCACACACACACACACACACCACACACACACACACACACACACACACACACACACACACACACACAAATCACACACACACACAAACACACACACACACACAACACACACACACACACACACACACACACACACACACACACACACACACACACACACACACACACACACCACACACACACACACACGCTGTCGTATATATGGTTGTCCTGTATACACCCTTCATAACACTCCTCCCACCACCACACACACACCTTCCATCCATCCACT
>JADBJO010002430.1:235000-250000 GCA_016801955.1 Conus betulinus
TGTCTCTCTTTGTTTCTCTGGTTGTATGTGTGTGCGTGCGTGCGTGCATGCGCGTGCGCGAATGTGTGTGTGTGTGTGTGTGTGTGTGTGTGTGTGTGTGTGTGTGTGGTGTGTTGTGTGTCCCCCGTTTGCTTGCGTGCGTATTAAGGTAATGAAATATGCCGATTTAAAAAAAAAAATTAATACGTATTTGTTTTCTTTTTTCTTATACTCTTCACGATCTTGGGTTTAATTCTATCCCTCCTCTCTTTTTTTTTTTTTTTTTTTTTTTCCTTTTAAACTTTTTCCGTTCTTCATTTTAAACGTTCCGTCGCTTCGTTCTTCTTTCCACCTTTCCGTTCAACCTTCATTTTTGTGCTCTGTCTAAGGATCTTACAGAATCTTCCGGTTCTTTTCCTTTTCATCATCATCATCTCATCATCATCATCATCATCACATCATCATCATCGTTATCGTTATCGTTATCGTGTTCTGTGTTTTCTTTGGCTTCTTCATCATCCATCATCATCATCATCATCATCATCATCCATCATCATCATCATCGTCATCATCATCGTTTATTGTGTTCTGTGTGTTTCTTGGCTACATCGATCATCAAATCATCATCATCATCATCATCTTAATCCATCATCATCATCATCATCATCATCATCATCATCATCCATCATCACCACAACAACAACAACAACAGTATCATTCCTTTCCGCTCCTCTCCTTCTCCCTTCTCTTCTTTCCCCTTCCTCCTTCTCCTTCCTCTTCCTCCCCTCTCCTCCTTCTCTCCTCCTCCTTCTCCCCCTCCTTCTCCTCCTCCCGCTCTTATCCCATCCATATCCTGTCTTTTCTTTCCCTGTTTTTGTACTTCCTATTGACTCTGCCCTCTATCACCTACCCCCCTCCCCACCGACCACCCCTGTCGTAGGGGTGTCCCAGAGTGAGGTCTCCTCCTGTTTCCAAAAGAAGGCAAAAAAAAAACGGGAAAAACGCACTGTGGTACTCAGTTCAGATGGGCTGTTGATGGAAGATACAGAACAGAAGAGATACCACAACACCATAGGTCACAGAAGTGAGAGAGAAAAAATGAAAGTGTGTCAAAGTGTCCCCAGAAAGCTTTAGCGTGCTGAAAGTATTATTTAGATTATGCTATAATTTAATTTTAAAAGAAGGTAAGAAACTCTAAAGGAGGCAGATTTAGAGAAAGAGAAATAAGAGCGGTTTTTCTTTTTCTTAGACTCGTCAAGATCTTGGGTTAGAATTTATCCCTATACTCTCCGTCAATTAACGCCGTTTTTTTTTTCCTTTTTTTTTTAAACCTTCACTTTTTAAACTTTCCGTCGCTTGTTCTCATGTTCGCCGTTCACTTCTTGGGGGGTGCTCTGTTACAAAAAAATCACTTCCGTGGTTTTTTTCATTTTTCTTCTTCCTTTTTCATCATATCAAAATCATCATCAAAATAAAAAAATCATCGTTGAGGTCGTTGCGTGTATCGTGTCTTCTGGCGGGTTCGTTACTTCATCATCTGTACTCAAGATGGCATCATCCTCATAATCATTCCTCTCATTCTCCATCCATCCCGCCTTGTTGTTCTGTCCGTTCCCTGTCTTCATCATCTTCATCACTGTTTTCTGCCTCTCATCTTCCTCAGCATCTCCTTCACTCCTCACGCCTTCCCTCCTCACCGACAAACAACAACAGCAGCAGTCGCTGACTTTCGGCTCCCCTCTCTGTCTAAAAACTCTTTCTTAGATCCCTACTACTTACTCAATTCTGGTTTCATCACATCCACGTCCCTACTCCACTCTATCACCCATCTCGCACCACCCACTCCATTTACCTCATCAATTATCCCTCAACACTCTTTTCCCTGTTCTGACTCTCCTGCCCCTTCACCTACCACCCACTCCACACACGACACACACCTGTCTCCTTCCCGGGAAATCCTCACTCTTCCAAACCAAACACACAACTTCTGTCTCTTACCGCACGACTCCTGAAAGCGCTTTCACTCTTTGTCTTTTTCATCACACACATTTCTTACACTTACTCACTTTTGTTTACTTCACTTCACATACGTCAATCGTCCTTTTCCCTATATCTTTTCGGTCTTTTCCCCTCCTCCTTTTTCTTTCTTTCGTTCTCCTTTCCCTTTTTTTTCCTCTTTTTCGTAATCTTTCTTTCTTTCCATTTCGCTTTCCCTTCCCTTTTTATTCTTTCTTCATATTCTTTCTTAATCCTTTCTCTCGACTTTCTGTTCAGTCTTTGTCGCTTTTTTTTCCTTCAATTTCTGTCTGTATTTCTGTCTCTTTCTTTCTTTTAGTTTTCTGGCTGTCTCTCTACCTCTTTGCCTCCGGGTCTGTTCATTCTCGTCTCTTTCTTTCTTTCATTCTTTCTTTTATGTTCTGTCTGTCTTCTGCTGCTCTTATATTGTCGTCTACTGCCAATTGTTGTTGCCTCTGGATTTTGCTGCTGACTTGATTTTTGTACTCATGCTTCCGTGTCTGCTGCTGCTGGTGTTGACTACTACACTACCTACCTACTACTAAACTGCTCTACTACTACTTAACTACTTAACTACTACTCTACTACTACTACTCTATACTACTACGTGTCTCCACACACGCCTTCCCTTGTCCTCAAGCTGTATGTAAGCTTACGTGAAGTCGCTGAGGATTCGTGAGTTTGTCAAGGGAAGGCTGGTGATAGGGACACCAGCACACCAGAGGAGGGACAGATGTTGACGGACGGCACTCTCTCTTGTACATTATTCCAGTATACTGACCACCCGCCGCAAATGTTGAAACTCAATCACTGTGTTTTCACCTCCATGTAAGCGTTTTGAGGCCTAGCAGGAGTTCGAGCTAACATTTTAATATGAATCTGATAATCGATCAGAAGAACACACAAACACAACACACACCTACACACACACACCACACACACACTCACACACACCTCTTCACACTCCCCTCTCACTCCCTCACGTCCTCACACACCACACTTCTCTAATCCTCTCAATTCTGACTGGTGGGGTGTTGAGCGATTTCTGCTGATTGCACACACACACACAGGGTCCTAAAACACATGACACTTCACTATTAGCTTGTGGTTCATGGATTCAGGCTGTATTCGCACCCACGGTCCTCAAAGGCATGACCTTACCCTATAGCTGACGTCACATTTCAGGCCTTTCCACCCCGTGACCCTATCCCCGTGGACCCCCCCCCCCCAAAAAAAAAAAAAAAAAAAAGTCCCTATTCCTTTGATTTCAATCTGTCTGCTTGGAACCACCTGGCTTGTACGTTGATGGCCATGTGAAAAAAAAAAACGAGGAGAATCGACTTTCAGACACAAGACACATTCTGCAAACAATCGGATCGTGCCAGTCTATAAATACTCAACTCCTTCTGCAGCAGGCCTTGGCGTATTAATTTTTGGTGTGCAGCCACTTTCCTAAGTTCGGTCGACGCCGCGATGCCTTACGATATTGAAGCGAGCGAGCGAGCGAGAGAGAGAGAGAGGAGAGAGAGAGAGAGAGAGAGAGAGAGAGAGAGAGAGAGCGAGATTGCAAACAAGCAAAAAGAAGAAAAGAAAAGAAAGGAGCAGAGAGAGAGAGAGAGAGAGAGAGAGAGAGAGAGAGAGAGAGAGAGAGAGAGAGAGAGAGAGAGAGTATGTAATCGTTCAAGACTGTCAATAGAAATATTACTATTACACTTTCTCAGCTTTGAGGGGCCTCGAAGTGCTGTCCGTGCATGTACTCGTTAGTCGGTCAGAGTCACACCTGGACAGCTACAATTGCGACATTTTAATAAGAGGCTGGTTAACCGTGTATGGTTTGTAAATACACTGGGTTTTTTTTTTGTCGATTTATTTTTTCCTGGCAAGTTTTTTTTTTTCCCAGTATGTAATGACGGTCATGAATAGACCATGTGAAGTAAAACTTTAAAAACAACAACAACAACAAAAAAAAAACCAAAGAAAAAAAACAAAGAAAAAAAAAACCCTATACGTTCTTCTCTTTTTTCTCTCTTCCTGTGTGTTACGTTCAGTCTTCTTTCTTTCTGTCTTTTCAGTCTCTCTCTCTCTCTCCTGTGTGTGTGTGTGTGTGTGGTGTGTGTGTGTGTGTGTGTGTGTGTGTGTGTGTGTGTGTGTTCGTTTTTTTTTTCTTTACATCTCTGTCTGTCTGTCTCTCTCTCTGTCTTCTCTCTCTCTCTCTCTCTCTCTCTCTCTCTCTCTCTCTCTCTCTCTCTCTCTCTCCTCTCCATCTCTCTCTCTCTCTCTCTCTCTCTCTCTCTCTCTCTCTCTCTCTCTCTCTCGTCTCTCCTCTCTTTCGATCTCTCTCTCCTCTCCTCTCTTCTCTCTCTCCTTTTTGTTTGCTCTGTTTCCTTTCCTCTTCTCTTCTTTTTTTTGCACGTTTTCCTTCATCATTCTATCTTTTGTTTTGGTCCGTTCATTTTGGTGTTTTGTTATCTTTATATTCTTTGTTTGCTTCTTTCTGTGGTGTTTTCTTTTTAACATTTGCTCGTTCCTTTCGTATGTTTTCTTTCATTTTGTTCATTTGCGTGCTTCTTTCTTTTCTTTTCTTTCCTTTCTTTCGTTTTTGTTTGCGTCCTTCTCTCTTTCTGTTGCCTCATTATTTGTGTTGCTTGCCTTCTCTTTGTATGTTCTTTCTTTTCTAATTGTTTTACTTTTTGCCTCCTTTTGTTCATTCTTTGTTTGCTCTTTTGCTTCTTCCTTTGCTTCTTTCCCTCTTCTTTGCTGCTCATTCATCCTTCTTTCTTTCTTTCTTTCTTTGTTTTCTTTCTTCATTTTTTTGTACTTATCTGTCGTCTTTCTTCATCTTTTATTCTTCTCTTCATTCTTTTTATTCGTTTGCTTCTGTCTTTCATTCATTCATCTTGCTTTGTATATCTTTTCCTTTACTTCTTTTTTCTTTTTTTTTCTATTTGTACGCTTTTTTCCTTTGAATCTCTCTCTCTCTCTCTCTCTCTCTCTCTCTCTCTCTCTCTCTCTCACACACACACACACACACACACACACACACACACACACACACACACACACCACACACACACACACACACATGCATGCATGCACGCACACGCAAGCTCGCTCCTGAGCGCACACATGGACATGCGTTCATGCGCCCATGCACGCCCACATGCGGCGCATACATACGTACACACATGAACGCAAAATACGCACATGCGTATATGCCCGCATACAAAGACACACACATAGATACATATATTTACACATACATATGCAGATATATGCGTATATTCACACAAGTCCACAAAACACACACACACACACACACACACACACACACACACACACACACACACACACACACACACACACACAGATGCACATGCACTTCTGCACGCACACACACACACACACACACACACCACACACACACACACACACACACACACACACACACACACACACACGTGCGCACGCGTGCACACATACACACAGGCGCGCGCACACACACACGTGCACACACATACATACACTCATGCATATGCGCATATCATGCACACACACACACAGGCGCTTGCACACACACGCATGCGTCTGTGCCCACACTCCATACACACACACACACACACACACACACACACACACACACACACACACACACACACACACATACACACACGCACACACATACACGTGTACATTCACCACACATACAATGACAGAAATGGTACAACCAGTGTTTGGTAGGTACTCCAGGTCTGACCGGCGCGTTTGGGCTAAAGCGTGGGTCAGACATCTGCCAAGTCGTAGCCACGAGACCCTCTTCATAGATTCCCTCATCTTAGCTATTAATTCATTATCCACCAGCTTTGAGTCGCGTGTGGTGTGGTCTAGAAATCTGGCGGATTGGTGTAGCGTATATAGGCTGGTCCGCACGCAGTGACGCCTCTTTAAAGAAACTGAAACTGAAACTTTCTGTGAGTAATCTCGTTCCTTCTTCTCGTGCCTGAATTTTGCGCTCTCATTTTGTTTGTTGGATTTTCACCCTCATTTTCTTCATTCTTTTTTGCTTATTTACAAAAATCTGTTTGCTTGTGTGTGTTTGTTTGTTTGTTTGCTTCTTTGCTTTTTTTTTTTTTTTGTTTATTTGTTTATTTTTTTTTTTTTGTATTTGTTTGCTAATTTCATTATTTCTGTTAATTTGGGGGGGGGGGGGGGGGAATGTTTACGTCTTTCTCGTTGTCCTTGGCTCATTTTGTTTATTGGGTCTTTCTGTCTTTCCTTTCAATCATTCTGTCTGTTTCTTGTTATCATCCATTTTTCTTTGTTTATGTGTTCTTTCTTCCTTTTCTGTCTTTTCTTTTTGTTCATTCGGTTCTTTCTTTCTTTCTTTCTTTCTTTTTAATGTCTCCCTTCTGCTTTTGTTCACCTGGTTCCGTCTTTCTTTTCATTCTTTTTGTTTTCTAGGTTTAAAAAAAAAAAAAAATTCTTTTCTTCATTCTTTTTCTTCGTTTGCTTTGCTTACTTTCTTTTTTTCGTTTTGTTTGTTCGTTTGGTTGTTTGGTTGTTTCTTTCTCTCTTTACCTTTTTGTGACTTAGCGTCTTCTTTGTTTCGCTTTCTTAATCTGTTTCTGTTCGTTTATTTGCCTTTTTTTCCCTTCTCTCTTTCTTTATGTCTTTGTTTTTTTCTTCCTTTCGTCTTGTTTGTTTGCTTCTTTCTAGCTTATTTTAAGTGTTTTGGTTTCTGTTTAAAAGAAATCCTTTGCTTTCTTTCTTTTGGTTCGTTTTCTTTCAGCTTTCGTTTCCTTTCTTCCATTCTTGTGGTCTATATGTTGCTTTCTTTCCGTTTTTTTTCTTACTTATGCTTTGTATACTTACTTCCTTATTGTTTCTTTCATTCATTCTCTTTAGAATATGTGTTTGGTGTTTCTGGCACAGCCCTTCACTGGTTTGAATCATACCTGTCCAACCCGCACTCAAACTGTATCTATTCAAAACTGCAAATCTAACCCATCGTTAATCGCCTATGGAGTGCCACAGGTTCTGTCCTTGGACCAGTTTTGTTTGTTTTGTATACAACACCCTTGTCTGATATCATCTCATCTCAGTCTGTTCTGTCTCACTCTTTTGCAGATGATACTCAGTTACAAAAGTCTGCGGAACCCAGCCATGTCAACGAGCTGGTTCAGTCTATCCAAGCACGTATTCAGGATGTTAAATCATGGATGACCTTTAACAAACTCAAGTTAAACGATGAGAAAACTGAAGCTTTAGTCATTTCTTCATCAAGAACGTCACTGTCTGCTCCATTACCGGACTCGCTCGTTGTTTGGTGATGCCACTGTTCCATTTTCAAAATCAGCAAAGAATCTTGGCGTTGTTCTTGACTCACATCTGACAATGAATGCTCAGGTCATGAACGTAATTCGTACAGTTAACTTTGAACTCCGTCGTATCAGCTCAATTCGCCATTTCCTCTCGACTGAGCAACAAAAAACTCTCGTTTCGGCATTTGTGCTCTCCCGTCTGGATTATTGCAATGGTCTCCTTGTGAATTGCCCACAAGAACTTATACAACGAATTCAGAGTTTACAAAATACTGCAGCACGCCTGTCTTGAGGGTTCCCCGTAGAGAACACATCACCCCCCATCTCGTCACTCTGCACTGGCTCCCCATAGAAGCACGCATTAGATACAAAATTGCATGCATGTGTTTTCGTGCCATCAGTGGATCTGGCCCTGTCTATCTTTCTCACCTGGTTAGCATATACACACCGGCAAGACACACTCCGCTCATCATCGACACTCTCACCCTCTGCAAGCCACGCGTTTCAACAAAAACCTATGGTGAACGTTCCTTCTTTTTTGCAGCTCCTTCTGTTTGGAACTCTCTCCCACTTTCGATCCGCTCTGCCAAAACTGACTCTGCTTTCCGCTCTGCACTCAAAACCCATCTGTTTAAGGAATTTTCTTTATAGAAAACATTTTTGTCCTGGTGTGTGGGTGTGTCATTGCATTACGTGTTGTAAGTGTTGCCTTTGAAAACTGACAATGCGTGCGTGCGTGTGTGCGTGTGTGTGTGTGGTGTCAGTGTTGATTGGCCAGCCCCCCCCCCCCCCCCCCCCCCCCCCCTTGCTATGTTTCATTGTCATAATTGATGAGGTGACTGGGTTTATGGACGTTATTATTATTATTATTATTATTTGTTCCTTATTTTCTTTTTATGTTTTCTATCTTTCCGTCTTTTTGTTTCTTTACTTCCTTCTATCATTTTCCCTTCCATTCTTTTGACTTGTTTTACTTCTTCCCTTCTTTTTCTTTCTTTTGTCATTGTTTTTGTTGCACTACTTTCTTCTTGCTTTTCTGTTCTTCTATTCTTTTGTTGATGCGTTTGTTTCTCACTTCCATTTAATATGTTTACGTCTGTTTTTTCCCCCTATTCTCCTGATTTGTTGGCTGTTCGGGCTTCTTTCTTTCTGTGTTTCCTTTCTCTGCCTTCCTTTCTTTCTTTCCGTTTGTTTTCCGGCCTTTTTTTCTCTTTCTTTCTTTCTTTTTTTTTTTGATTTACCCTCGTCGTTCTCTCTTTGTTTTCTTTCGTTTGTTATTTTCTTTCGTTTGTTCTGTTTGTTTGTCTCTATCTTTCTTTTTCTATTTTTCTCTCGTGTCTCTCTGTTTGTTTGCTTTTTCTCGGTTCTCTTCTGTTTGTCTGTCGGTCTCTCTGTGACTCTCTGTCTCTATCTCTCTCTGTCTTTCTGTCTCTCGTCTCTCTCTGTCTCTGTCTGTCTGTCTGTCTGTCTGTCTCTCTCTCTCTCTCTCTCTCTGTCTCTCTCTCTCTCTCTCTCTCTCTCTCTCTCTCTCATTCGTTTTTGTTTGTTTTCTTCTGTCTGCCTTTCTGTCTCTTTTTCTGTTTCTTTTGTCTTCTTTTTGTTTCTTTGACTGTTGGCTTCTCTCTCGTTCTTTTTTCTTTTCTTCACCCTTTTTCTTTTCTTTTTTTCTTTTCTTCACCCTTTTTCTTTTCTTTTCTTTTCTTCACCTTTTTTTCTGTTCTTTTCTTTTCTTCACCCTTTTTCTTTTCTTTTCTTTTCTTCTCCCTTTTTTGTGTTCTTTTCTTTTCTTCACCCTTTTTCTTTTCTTTTCTCTTTCCCTTTTTCTTTTCTTTTCTTCACCCTTTTTTCTTTTCTTTTCTTTTCTTTTCTTTTCTTCACCCTTTTTCTTTTCTTTTCTTTCACCCTTTTTCTGTTCTTTTCTTTTCTTCACCCTTTTTTCTGTTCTTTTCTTTTCTTCATCCTTTTTCTTTTCTTTTTATGCTCTCTTCTAATTTGTGTCTGGCTTGTGTCTCTTTCTTCTGTTCTTCTTTGTTCGTCTTTCTCTCTTTCTTTTTCTTTTGTTGTTGCCGTTGTTGTTGTCGTTCATTACCTTCCCCCTTTCGTTTTGCTTCTTTGTCTCGTCCCCTCTGTTGTTTCTCCTTTAGGTTTGTTTACTTTTATCTCACTCTCGTTGCTCTCCTTCTGTCTTTGTGTGTCTTTCACCATACCTCTTCTTGTTTGATTGTTATTATTATTATTATTATTACTTTATTATATTATTATTATTATTATTATTATTTATTAATTTTATCATTATTGTTATTTTATTTATTTATTTATTTTTTTTTTGGGGGGGGGCATTCATTTTCTTCGAATTTAAGTAGCTGGGATGAGAGAGAGAGAGAGAGAGAGAGAGAGAGAGAGAGAGAGAGAGAGAGAGACAGACAGACAGACAGACAGACAGACAGACAGGATCAGAGAGACGGAAACAGAGATCAAGATAGAAACAGACAGAGAATCAGAACGGACAGGGCGGTGAGTTAGATCTAAGACATACCAGGACAGGGCCTGGTCTCGCGGGGACAGGCCGGGTAGGTCTACACCCAACTCGTGTCTATGCATACGTTCACCCGTCACACCGTTTGTCTTTCGCTGGCTGTGTGTTGGTGGCAGCTAGCTGCAGTGTTGAGAGGCTTGATTGGGTGGGGTGGTTCGATTCCTCTGTCTGCTGCCTACTATGCTTGTACTCCCACTCTCTCCCGTTGCGGTCTCCTGCGCCACACCGCTTCTCTCCTTTCCCATCCCTTCCTTTCCCGCCCCCCCCCCCCAACCCCCACACACCCTACCCGTCCACTCATCGTCACCCTTTCCCACCTTTCCCTACCCTCCCTTTCGCTATCCATCACTACTTCTACCTACTCACTTCTTCCCGTTTTTCCTCTCTGTCTCACTGTGTGTGTGTGTGTGTGTGTGTGTGTGTGTGTGTGTGTGTGTGTGTGTGTGTGTGTGTGTTCTGCACGCGAGTGGCTTCACACGTATATATACACACGGTCACATCCTCATGCACAGTCCCTCCCTCTCTCTCTCTCTCTCTCTCACACACACACACACACACACACACACACACACACACACACACACATACACACACACACACACACACACACACACACACATATACACACACACACACGTGCGCACGCGCACATACACACATACATTCTCTCTCTCTCACGTGCACGCACACATACAGACACACACAGACACACACACACATACGCACGCACATACACACAGACGCACACGCACGCACACACACACACACACACACACACACACACACACACACACACACACACACACACACACACGCACGCACGCACGCACGCACACACGCTCACACACACACACTCTCTCTCTCAGGCACACACACACACACACACACACACACACACACACACACACACACACACACACACCACACACACACACACACACACACACACACACACACACACACACACACACACACACAGAGTTTTCTGTTTTCCCCTACAACTGTATGTACACCAAGCTGTAGTGTTCCCAGAGTTGTATGTTCCAACGGTTCTATGTTCCCGTAGTAGTTCCCGGAGGTACATTCCGACAGCTTTACGTTCCCGGAACTCTGTGTTCCCACGTCAGTATGTTCCAGCAGCACTGTGTTCCCACTGTTGAGCGTTCCAAAGCTTTATGTCCCCATCGCTACATGGTCACATTGCTCTGTGTTGTTATTGGTGGATGATCTCAGCGCTCAGTGTTGCTACATCTGCACGTTTCATGTTCCTACAGTTCTCTGTTCCAACAGGTTTTCGTTCCCATGGCTGCATGTTCCAACAGCTCTATGTTTACCGCAGTGAAAAAAAAGACAAAAAGCATGCTAAATGTCCTGCAATAGGATCGTCATGCTTGCTCATACCGTGGGAAAAAAAAAACATCACCAGGCCAAGGTCTGACAAAGCCGAGAAGGGGAGATCAGTATTCTTCAGTCCAACTATGAAAGTGATTCTGAACCAGTTCTTTGCGTCCACATCACGACTACAAAACTGTCAGTAGATGATGGCAAGTGGAACTAGACTGCCAAAAAAAAGAAAACAGAAAACGTGGCAGTGACGTTAAGTTAAAAAAAGACACTGGTGTAAAATGCAACTCACTAACCCTGAAAGACTTTGAAAACTGCCCACATCCTGCAAGCTATATGTATGAGTCAGATCGTGTGCTTCGCGCATACTCTAACCACCACATCCGACCTGTTGGCACAACAAACCTTTAGCTCCATTGCGACAGTAGAATTTGGACAACCAAGTGCGAAGTAGTCGACCTAAAGCAGGGAAAAACGTGCTGTCTGGCACAACAGCTGTTCCCACAATCAGGTATTCCAACGGGTTGTTGAGCCCACAGCTGCATTGTTCCAGCAGTCCTAAAACTCTGACCACCGTATGTTCCGACAGTCTTGTATTCCTATATCTGTACATTCCAACAGGTGTTTGTTGCCGCAGCTGTGTATACATACCAGCAAATGTGTGTACACACTACTGCATATTCCATTTTCCACAGAGCTCTGGTTCCCACAGATGTATGTTCCAGCAGTTGTATGCTTTCATAACTGTATGTTCCGTGAGCTCTGTGTTCTCACAGCTGTATTCTCACAGCTGTATGCTCCGGTGGTTGTATCTTCCCCCAGTTTTATGTGATACCAGGCCGAAAGTTTCACACAGCTGCATGTTCCAAGAGCTGTATGTGCGTGCAGTTTGTGTGCTCAGACAGCTCCATCAGACTATTGGCGTTTGTTCTCTCTCCATGCGTGGACGTACATCAGCTGCCGTAATGTAGACATGACATCATCATGTCATTTCTTGTCTCCATCGCACTTCGGAATCATTCTGTGCTAACTGATTTCCGTGGGTGGGGTATCTCATATACATAGCGAAGTAGAGAATTTAAAGTGTTATCACAAATTTTAAATTTAATTAATAGCGAACCGCCAAGAAATCGTAGACAATCGAATCATAAGTGTTTTGTCTTGTGATTCGTTTGTCTGCGTTTTCTTGGCGGTTCGCTATCAATTACATTTCAACTTTGTTGAGATTTCCGCCTGCAGTCGCCTCACTTTGCAGCTAGTGTGTTACCACACCAGATTTTCTTTCTTCAAGCAGTCTCTCTCTCTCTCTCTCTCTCTCTCTCTCTCTCTCTCTCTCTCTCTCTCTCGCTGTCTCGCTGTGTCTCTGTCTCTCTCTGTGTCTCTGTCTCTGTCTCTCTCTGTGTCTCTGTCTCTGTCTCTCTCTCTTTCTCTCTCTCTCTCTCTCTCTCTCTCGCTGTCTCTCTCTGTGTCTCTGTCTCTCTCTCTCTCTCTCTCTCTCTCTCTCTCTCTCTCTCTCTCTCTCTCTCTCTCTCTCTCTCTCTCTCTCTCTCTCTCCTTGTAACCAAGTTTTGTGTTATAATTGTGTTAGTTCGTATTAGTTTAGTATAATCGTAACAACAAAGTATCAAAACTGGCTAAAACAATATTTTTACAGTTGTGAATTTATAAATCAATGTATGTCTGTCTGTCCGACTCTCTGTCTGTGTTACGGATGGGTGTGTATGTGTGTGTATTACTGTCTAACTCTCACTTTCAGAAGTCTGGATGCGTGTATGGATTATTCCCTATTCCCACACACACACACACACACACACACACACACACCACGAACATGGACAGCCGGGCAACACACAGACTAAGTTTCCTTTCTTTCAAATGCTGCTGAACCATCAAGACATTACAAACACATACCACCATAAATCATTTATGTAAACTAAGAGGCACGAAATCAACACATCACATCGGATCAACATTTCACAACCCGCCGACACATATGTGGCGGTACAACCAGAGCAAATCACTCGGTATCAAAGAGAGTTCGACGACCTTCTCTTCTAGCGGGAGCTTTAACAGTCGCTTTTAGCGACACAGCGTTCACAAAGCTGTCACAACAAATCAAATTTGTTCTGGCGCAGACCTCGCTGGCACCGTCAGTAGTGTCCTAACCGCCACAGTTCACACACCTGGCTCCACCAAGCCAAAGTCACAATCTATAGCACCAACCAGGGCACTCACACGGCAAGCAGAGCCGCTCACCAACACAGTCCCAAGTGGTGTCCCACAGGGTACACCCACACAGCCTCTCCATGTCGTCGTGGCGGAGAATCCTGAGGCCCTTTTCGATACACATACACTAATGACCTGGCGGTCAGCCTCACCACATCAGCAAGATGGAGACAGCAGCTGGGGCACGGGCTGCCCCCCCCCCCCCCCCCCACACACACACACACATGGCGGTAATCAGTTCCAGGCCAGCACTTGGGGAACTGTTTAACTACATTGGTTTCCTAGGCTACTACCTACATATTTATCGTCCTTGTTTTGTCACTAGCAGTCACTCTTCACGTAATATATTTCACTGGAATTTGGATAAAAAAAAATACCCATAATATAGTCTACTAAGTTTCAAAACAGTGGCTGCATTACAATAGAAAAATTCCTCGATTAGCACCATGAGTGATGACACTGAAGAATACAGCAAAGATTTCCTCACATAACCCTTTTCAAAGTACCAAGAGTACAGTTATTACAGATAATGGAACGATTTCCATTTGTCCCTTTATTTCAAGAAAAGAATGTTTTGTTTTTCCACATTATCATCACTAGACGAGTCCACAACAGGGATCAGAATACATTTTCCAATGATTTATACACAATGATTTTCATTCCTCATTTCAAGAGCTCACCAACACTCACATCATTACAATACTTTTAGGGAAAGATAACGTTTTTTTTTTATAATACATTGATTTGATTTGATTTGATCGCTTTTCCCCGATCACATGTAAATATACATATTCTCTCGTCCATCCACTCACTCCATTCTTCTCATCCACCTCTCGACTCACATATTTACTAACCACAACTTCCTACAGTCACCCTGTGTCTCGTGAAGTCGTGCCAATCACAAGATCAATCAAGGGAACAATCAAATGTACTACTTAAAACAATTTAAGAGCCACCTGCATTTTTCACATGGTTTAGATAACGCATCGTAGTGTATACAATTCAAAGCTTTTGTCCACTTTTTGCACTGAAACTGTGACAACTGCTTCAGTGCAAAACTGATTTTGGCATGTGTTCAGTGAATCTGAGTCTAGTGGGTTTGAACGAGTTCACAAAAGAAATACCGAAATTACAAAAAACATGGTCGCTGTTTGCGAGCGCATAGCTGAGGCAGCAGAGTTCGGCTGACTGCAAACCGCATTGCACGTGCAAGTCGTACCTTTACTGAACACATGGCAACCAGTTTTGCTGACCAGTGGGGTATATAAAAAAAGCCGCTTTGGGGGTGTTTTAAACCATGCCACCAAGACAGAGGTTAAATGACAATGAATGGGGAAGGGCTGTTGCATGGCTTCAAGAAGGTGTAGGCGTCAGAGAAGTTGGTCGTTGCCTTCAAGTGCATCATGCAGTCATCCAAAGACTTCATGACCGCTTCAACGCCACCGGTAGTACTGCCGAATGAAGATGGTCTGGCCAGCCTAGGTCCACCACCAGACAGCAGGACAGACTGCTGGTTCTGACTGCGCTGAGACAAAGACCTGCCACTGCAAACAACCTCAGGCGACAACTGCGGGCTGCAGC
>JADBJO010002430.1:260000-265000 GCA_016801955.1 Conus betulinus
ACACGCTGGCTTTGCGCCTGAGCAATTATTGTGGTCAGTAGGGGAGGGGATGGGGGGGGGGGGGGGGGGGGCTTAGCAGGTGAAGTCCTGCCTATGTTGGATCAAAGCAGGCACCATGACCACTGAACACCAGCGAGGTGAGCCGGCAGCAGTGCAGTGTCTCCTCTGGTGGGTGGCCTCATGACGACTTGACATCGTCGGCTGCTCCCTGTGGATTGCCGGTGCTTCCAGCCGGGTCTGTGGCGGGACGGGCCAAAGAGTGGCGGTGGACGGGGCATCGGAATGATCGGTGTGGGTGTAATGCCACTGAAGTGGCATGGAAGGTGAGACAGAAAAGAACAACAACAGCCACAACAACAACAACATCATCACCATCAGCGGAGCACGTAGCCCACCAGAACTTTTACTTTCTCTCCCATCTTCTGTGCCACCTCGGTGGCATTGCAGCCACGCCGCTCATTCCGATACTCCGTTCCACAGCCACAGCCCGGTCCGGTCCGGCCCAGCCCGGCCCGCCGCAGCCCCGGCACGGGCAATCCACAGGGAGCTGTCAAGTCGTCAAGAGGCAAGAGGCAACCCACCGGAGGAGACGCTGCCCTGCTGTCGCGTCACTTCGGTATTGTTCAGTGGCAGCTGAGCCCAGCGGGAGCTTGAAATCTTTTTTGTTGTTTTTGACTATCCGTTTGAGGATGAAGATGATGAAAACGATGCCGTGGTGTCCCATTCTTGTCTGACGCTGCAGTCTACAGGGCTGTTTTTGTACGTTTCCTTGCAGAGCGCATCCTGTCTTCAGCCAGGTCCGGGAGATACAGATACTTGTCCGTGGTGGTTAGAAAAAAATTGAAAGGCACTCTGCGAGAGGCTTCCGCTATAAAGGAGGAAGGCTCGACTTTTCTCTCTTCCAGTTTGAACCCCCCTCCTCCCCCATAACATAGACACACGCACGCATGCACGCACGCACGCACGCACGCACGCACGCACACACACACACACACACACACACACACACACACACACACACACACACACCTCTGGGACAAGAGAGAGAGAGAGGGGGAGAAGATGTGAGAGGGAAGGTGGGGGACACCCCTGAAACGAATGCATCTGGTGGGAATAGAACCCACGCTCCCCAAAACCTGCAGCATAAGAGACTTGCTCACTGAGCACTGCAGGACGATAACTAGTCTGTCCCTGTCCACCACCACCACCACCACCACCCACCACCCAACACACACACACACAACGTTTTTTTTTCAGTTCTTTGTTACATGACGGGGCCATCACCTGAAGGAGAGCGAAGCGCTCACACCACGGTCCACCCGATCTTGCTAATCCCACATACAGCCAGGGTCGCGGCAGCACGCTGCTCGTCTGTCTGTCTGTCTGTCTCTGCCTTGGCTGATTTAAGAGGACCCGTGGCATCGCTGGTGCCAGAAGTGGCGAAGACTACTGCACTGCGCGAGGCATTATCAGGGATTATTCCATTGATTTCCTGTGGTTGGTTGGTTGGTTCGTTCTCTTTTTTTTTTTTTTACTTTTTTCCCCCTTCATTCTGCCTCTTCTCTCGGCTGTGCCAGCCAGTGTCTGCCTTTGCCCTGACGCATATCTATCTGGTCAGTCGCTCTCTCTGTATTTACGTCTGGTTTGTGTGTATGTACCGGTGTGTGTGTGTGTGTGTGTGTGTGTGTGTGTGTGTGTGTGTGTGTGTGTGTGTGCGTGCAGACCGGTGTGTGTATGTCTGTCTGTCTGTCTCTCTGACACTCCGTCAGTCTGTCAGTCTGACTGAATGTATGTCTGTCTGTCTCCTCTCTCTCTCTCTCTCTCTCTCTCTCTCTCTCTCTCTCTCTCTCTCTGTGTCTCTGTCTGTCTCTCTTTCACCCATCCCTCCCCTCTCTCCCCCTTTCTTCTCTCTCTCTCTCTCCTCTCTCTCTCTCTCTCTCTCTCTCTCTCTCTCTCTCTCTGTGCGCGCGTGTGAGCGGGCGTACCTCATTAACTTTCTCATAGTGTCACTCACTCATCCTGATTGCCATGTCTTTCTCTCTGTCTCTTGCCCCTCCCCATATGTTTTACTGTTATTTCCTACACTTCTTTGCTGCCCCTGTTTGTGTGTTTTGTTTGTTGGTTTGTTTTTCTAACTTTTTTTTCTTACATTTTTTTCTGCTGCTTCCCATCTGGTCCAATTACTCCTTCTCCTCCTCTTTCGTATCACTGCCATTTCTTTCTGTCTTTCTTTGTCTCTTTCTGTCTTTCTTTCTGTCTTTCTGTCTGTCTGTCTCTGTCTCTGTCTGTCTGTCTGTCTGTCTCTCTCTCTCTCTGTCTCTCTGTCTCTCTCTCTCTCTCTCTCTCTCTCCTTCTCTCTCTCTCTCTCTCTCTCTCTCTCTCTCTCTCTCTCTCTCTCTCTCTCTCCTCTCCCAACCCCGTACCCGCTCTCTATCAGTCTCTCTCTTAGGTCAATTTCCCTTAGCTCCATAGCAGTAATTCATGGCGCTTCGCACTTAACGCATAACCCTTCTTGCTCTCGTATACAGCTGGCATCGACGTAACGATTGTCACGTGCTTTGATGCTGTTCGCGTAACGGATGTGCCGAAAGGAATTTTTAGTGTTTACGGAAGGATGTGTTTTCACTTGCAGTCGGAAGAACACAGGCAAATAACGCGTTAAAGCTGCTGCAAATTAACTAGGAGCAGCCCCCGAACCTAAGATGTGAACAATCCGTTGGCACATGGCAAGAACTGTGGTCTTGTCTAGCTGGTGACGTGAATTTGACCCACTCCGCTGTTGGCCGTTTGAGGCCGCAGCTGAGGAAAGCCGACAAATATAAAAGGACGCATAACATCTTGCAAACACACACACATCAATCCCATCACCAGCTTTCGGAAGAGAAGGCCAAGTTGGCCGTTGGTATGGATGACACGTTTCACATAGCATGCACTCTGCGTGAAAAATCGAAAGAAATGAAAGAGTTGTAAAACGAAATGAACGATTTTGACTGAATGACTTCGGGAAACGACTTGCAAGAAGCGCCAGCAGGCAGTTCTTCAAAGTTGGCTCTACCCAGGTAGGCAGCCCGTTGTGTAAACGAGAATGCGGAGTGTAATGCGCTTAGAGGTTGGTCTCTGGCCGGGGATAGGCGCTATATAAGAACTCTCTTAAACAACAACAACAACAACAAGTCAACAACAATGTAATGTAGAGTCCCATCCACAGTGGTAACAAATGGAAATAACGTTCAGCTACCCAAGGATACTGTCAGCTACAGAAACAAAGAGAATCTGCAACAAAGGGATTCTACAACAGAACAGTTTACACTTATCGTCAACAGCAGCAGCAACGAAGGAATTATACAACTGTCCAATATACACTTCCATCAACAGCAACAACAAAGGAATTCTACAACAGTCCTGTTTACACTATCATCAACAGAAGCAAAAAAAAAAAAAAAAAAAAAAAGGAATCAAAAACAATGGGCCTGTTTACATTATCATCAACAGAAAACAAGAAAGGAATCACGCAACAGTCCAGTATACACTGTCATCAGCATCAGCAACAAAGGAATCCTGCAACAGTCCACGATACACTACCATCAATAGCACAAAGGAATTAATGCAACAGTCCAGTTTATACTACCATCAATAGCTGCAAAAAGGAATTATTAAAACAGTCCAGTTTACTCTTACGACCAACAAAGGAAGGATTATGCAACACAGTCCAGTTACAAGCATTGGCAACAATATGCAACAGTCCAGTTATACACTACCATCAATAGCAGCAACAAATCCAGTATACACTACCATCAACACAAGCACAAGCAACAAAGAATTATATACAACAGTCCAGTTTACACTACCATCAATAGCAGCAACAAAGGAATTATACAACAGTCCAGTTTACACACTACGATCAATAGCAGCAACAAAGGAATTATGCAACAGTCCAGTTTATACTACCATCAATAGCTGCAACAAAGGAATTATACAACAGTCCAGTTTACTCTAAGACCAATAGCAGCAACAAAGGAATTATGCAACAGTCCAGTTTACACTAACATCAATAGCTGCAACAAAGGAATTATGCAACTGTCCAGTTTACTCTACCATCAATAGCAGCAACAAAGGATTATGCAACAGTCAGTTTACACTACCATCAATAGCTGCTACAAAGGAAACGGGCTATTAACCCAGAGGAAACAGGCACAAATCCAAACCTAACAATCAGCAGCCCAGTCTAAACCGCCACAAACAGCAGCAACCAAGGAATCAGACAACAGCCCAATACGTACCCCCGGAAACTGCAGCAACAAAAGCAAGCAACAGTCCAATAGAGATCTCCATAAACTGCCACAACAAAGGAAACGGCCAACAATCCAAAGGAATTAGGCAATCGTGCACTGCAGGACCCCATCAATTGTAACAACGAAGAAAACAGGCGAAAGTTCAAAGGAAAGAGTCCAGAGCAGACTCCCCCCACCCCTCCCTAAACTGCAGCAACACAGGGGACAGCTAGTTCAAAGGAAACAGTCTATTATAGACGCCATGAACTGCATCCACAAAGGAAACAGCAACAGCCAACAAACAACAGGCAAGGTTTCAAAGGTAACAGAGGCAACTGTTCAAACGTGATAACAATAAATGGTCCGGTTACAATAGATTCCCCTCCTTTCCCATACATTGCAGCAACAAACAAACAAAAAAACAAAAAAAAAAAATAAAGACAGCAGTCCAGTGCCGACCCCCATAAACTGCAGCAACAAAGGAAACAGGCAGACAGTTCAACACAGACCCCATAAAATGCAGCGACAAAGGGAACAAGCAATAGTCCAATATCAGCAACAAAGGAAACAGGCAGCAGTCCCATAGGTATAAGCTATCATCAAAAGCAACGAACGCAACAAGAGAACAGACTTCCGTCAACGTCCGAAGCAAAAGACACGCCATCCACGTCGGGCGAACCACCATCAAGGCCAAGGAACTATAAGCATAAGAGATTAGCAGCAGCAGCA
>JADBJO010002430.1:270000-272500 GCA_016801955.1 Conus betulinus
CTTTCCTACCTACAACACCACAACCCACCCCCCCCCCACCACCCCCCCCCCCCCCCCCCCCACCCCCCCCCCACCCCCCCCCCCCCCCCACCACCCCCCCCCCCCACCCCCCCCCACCCCGACACCCCCCCCCCCCCACCCCCCCCCCCCCCCCCCCCATTATTCCAAAATTCACTAACTTTTTTTTTCTATTCACTACTGTTCTTACTTTTTTTCTCTGTACATTTTGCTGGGCGCTACCGTTTTATTGCTGTTTTTCTATTTCACCCTACCCGTTCCTTCGTCATCGCATCTTTTCCTACTTTTGAAACACTGTTTCTACCTTGTGCTATGTATTTTCACTTTTTCTTTTTAACCCCATCCTTACCTTACCTACGTGTGTCTCTGTCTACAGTTGTAGTTTTCTTTCGTTTCCAGTTTTTATCAGCCTTTGTTTTCTTTCACTGATTTTTTTCAACAGCACACCACATGGACATCAGAGATTTAAGTCTCTCTTCGTTCTTTGTTTGTACTGTCCTAAAATGTTAAATGTGATTTTTTTTTTTTTGCTTGAAGAAGACCCAAGACGGTCGAAAATGCATCGTGTCTTGTCATGTGCTTTGTTTGTCAATTGTCCTTGGCACTGAGGAACTAACCCCCACTCTTCTAACTGATTTTCAACGTGTTTCTCCCCCCCCCCCCCCTCCCCCCCCCCCCACCCCACCCCCCCCCCCCCCCCCACCCCCCCCCCCCCCCCCCCCCCCCCCACCACCCCCACCCCCCCCCCCCCCACCCCCCACGTCCACCCCCCCCCCCCCCCACCCCCCCTGCACAACCCCCACACCCCCCTCCCCCCCCCCCCCCACCCCCCCCCCCAACCCCCCCCCCCCCCCCCCTCCCCCACCCCAACCCCCCCCCCACCCCCCCCCCCCCCCCCCCCCACCCCACCCCCCCCCCCCCCACCACCCCCCCCCCCCCCCCCCCCCCTCCCCCCCCCCCCCCCCCCCCCCCCACCCCCCCCCCCCCCCCCCCCCCCCACCCCCCACCCCCCCAAACCACCCCCCCACCCCCCCCCCCCCCCCCACCCCCCACCACCCCCTCCCCCCCTCCACCCCCCCCACCCCCAACCCCACCCCCCCACCACCCCCCCCCCACACCCCCCCCCCAACCAACCCCCCCCACCCCCCCCCCCCCCCCCCAACCCCCCACCCCCCCCCCCCTTTTTTTTTTTTTTTTCTTTTTACGTACGCCTGGTTTTTGCTAGCGGTTTCACCAATCCTTCTGTACGTTCCTGTCTTTTTCTTAATTAGTGTTTCTATACTGTTCCCTCCATTTCTCTTACTTTTCTCACGCTGCATTTTCTTTTACGTTTCTGTAGCTTTATTCTACGTTTCCCTACCTCTCTGTGTGTCCTATCTTTTACGTGTTCTAGCACCTTTTTTTTGCGGCGTTTTATCCCTGCTTTTTTCTCCCCCCTCCTACGTTCCTGTTCTCCAGCGTTTTTTCTTACCTTTTCCATGTGTTCTTAACTTTTTTTTCCTTTTACGTGTTTCTTCCTTTTTTCTGCTTCCATACCTTTTTACCTTTTTTTTTTTTTTTTTACGTTCCGTGTTCTCTATGTTCTCTATCGTTTTCTCTATCTTTATGTACGTTTCCCCTGCCTCTCTCCTCGTTTTTCTGCCTTTTCTTTAACATTTTTGTACCTTTATTCTAACGTTTCCCTCCTTGCCTTTACTCTTCCTGTCTACCTTCTTCTTTGTTTCCCAGCTATTGCAGAATGATGTTTCCCTAACCTTTGTTTCCCAGCTATTGCAGAATGATGTTTCCTACCCTTTTTGCTCTTCCGACCTTCCCTTCCCTCCCCCCCCCCCCCCCTTCTTTTACCTTACTTTTTCCTTCATTCCTCTATACCTTTTTCTTCGTTTCCATGCCTTGTTCATCTTTTTTTTTCTTTGCCCTACCGTCCCCTAACTTTGCCTTGCCTTTTTTTTTTTTTTTTTTTTTTTTTTTTTTTTTTAGCAGCATTTCCTACATTGTTGAAATTCTTTTTACTATGATATTTTCCAACCTTTTCCTGCTTATTGCTTCTCCTTTTCTCCGGTTTCCCCATACTTTTTTTCCTACTTATATTTACTGTTCCAAAACTCATACTCTACTTCTTAGTGTGTTTTCTTTCGTTTTTGTTTTTTTTTTCTTCTTCACCGTTTGTTGCCTTTACCAATTTCCTACTTTGACCCCCTCCCTCTTTTTTCCCCCTAACTCCTTTTTGCTCCTTTCCATACTGATTCCTGCTTTTTTCTTTGGGACTAGTGAAGATGGGACAGATTGTCATGTCGTGCCAGATGTCTGAGAAAACATAATGACGGTGGTGGTAAACGGAAAGAGCAAGACAGGCAATGTTGACTCTTTTTGGACTCGGCGCACGCAATGGATACACATCAGATGAATTAAGGAAAGGTGATGAGACGGGAAGAGGGGGGAGTGGGGGGGGGGGGGGGGGCGAGGTGGAGGGCGAAGAATG
>JADBJO010002430.1:277500-280000 GCA_016801955.1 Conus betulinus
CTGTCTCCAACCCCCAACCTTACTTTTCCTCAACCTCAGCCTAGCAACCCCAACCTTACTTTTCCTCAACCTCAGCCTAGCCCTGTCTCCAACCCCAACTTACTTTTCCTTTTCCTCACCTCAGCCTAGCAACCCCAACCTTACTTTTCCTCAACCTCAGCCTAGCCCTGTCTCCAACCCCAACCTTACTTTTCCTCAACCTCAGCCTAGCCCTGTCTTCAACCCTAACCTTACTTTTCCTCAACCTCAGCCTAGCCCTGTCTTCAACCCCAACCTTACTTTTCCTCAACCTCAGCCTAGCCCTGTCTTCAACCCCAACCTTACTTTTCCTCAACCTCAGCCTAGCCCTGTCTCCAACCCCAACCTTACTTTTCCTCAACCTCAGCCTAGCCCTGTCTTCAACCCTAACCTTACTTTTCCTCAACCTCAGCCTAGCCCTGTCTTCAACCCTGACCTTGACCTTACTTTTCCTCAACCTCAGCCTAGCCCTGTCTTCAACCCTAACCTTACTTTTTCCTCAACCTCAGCCTAGCCCTGTCTTCAACCCTGACCTTGACCTTACTTTTCCTCAACCTCAGCCTAGCCCTGTCTCCAACCCTGACCTTACTTTTCCTCAACCTCAACCTTAATCCTAACGTAACTGTAATCGTTTAAGTCGTGTTTATGCATACACACACACACACACACACACACACACACACACACACACACGCACACACACACACCTTCAACTCAATTGAAGAATTGTACCATAGTATACAGGGCGGTGGAGCGGTCTTCTCTTCTTCTGCATCGACTAAGGAAAAGTACACCCGCCATCACTTCTCCAAGTTCCACCAGAGACTTTACAACGCCAAGTGCGTGGCCTTTACTCCAACGTCCACAACGTAACGCCCACCAAGGATGACACGACCCGTCTGTGCTCCCTCGTCCCAGACTTTACCAGCAGCAAAGGGAGAAGCATGCCAGAGTCCGAGACAGATAGGTACAGGATAGGACTGGTCAGGCGCGGCGCCGAGGAAAGACTGACGACGGGGGGAAAAACCAGAAGGACTGTGGGGGAGAGATGGGTGGCGAGAGGGAAAGAGCTCGTGGGCAGAGTGGCATCACCACACTAACCACCTGTTTTGCATTTTGTGGGGTTGGAGGTGGGGAAGTGTGTGTGTGTGTGTGTGTGTGCGTGTGCGTGCGTGTGTGTGTGTGTGTGTGGGTGTGTGTGTGTGGGGTGTGAATGGATCTGTTCAGACTGGTGTCGGTTTCTGTCTCTTAAAATCTGGACACAGTTTATTCCGTTAAAATGCTTCTACAGCCATAGGAGGTCGACCCGAAAATTATGTTACACTGCTTGTTCGTTATTTGCTTGTTTACTTACCGTTTCCTGCCTGATTTAAGATTTCCTTTCACACCAGGCTAACCGCGTTTCCTGGTTTTGTTGCTGTTCATCCGTGTGTTTGACTACTGTTTGACTACACTAAAACTCGACAAGGCAGTGCCAGTCTTTAATACATGTTAATTTTTGTTTGTTCATTTCTCCAGTTGTTGTTGCTGTGTAGATATGTTAGGTACAGAGTGAGTATACGGGCAAACTTGGAATAATCCTTTTGGGGGGGATGTTTTCTTGTTTGTTCTATACGCTCTGTGCTGTCATTTCCGCAAGGCGATTCGGCGTCGTAAGCAGGATTTATTTGGAGTTACGAGCATATCTTATTTCCGTCATGGGAGCAAGAGTTACTCTCCTTGTTTGTTTTGTTGGTCAGTCATCGAGAGTGATGAAAGCTGGTGAGTGGTGGTGTGGGGGAGGTGTGTGTGTGTGTGTGTGTGTGGGGGGGGGGGGGGGGGGGGAGGAGTCTGGGCGCGATGTCTGTGATTGTTGAAGACGTAATCTAAAGCTGTGTATGCCAGTCAGGGTGTATTTTGTCTGTGAAGAAAGTGAGTCCAAAGTGGACGGAACCAACCGACGCACTGATGCAACCCTAAATGTAACGACGTAGTAGTCTCCACTCACACGCACAAATGACAAAGGAATGCTGTCCATAAAAAAATAAAAGTAAGAGTACTGTAGTCTGGACACGAAAAGAAAAAAGAAAAAAAAAAGAAAGAAAAAGAAAAAAAAAAAAAAACAAAAGGAAAATGCAGTGGGACTTTTTGTCCAGATTGCTGCATTATATTTATAACATTTTTTTTTTTCTCAGACATTGCTGCGTTGTTACATTTTACGTTGTGTCAACGCGCCAAGCTTGCCCGCTTGCTGCTGCAGCAGAGGGGCAAAAGGGCGGGGAGGTTGGTGGGAGAAGCGATGATCCGGCAAGCTTCACCATAAGCCAGTCCTTCCCCTGCTCAGTACGGCCGCCACTGAGCTGTTGACTCTTCTTGAGCCGAAGCCAGAGAAGCCTGAGACCGTACACACCGCCCCACAAAGCCTTCAAAAAACCTTTCTGCACCGCCCTCGTTACGGAGCGCCGTGACACTAAGTGAAATATATCAATGCTGCAAACTCCAC
>JADBJO010002430.1:287500-292500 GCA_016801955.1 Conus betulinus
GTATGAACATATTCAGGAAAGTGACAGGTTTTCGTGGAACCGAAGGTTTAAAATCATCCAATAATTGCAAAAATGTATCTTTCACCTCATATTGACAGACATATTAAAAATTACATGACAAAGTTCAGAATTTGGTGTTTCAGATATAGCAGTGCATTGTCAATGGTACAGTGTAGTTTCTGACAGCAGTCTTCTTTTCTTTCTTTCTTTCTGCGTACGCAAGCTGATACTTCTGCGGACACTGCCTGTATAGACAGGCAGTGGAGTTTTGTGTGTATGACCGTTTTTTTTTTATCCCGCCATTAAGGCAGCCATACTCCATCTTCGGGATCTTCGGGGAATGACAGCAGTCTGATAGGCCCACTATGTGAAAAGTCAAACGAAGACGAAGCACACTTTTCTTTTTCTTCTGCACTGCTCTCCGTGATCGACGGTAGGAATATATTCCATTTAAATCTTATGCAAATCGATGTTAGTTTCGTGTGATTCTACTAATGTGGAATAAAAAAAATCAAACTATTGGGAGGAATTTGTACACATATTTGTATAAAGTCTTCAAGAGGCGCGCTGCTGCTGTGTTTAGTTAATAAACATATTGAAATACCGAGGTATGAACAGATTATCCTGGTATGAAGTTAATGTATGTGCCAGAGACGGCACTCGATGCACATGTGTAGCAGATCGTACTAATGTTTTGTGTACGTTGGTTGTTGCTGTTGCTGTTGATGATGTTGTTCTTGTTGTTGTTGTTGTTATACTTACTATGCTATGTTTTTGAATGTAATCCTCCGTCGGAAGGGGCTGTGGCCTATGCTGAATAAACGTTCATTTCATTTCATTTCATTTTCGCTCTCTTTCCTCTGTCCTTGTCTCTGTCTGTCCATCTGTCTTTCTGCCTGTCTCCATGTCTGTCTGGAAACTCACACGATTTACGGGACGTACGCTGGAGCAAATTATCGATGAAAGCTCTATCGATAATGCCTCCAGTAAGCAGTTCTATAGTTTGCCTCCCATCAAGCAGTCTTTTAAATAAATCTGTCAGTAAACAGTTCCCTAATTTCGTCCATCCATCAAGCAGTCATTTTAAGAACGCTTGCAGTAAACAGTTCAATCATTTCGCCTGCAAGCAGTCCCTTTTGATAACGCTTCCAGTAAGTCAGTTCAATCATTCCGCCTCCATCAAAGCCAGTCCACTCAGATAACGCCACAGTAGTTTCTATAATTTCGCCTCCATCAAGCAGTCCTTAGCTAACACTTGCAGTAAGCAGTAGTTCTGTAATTTCGCCTCGTCAAGCAGTCCTTTAATAATAACGCTTGCAGTAAGCAGTTCAGTCATTTCGCCTCCGTCAAGCAGTCCTTTAATAACGCCTAATCGATAGTCAGTTCAACGCATTTCAGCAACCTGTAAAGCAGCTCTATAAAAAAAATCATTACACTTCGCAGCAGTCATTTCGACGCATCCGCCCAAGCATTTCTGTTTTCATCCAGGGAAAGCATAAAAAAAAAAAACTCCAGCAAAAGCAGTTCTATAATTTCGACTCCATCAAGCAGTCCCTTAAATAACGGCTTCCACAGTAAGCAATCCTGTTGTGACTTTCGCCTCCGTCAAGCAATCACTTGAAATAACGAAGAGAGAGAGAGTAGCAGTTCAGTCCATTTCGCCTCCGTCATGTATCAAGCATTAACCCTGTCCGATAACACCATCCAGCAAGCAGACCGTGAAACCGTTCCGCCTCCGATAAGCAGTCCGCTTGTGCAAACCTGTATCAAGCAACCAGTTCTATCATAAAGCGTTCCTCCAGCGCAGGTCTCTTAGATAACGCCCCCGTTAAAGCATCCTGCAGCAATGACGACCCAGCCTCCAAGCCAGTGTTCTTCAGAAAGCTTCTTCCAGAAGCAGTTCTGAAAATTTGCTCCCACCCAGCCCTAGCCTGCTTGTTTACCCCCTTCTAACAAGCAAAACTCTGCCAACAGCTTTCTGTAGTTTCCAGCAAGCAGAGTCTTATAATAACGCTGTATCGCACCAGTCTACCCCCAGTCATATCAACGTCACCTTCGGCTTCAGCCGTCCTATGATTACACCTCCAGCAAGCCAGGTTTATGATTACCCCTTCTAAAAAAAAAAAATGCCGTCCAGCTCAGCACTCCATCGTATGACTACCTCCAAGCAGTCCCTCCCAGCAAGCAGTGTCTTTCTTAACGCTCCAGGCAGCAGTCATCGATTATCACCTCCAGCAAAAAAGTCCTGTGTTTAAACCTCCACAAGCAGATCTGAGAGTTACACCTCCAGCAAAGCAGTCCTGTGATTCACCTCCAAGCAAGCAGTCATGTGATTACTACCTCCAGCAAGCAGTCCTATGATTACACCTCCAGCAAGCAGTCCTGTGATTACACCTCCAGAAGCCGTCATATGATTACACCTCTGGCAAGCAGGCCTGTAATGGATACCTCCAGCAAGCAGTCATATGATTTACACCTCCATCAGCAGTCTGTCCTACCTGCATAATACCTATGATTACACCTCCAGCATATGTAATTAGACCCTCCACAGAATCCTAGAAACACCTCCAGCCAAGCAGTCCTATAAATAATACACCTCCATCAAGCAGTCATATGATACGTACCTCCAGAAGCAGTCCATATGATTACACCTCCAGCAAGCAGTCATCAATGATTACACCTCCAGGAAAGCAGTTTCATATGATTACACCTGTCCAGCAAGCAGTTCAATGACTACACCTCCAGCAAGCAGTCATATGCTTTACACCTCCACAAGCAGTCCATGATTACACCTCCAGCAAGAAGTCATTCAGTTACACCTCCAGCAAGCAGTCATATCATACACCTCCCAGCAAGAAGTGCCATATATTACATCCCAGCAAGCAGTCATATGATTACACCTCCAGCACGCAGTCATATGATTACGCCTCCAGCAAGCAGTCATATGATTACACCTCCAGCAAGCAGTCTCCTGGAAGAACTACAGCAAGCAGGTCTAGAGTCGTCTGCTTACGCTAATCAGTCCAGCACATGGGTTTTGGACGATTGTACCCCTCCCAGCCCATAGCAGGCAGTCTATGAAAACACCTCCCCTTAGCCAACTCACCTGATAATTACCAGATCTCCATAATTACACGTTACACTGATTACCCGCCTCCAGCACCCAGTTAACCAGCTCCATATGGATAACCTGGCCTCACACCAGACAGCCAAAAGAGCTACACTTCACTGTCAGAACCCCTCGGCTGCAAGCAGTCCTAGTAATTAATCTACCTCCCAGCTAAGAATTTCTGTTCCTTCCACATGGACCCTTACCTTACCCTTCTCAGCAAGCATCATCAGATTGCACTACTCACCGTCAGGCAGCCAGTCAGAACGTCAGAGCAATTACACCTCCAGGACAACTAAGAACCCCTGATTACTCTTACAGCTTCGAGCCAGGTAATATGCGTACATTAATACCCAGCACAGCAGTCATTATAATGAACATCCCAGCACAACGAAGTCGCTCCTGTAATGATTACGCCTACCAAGCCACCAACCGCCCCACGTCATATGATTTACCTACTCCAGCAGCCATGTGCATAATGAAACCCCACACTGCCCAGCATAGCGCGCGCCCCTATCCATGATACCAACTACAAATTTCAAATCAAGTCCGTATACGAAACCTCCATGTGCCAAGTCATACAGACGATTAGTCGATTACATCCCACTTCACAGTCTCGTAAGGCAGTCTTGTACTACATTTACAACACCCTATCAGGTCCTCGATAATACCCCCCTTCCCCAGCAAATAGTCTGTTCATGTTACCTCCAGCAAAACGACAGTATATGATACATCACCGACCACCGCAGGCCCTATCCTGTAACTCGATTTAACACTCAGCAAGTCAGTACTGTCAATGTTACCTACACCCAGCAAGCAGGATGTTGATTATCCTACATGCGTCCACGCAGTTCTGTTAATAATTATGAAAACACCCCCACCACCTCCAGCCAAAGCAGCTCACGGTACCAATGATACATCAGCGAACGCATGTCAACTGATTACTCCTTGCCAGCGAGCCAAAGTCTGAGAATACAATTACACCCTCCAGCAAGCAGCTCATATGACTCACCCCCTCGTCCATTCAAGCAGTTTATATGATTACACGCTCCAGGAATCATAGTCCAGTTAATAACAACAACCGTTCATGTCAAGGCATGTGATGTCGATTACTAACATCAGCATCGCAGGTCGTAGCATCTTGTAAGCCTTGTAATAATTACAGCACCAACCCCATCGTACGCCCCCCTCTGCTCGCCCCCGCGGGCGCCCCCCCGCCGCCCGATCCTCCCTCCTCCCCCCACCCGGCCCCCTCCAAGCGGGTGGGGGTCCTCCATCGTATACAACCCCTCTCCCCGGGGCCCACACCTCTCTGTCCCTCCCCCACCCCCCTACCTCTCCCCTCACCCCCCCCACCACATCTCCTGGACGCCCGTCCCCCTCTCCCCCCAACTCTATCCCCTCCCCTCTTCTCTGACTCCCCTCCCCCCCGTGCCCCTCTCCCCCTGTCGCCCCGCTCCCCTAAACTTATGCCATCACACTCGGCCTCTCCCTTCTACGCCCCCCCCGCACAACCCACTCAAGCCCCTCCCCCCCCTCGCGCCCCCCCCCCCCCCCGCCATTAATGCAAATAGTCCTGTAATGAAGCCTTTGCCAAGATCTGCAGCAAGGCAGTCCGATCTGATTACTCACTGGCTGCATCAGCGCGCAGTCCTGTAATGATTAGCACCCTCACAACAAGGAGCTAGATCCTGTAATTTTAATCTCCCGGCATTTGTTCCCGTCCCCCAGAAGAACCACGTCGGCAAGAGCAAGCATGTTCTCATGACTGATTACTCCGTCTCCAGCTAGGCGTTCTGTAATAATTATACCCTCACGGAGCAAAACGAATATAACCCCCACCCCCCACCCCCAGCCGGAAAAAAGCGGTCGCCAGCAAGCAGTCGCTGGG
>JADBJO010002430.1:297500-302500 GCA_016801955.1 Conus betulinus
CCGCCTGCTAAATGCCCAAACAGCTTAGCCCCGCCCTGTTTTATGAGAGATAACAACCAAGGCTGGCAAGCGGCAAGTATTTTGACTGTTGGCAGAAAACAGATCAAATGTACTGGCCATGGAGTCCAGCAAGAGCTAGTTGAACGGGGGCTGTTCTGGCATGTTTCTCAATTACTGGTTGCTTTTTTTTTTTTTTGGTATTTGCTGTTAACTCTGACATTCTCCTGATATAACGCTGAAATGATTAACGAATGATGACAAACTTCTCCTGGATGTGGGACGTAGAATCACCGTGAAGAGAAATGTCAATATCCACCCGAAAGATAAAATCTTAGAATGCTGCAACTATTCATAATCTGGAATATTTCCAGCCTGTCTAGCCCACCGTGAAAATGTTTAACGTGTCTCTAAACCTCTCTGGAGTCGTTCACGTTATGTCCAAGTTCTGTTCTACGTTTGGTTTTATACGATTTTGGTTCAACAGCCAATCACTTTTTGCGTTGCATGACCTTCCACTCATGTCCATGTGCTGTGAGATCCTCTTTCTACTAACGTTTGAAATTACGAGGCATTTCTTGGTGTTCTTCAGACTTTCATGGCATTTAGAATCAAAAACACACATTGCCCCTGCTAATGCCACACAGCTACCCTGTTTTATAGAGATACACCAAGCGGCAGATTTCTGATGTTGCAGAAAACAGATCAAATGTACTGGCCATGCCAGCAACAGTTAACTGTTCCATGTGCTCAAGTACGGGTGTTTTTTTTTTCCCTGGCAAAGTGATGAGATTTAAGAAGTCTTTACGTTTGTTTTCAGACCAGTCTGATGTCAGTCGTTAGGTTAGAACCATGATGCGTTTGCTGGGTTACTCTCTCAAAATACATGCGACAGGCATGTATTTTTTTTTATGACTGTTTTGCACTTGCTGAAAGATTCTAGGATAACGGATATTAGGATGCAAAGAAGATAACCTGTGACAGATTCCAGACGGAGATAGGCAGTTAGCCATCTGTCTGTCGTTCACAAACGCCATTCAAAATAGACAGACCAAAGCCAAAACATAAACTAAGTAATTTGTTTACATAATCATTGATCACAATGTCTTGAGGACACTGCGGAGTTAGAGAGTTTGATAATCAGTGTCTGGGTCAAAGCAGAGGACGTGGTGAGGGAGGTCAGACAACACATCTGTACTCAGCTGTCCAGGAAAGGTATCAGACGCACGTGCATTAGTCTGCGCGCAAGATCAACTCAGCGTCCTCGTGTTGTCCACTGGTGCTGAGCACGCATTGCTCAGGAATAGATATCCCGTTGTCTGCCACACGTCAGACATCATGTGAGTAGATGAATCTAATTTACTGTGTATTGATTTGCTTCTTGTACGTTAGGTCCATGAGGATGGGTGTTACAAGGTGCACTTTTGCGTCTGCATGGCGCTCTTTCCATCCATGGTTCAGTCAATTACAGTGATGTTTAAAAAAAAAAAAAAAAAAAAAAAGAAAAGAAACTTGCTTTCACGCACATGAAATGTATCAGGTGGCCATGGCGATCGAACTGGTCAGACTGAATCAATCAGTTTAATCTTTTGATTTGATTTAGGAGTTTAGGATTTTTTTTCAGTAGACGCATTTATAGACAGTAGTGTTTCATAATGTGTGTGTGTGTGTGTGTGTGTGTGTGTGTGTGTTACTCACTAAAAGTGACAGGTGACGCCGTGAGGACACAGACTGTAGAACCTCGTCTCCCGATAAGTCTGTTCGGATCTTGCCAACTGTGAGTATGGGCTTCACGGTCATTCCTTTCGTGTTACTCTATGACGAACTCCATATAAACCATAAAGCGCGGAGCTAAAGAAAGGGAATGGTCGAGCGGATGTGAAGAGGGTGGTATCATCACCTGCAGCACCCCTAGCATTCATTCCCCCAACCCCGTTCACAACATGGCGTCACCGACAGGATCGGATGTGCTATCGACCTCCCCCCCCCCCCCCCCCCCCCCCCCCCCCCCCCCCCCCACACACACATATCACCACTACTACCACCACTGATGGGCAGCGACCACCAGAAGTGACTGGACAGCAGCGTGGCACCCCCCCTCCCTTCTTGACTGTGTGCCCAAGCTGTTTCCGTGGAGACACTTGAAGAGGATCATGCACCCTGAAGCTGATAGCCCGTGTGAACTTAAAGCGGGCGTGGAGCGAGTGACGTCATTACATGCAACACCCTTGCATCCACCTTGCTCTGTTCACAACAAAAAGGATTGTTCACAGAACACCAGCAGAGATCAAGCAATTATGATAGATTAGATTTTGACTTTTCACAGAACACCAGCAGAGGTCAATGATAGATTAGATTTTGTTCCCAACAGCTGCTCTTCTGCATGAAGTACAGTGGCCACAATTTGATCGGAAATTCTTTATTTAGTTGTAAATAGATCTCTTTTTTAGCTGTATAGCCCCGCCGCTTTTCCACCCCTGATCAGATAACTTTATCGCAGAGGATTTGAAATTTGTTTGGGATGGAAACAAATCAATTGTTTACGAATCCATTTTCTACAAGACAGGTAAGTAGTAGAGTTTGTAATAAAGGAGACAAAATTCGTTTCCTTTAATTTTTTTTTTTAGAGCACCTTCAACATCATCTGAAATAATCGAGAAATGTGCAATATTTTCATTTCTTGTTTGAAATTCTTGTTACTGGATATGGTCTTTTCTTTAGACATGGAGCATTACTCGTCTGTTGTGTTCTTTGTATCGTCGTTCTCCACGGTCGTCACACTGCCCTTCGGCCACTGGCATCAGGGTGTTACCTGAGGTTGTGTCCACAGTGGTGGATTCTGTGGCGATGTCAGAGCTCCCAGAACACTTCTTCAGCGGCCTCGCAGACTGAAGACGATGCCGTCCTCTAGTTTTGTTTTGAGTAGGGTAACTGCTGACCAGTGGCCTCTTTCAGGAAGGAGACGGAGGAGCAAGGCTGACTTCTGGCCCCATAGTGTTGTGATCAGACAGGGGATGCTTAGGAAAGGGGCTCAGCTCCGTCGCTTTTTTTCCTCTGTGTTCTGGTGGTCGTCATTTCAGTGATGGGCTTCCGAGTAACTGTTCCGTACGATCAAGTTCTTTGGAGAGGTTGTGTCTGTGCCCAACACTTCTTTGACCACACACACCTTGAGGATATTTCTTCTCTCTTCTCGCGTGCATTTCTTTGCGTCTGGTGGGACAGTCGGCTGTACGTACAACTTCATTTTAGAGTTTTGTGCTTGGAATCAGCAATGAAAGCCGAATATTGCCACTAGGAGTGGCTGATCTGCCAGCACGATCTTTTGATTGAGCTGTCAATGGTTGTGATGAAGGCATGGTGGTCGTCATGGGGCAGCTTCGGCTGGCCCTGGCCTTTGTTCCTTTGACGACAGGCTGGTGGGTAAGAAAACGACTTGTCGGTGTGGGACATAGGAGCACAGGGCTTTCGTGCATCAGGAAAAGTCGTGTTGTCAGTGATGCTTGGATGGTGAAAGGTGGTCTCTTCCGTCACAGTATCTTGCTGGTCCAAGCCGTAATCTTCCCTGCCATCTTGACACGGAAGGCACTGTGCTGGCATTGTTATGGCAGTGCTACGTGTTTTGAAGGTGTTAAGACAAAGTGCTGTTTGTTTTAGGCCCTTTTTTTATCGATCATAATCATGATACTATCTGGTGTTAATGCTTCGTGTAGTGTCATTGTTTGGCCTCTGGACCCTTGTTTTTTTTTTTTGGCCATCTTTTCTGCATCTCGTACTTGATTTTCGTGATTAAAACTCAGCATTTGGAAAATGGTGTTTGGTTGATGCTGATCATTCGTCACGGATCATGTATCCCTTCGCGTTGTCTGTGCTCGGGCATTTTAGTTTTAACACACAAACCATGATGGTTATATATTCATTTGCATTTTCTCTCCTGTTATAGATAGTGACGCATCTCTTGGCCAACGATTGGACCAGCAGACCTTGTCTGCCTGTATACTGTGCATCTTGTTCCTGAACGATGTTTGGCTAATCAGACACGTGTGTGGTCACTTCATGTACACTTCTCTGAAGGCAGAATGGGGTATTCCAGCTGTTACACTGTCTGAACGAATCCGTTGTTCACTACAGTGTGTATGCCTTGCATCCAAGTGATATTGCTGCATCGACCAGGACGTTTTTCTTCTATCCTACATCAGTTCACATGTCATGGGATGATAGGCAAGCAGCACAAAAAATGAGAGGCAAACAAGTGAACCAGCCAGGACACCTTGCTCCATGATCATATTTGAATTGTGATTTTTATTGTTGTTGTTGTTGTTGTTTACCGTTCAACAACAAAAAGGTCATTTTTTTCCTGTCCTAAATCTTTATCAGAACTGCTTGAAAATGACCAATACCTTCCCAGTGCATTTCAGCGGAAGTTGGCGTGGTGACTGCGCTGTCGTCAACACGCTCATTTTCTTCACAGCAGCATAAACGCGTTTTTGCCTGTCCAGTGAACGCAAGTTCCCCCCCACCCCACCCCACCCCACCCCACCCCCTGCACACAGAGACAGAGACAGACAGAGAGGGGGGGAGGGGGGTAGGGGGGGGGAGGGTACCTGAAGTATAGCATAAGCCACATCAACAGGTGGTACATAACAGTGTATCATCAGCCACTATATCTCGGGTTGTCTTTTTCGTTCTGTTATTTTTGCCTGCACGTTTTGTGTGTGTGTGTGTGTGTGTGTGTGTGTTTGTGTGTGTTGTTGTTGTTGTTGTTGTTTGTTTTCCAGACTGCAATATGATTTTGTGTGTCACGGTGCGTCGGGTTGCAAACAGCTGGCTGCATGCCGTCAGTAAATGTCACGGATGATCACGAGTGAATAACTTGTATTGCGAGCACAGTGCACTTTTGTTACGCATTGTATGATATATTTTGTACACACACACACACACACACACACACACACACACACACACACACACACACACACACACACACACACACACACACACACACA
>JADBJO010002430.1:312500-315376 GCA_016801955.1 Conus betulinus
CCCGATGTCTGTACTGTTCTATTACCGTCTTTTCGGTCTCTGTGTATCTCAGTAGCTGTCTCGTTCTGGGGTCTCTGTTCGAAAGACGATTTCGTGTGTGAATGTGTCTGATGTCTGTCTGTCTGTTGACTCTGTCTGTCTGTCTCTGTTCTCGGTCTCTTGTCTCTGTTCGCTCCTCTCTCATCTCTCTATCTCTCTCTCTCTCTCTCTCCTGACTGCCCATAATGACTCTAAAGAGAAACGCGATTCTGTGGCGTATGATAGCCGCTCATGACTGTCCGTCTGTTACTTCGGTTGAATGATTGTCTTTTCTGTATTGTTGCGTGCCTGACTGTCTGTCTCTCCATATGCTCCGCCAGTCTCGCAGTCCGTCAGGCAAGGCTGTCTGTCATGCCATCTCTCCTTAGTTCTGGCTGCCTCCAACCCCACCCTCACCGTCTCGTTGTATAAGTCTCTCTGCATCGCTCTCTCTCTCTATCTCTAGATCTATCTCTCTCTTCTCTCTCTCTCTCTGAACTGCCTCATTCTCTCAATCAGAGAACGCGATATTCTTTGCCGTCAAAGCCGCTCCTGATATGTCAGTCTGTCCGTATGTATGACTGATGCTTTTCTGTCTGTGAGTGCCTGCCTGTCTGTTCTGGCATGTCCGCCAGTACGAATGTCACGTCAGATCTGTTGCTTGTCTGCCTCCTCTCTTTCGGCTCTGTCCACCACTTCTCTCTTCTCTCTCTCTCTCTCTTCTCTATCTCTCTCTCTCTACGTCTCTCTCCATCTCTACTACACGCTCTCTTTCTATCTGCTCTCTCTCTCTATCTTTGGGGTTTGTCTCTTGTGGGTGTAATTGGTCTTGTCTATCATCTTCTAGAGCGGACCGGCGCGCGAAACATCGATTTCGGTTTATATGGGTCTGCTCGGTCTGTATGTCTCATCTAGGACAGCCAACTCTGTCATGAGTGCTGCCTAGTGCGCGTCAGGTTTTGTAGGTCTGTCTGTCGTGTCACACTCTCTCTCTTCTCCTCTCTCTCTCTCAGCTCTCTCTATCTCGCCTCTCGTCTCTCTCTGTCTTCTTTGTATATGGGTTGTGTATCTTGTCTGTCTCTCGTGTTAATGTGTGTGATGTGTTTCTGTCACACTCTGTCTGTCGCGTTTAGTTCGTCAGTCCGTTTGTAGGTGGGTTGTATGTCTTTGATCTGTGCTGTCGGGTCTCCGCGCTCTCTCTCTCTCTCTCTCTCTCCTCTCTCTCTCTCTTCTCTATCTCTCAATCCCTCTCTCCCTCCAACCAACATCATCTACTCTCTCACTTCCCTACCCCCCCCCTCCACCCCACCCCCCCCCCTCTCTCTCTAGCGTCTATGTCTCTCGCTGCTGGTTTGCTCGCTCGCCCCGATCTTCTAGTATACTGTTTCTCCTCATGCGTGTTTTTTTTTCCCCCCCTGTCTCTCTCTTACTCTGGTACTTCTGTGTCTGACTCTCTCCACCTCTCTCCCGCCCCCTCTCCAGCACTCCCTCCCTCCCACTGACTCTCTCTCTGTCTGTCTGTCTGTCTGTCTCGCGGGCTCATGCTCGCTCCTCCGCTTTCTCCGTTACATGTTTTCCTCATTCGTGTCTCCCTGTCTGTCTCTTAATCTGTCCATTTCGGTGTTCTTTATGTCTGTCTGTCTGCTTGTCTCTGTAATGTGTCTGTCTCTGTCTCTCAGTCTCTGTCTGTCTGTCTGTCGGTCTGTCTCTCTCTCCTCTCTCTCTCTCTCTCTCTCTCTCTCTTAAAAAGCTACATAAAATTCTGTGGATAATCAACTCTGGTTCTTCTGTCTCGTCTGCATCCTCTCGCGAGAAGGCGATTCTTGTGTACACATCTGTCTGTCATTCCCTCTACCTCCATGTCTGTCTAGCTGCCTGCCCGACTGTGTGTCTGTCGGCTCTCTCTCTCTCTCTCTCTCTCTCTCTCTCTCTCTCACACACACACACACACACACACCACACACACACAACACACACACAAAAAAGAGGAAAGAGAGAGATAGACAGAGACAGAGAGAGACAAAGAGCGAGATACAGAGAGAGACAATGAGAGACAATGAGAGAATAGAGAGACACAGACAGACAGAGACAGGCAGACAGACAGACAGACAGACAGACGGAAGGGTCAAGCAGGCAGACAGAAGGACGACAGAGGCAAGCAGACATACAATCAGACAGGCAGGCAGACAAGCAGACACAAGAATCGCCTTTTCGAGACAGAGAAAGAGACAGACAAACAGAGAAATAGATTGATACTCAGTAAAGCGTACCTTGTGTGTGTGTGCGTGTGCGTGTGTGTGTGTGTGTGTGTGTGTGCGTGCGTGTGTGGTGTGTGTGTGTGTGTGTGTGTGTGTGTGTGTGTGTGTGTGTGTGTGTGTGTGTGTGAGGAGAGAGAGAGAGAGAGAGAGAGAGAGAGGCAGGCAGACAGACAGACAGACAGACAGGCGGGCAGGCAGACAGACATGCAGACAGAGAGACTGACAGACAGATGCGTACACAAAGAATCGCCTTCTGGAGAGGAGACAGAGAGGAGGAACAGAGTGATATACACAGAAAGTGTATATGTAGCTTTTGAGAGAGAAGAAGAGAGAGAGAGAGAGAGAGAGAGAGAGAGAGAGAGAGGTAGACAGAGACTGAGAGACAGAGACAGACAGTTCGAGAGACAAGCAGGACAGACAGACACAGAAAAGGGAGGGACAGAGTAAGAGACAGACGGGGAGAAAAAGATGAATGGGGTTCCAGAGCGAAGACAGGAGAACGGTCGGCAAAGGCAGTCACGACTGAGCGCAGGCCTATAAATGATGTATGTATGGCAAACGGCTCAACCACCATCACCTCTGCAGTGTGTTGGGGCGATA
>JADBJO010002431.1:0-40000 GCA_016801955.1 Conus betulinus
ACTCACACAACATCACACGGTTCAGTACAATTATTTTTTACCATTCATACTCCTATCCTGTTCTTGTGACGTGCAAACGCTGACTGAGGTGAGAGACGCTGCTGCCTGCTGACCTCGGTTCAATCATAGGTTCTACACAGTAAAGGTCCACTCCGGTGCCACGCCTGAGTCTATTACACCCAGCGGAAGATTCTACATCTCCGCTGTGCAGCTGCATTATTACAGAGGATCGTTTACGATTGCAAGACATCAAAGTTATGAGTGTCGGGCACGGTGCGCCATAGCATGACCCAACACACAAACCTGTCGTATTCCTGGAAAGTTCGCCTGTTTTGACTAAAGAACGTCCTATGCAAACGTACTGATCGTGGCAGGAAACCATTTTCTGAACTTTCTGGGGTCCACCTTTGCACTTTTCCGGTCATTTCTAGGTCCTACGGACGGGAAGACGCACAGAAGTCGGACGCCCAATCGCCTCCCCTTGTTCATCTGCCATCCCGTGATGAAACAGTTGAAAAAAAAAAAACTATGCATGTTGTTTGCAACCCACCTCAGGGCATTCACGTGGCGCAACTCAATTGCAGCCCCTGACCCCCAACGACAATAGCAGAAAAACTCGACCTGAGCACCTGCAAGTCTCTGAATTCTGGGCAACCTTTCCCCGCTCGGTCGATCCTGCTTCTTCTCCAAAACCCGCCACAGCTGTGTTACACATCTGCGTCACTGGTTCCACGACTCTCGTTAACTTTTTACTGTCTGAAATGCATTCACTTTGACTAGCACGCATTGCTGCCGATCGTGCATAGAATGGTGATGGTACCACAATGCTGAAGTTCACACATTCACACATTCACATGCGCGCGCGCACGCATCCGCACAGCACACCACAAAACACAACAACACACACACAACACACACACACACACACCCACGCACAGCACATACCCACCAAAAAACATAGAGAGGAGAGGAGAGAGATAGAAGCAACAGACAGACAAAGCCCCCCCCCGAGAGAGAGATAAGAGAGATAGAGAGAGAGAGAGAGAGAGAGAGAGGAGAGAGAGAGAGGAGATGCTGTCACGCTTCACATAATCACACACAAAAACTCCATTTAAAGATTTTGGTTTTTGTTTGTTGTTGTTTGACGTAAAAAGTGTTATTTTTGTGTGTGAAATGGTATCCAAAAGACACAAGCAAACACACCAACAAAACAAACCCAGCATGAATGCATGCACAGGTATGGACACTGGCCGACACAGCGCGGCTGTATGCAGCCAGGCTGACGACAGCCAGCAGCTGCAAGCCATCACACACAGCTCACCAAGCCTCCCCCCCACCTAGGCACAAGACAAGGTCGCTGCTCCCTCATCGCCGTCCCCCAATGACTCAGTTCTCAAACCGGCTGCACCTGCTCCTCTCGTCGGCTGGCAGTCGACTTCGGACAGGACGGACAGACGGACGGACGGGGACGGAGAGGAAGGAACAAAACCGAGGGTAGGAGGGGAGAGGGAGGGGAAGAAGGGGGTGGGGGGAGGATGGGAAGGAGGAAGGGATGGAGGGCAGAGAGAGAGAGAGACAGACAGACAGACAGAGAGAGAGAGAGACAGAGACAAACGGAGGAGAGTGGAAGAGAGAGAGAGAGAGAGATAGAGAGGGGGGGGGACACACAGGCCGACACGACCGAGAGAAAGAGAGAGGGGAGGACAGATATGGAGGAGAGAGAGAGAGAGAGAGAGAGAGGAGAGAGAGAGAGAGGAGAGACAGGAGAGAGGAGGCACAGAGCGAGAGAGAGGCAGACAGAAAAAAGTGAGACAGATTGATGGGGCTGGGGGGGGGCACAAAAAAGACTGACGGAGAGAGAGAGAGAGAGAGAGAGAGAGAAGAGAGAGAGAGAGAGAGAGAGGTGAAACGAAAGGATTGAATAAATAGCACAGAATTTTCAATGGACGAGGTCTTCGAAATATCCCCCCTCACCCCTAACCCCCCACCCCCGCCCATTCCCCGACACCCCCACCCCCCACCCCCGTCCAAGCGCTCTCAGTCATCAGGCGCTTTGCTTTCAAGTGTGGCTCAGATTATTACACTATTACACATTTATGACTCCTTCCTTCCTCATCCCAACCTCGTTCAGAACGTGTGAAAATGGGGGCACGCCGACCACAGCTGGCAACGAGACAGATAGGGCGACCAGACCGACAGAAACGCACACACAGCATGACGGGCAAGTGAAGCCACTTTCTCTGGGTGGATAGGCAATAAAATACAAGAAAAAAAAAAAAAGAGAGAAGAAAAAAAAAGAAGAAAAGAGAGGAAGACAGAAAAAGAAAAGAAAGACAGAAAGAAAGAAAGAAGGAAAAAAGAAAAAAAGCAGAGGAGAAATTACAATGAATAAAAAGGTAAGAAACAAAGAGGGGAAATGACTGCGGGAAGGGGGTGGGGGGGGGTGGGGTGGGGGCGGGGGTGGGGGACAAGTCAAATCATGATCGGTATTTCAATGACCACACAGGGACATGACGTGACACAGGGGGAAGCCATGACGGGGACGAGAGCAAGACACGATCAGGGTTATATATATGTACAAATCCAAACATGGGGGGGGGGGGGGGGGGGGGGGGGGGGAATAAAAGGGGAAAAAAACAAAGTCAAGAAACATATGATTATACGGACCGAACATACCACCAAACACGGTCACTTCCTGACACCAACAGACCAAAGCTAAAATCACCATCTCATCAGTGGTCAATCAGTTATGGGGAAATAAGAAGGGCGGGGGGGGTGGGGGGGGGGGGGGGGGGGGGGGGGGGGGGGGGGGGGGGGGGGAGACACGAAGCACAGAAAGGAAAGAAAAAAAAAAAAGAAAACGCAAAGGAAGGAAGAGAACAGGAACTCCCCCAAACAAACAAAAACTAAACAAAGACACCTTTAGGGGAAATACGAAGCGAAGACGAAAAGAAAAGGACGCAAGAAATAAAAGTAAGGAAGGAAGAAAAAAGTAAAGGAAGAAAAGAAAAGAAAAAGAACAAAACAAAACAAAACAATAGACGAAGAAAGAAAAAGGGGGAAAGGGGGGGGGGGGGGGGGGGAAGTAAAGCGTCAAGCAGCAACTCCGCAAGCAGCTAGCCAGAAAGAAGAAAGAGAGAGAGAGAGAGAGACGAGGAGAGAGAGAGAGAGAGAGAGAGAGAGAGAGAGAGAGAGAGAGGGAGAGAGGGAGAGAAGAGGGAGAGAGAGAGAAAAGGAATGGGAAAAAACTATTGACTGGACGAAGGCCAACAAAAGCGTGGTGCTGCTGCTCATCTGCTGTGTGATGAGTCACTCGCTGAATCGATGACAAATCGTATAAATAGGTGTGTCCGTCCGGGTGTGGCTTGCATTAAGCGGGGGTGGTGGGTGGATGGGAAGGGCGGGGGGGGGGGGGGGGGGGGGGGGGGGTGGGGGGGGGGGGGGGGGGAGGGGGGGAGGGAGGGAGGCGGGGGGCGGGCGGGAAAGAATTGGCTCACTGACATTCACGAGGCCGAGCTAAACCAAGCCGGTGTTGGCAGTCTGGGTATTGCGTAACATCCTACACGCCCACTCCCCCTCCCACCCCCTTATGCCTTCCGCCCAACACCTCCACGCTCCCAACAACCGTTGTATGAGAAAACCGCAGGACCCGACCAAACCGAGGAAGTCCCCACCATCCCGCCGCTTGCAGTCAGCAGACCTGGGTCCTTGAACATTCATTGTGGAGGGAACGCTCACAATATTCGTCTGAACATTGGCGGTTTCTTTGTTTGTTTGTCTGTCTGTTTTTTGTGTTGTTTGTTGTCTGTTGTTTTTGTTTGTTTGTTTGAAATTGCTCTTTTATTCCTGACAGTTTCGGCACACAAAATAAAACCTGAGAGCCTATCTCGTCAGACCATGTCACTACGTCGCATGCTGTCGATCGACAGCAGTCCGGTCTCGTCCGTTTTCAGCTGTGAGTTCACTTGATCATGTGCATCGTTCAAGCCCACCACACAGAGCTCCTCACAGCAGCGGGGACGGGGGGGGGGGGGGGGGGGGGGGGAGGGGGGGGGGGGGGGGGGTGGGGGGGGGGGGGGGGGACAGGGAACAAAAGAAGGATGGACGTGAGCTTTCCCAGTAACTGCAGCAACCCTAAGCCAACTGCCAGATGAGTGACTGCGCACCCAGTTGGTGAAATTCTAAAAAAAAAAAAATAAAAAAAAAAAAAAAAAGGGTCACTGGACCATCAAACAGAAGGAATGAACTAGCTTCGCGTTTTGACTTTCAGGACTTTTACACAGGAAAAACAAACAAACAAAAACGCAATCGCCTGTACTGTGGCAGCAAACCTGAAGTTTAAAAGGCCGCCTTCTTCTTGTCAACTATCGCTCTTGCAGAGTAGTGAGCGACATTTCTTTCATCAGATTCTGGATCACTTTCCTGTCTCTGTTGTTTTGTTTTTTTTTTTCCGGTCTTCAGGACTAATAGGACTAACAGGGATACCACTTGAAGCCGGCTATCACCTTGTTTTCTCTCACCTCCTCCTCTACCACCGAAATATTTGGAGGTTGTACTTGTCATCACTGCTTAGTACTTAGGTGAATAATATTCTTTAAAAAAAATAATTAAAAAAAAGAAAAAGAAGAAAAGAAAAAGAAAAAGAAGCATTCTCCTGTTTGTACACAACACTTTCCTGATAATTCACGCTCCACAGTTGTTGTTGCACACACCCACTGCTCGCTTGTCGGTGAACCGGGATGTATTAGTTCATCTTCAAAACCATGCTTGAAGTATAATGGAGGACAGGAAGCTCACTTTTCAAATTTCAAAATTTAACCAAAGTTTAAACCCACGGAGCCGCATACATGAAGCCATGTCATTTTCTGTAGGCCTAAACTCATAAGGAGAGAAGTGAATGCCGCCAGTGAGCTGAACTTCAAAAAAAAAAAAAAAAAGAAGAAAAAAAGAAAAAAAAAAGCTTCGTTTGACTCGTGCGCGGAGAGCAGCGGGAACACGTCCTACCGGTTCGGTGACAGCCAGCCAAGTCCACCATTTTTATTTTCTTGTGGACACACGCACGACACTTTTTGACATGCAGCTCTGCCAATTGCTGTTTTGCAGTAAAACCATTCCATTCCTTGTGGACACTTTGACACAGCCAGGCCAATTGCTGTTTGCAGGAAAACCCATTCCATTCTCTTGGGGACAGTAAAACACTTGTGAAATACACGCTCTGCCAATTGCTTGTTTGCAGGAAAAAAACCATTCCATTCTCTGTGGGACACACGCACAACACTTTTGACATTACAGCTCTCTGCCAATTCTGTTTGCAGGAAAACCCATTCCATTCTCTTGTGGACACACGCACAGCACTTTTGACAACCAGCCCTGCCAATACCTGGAACATTAAAAAAAAAAAACTAATAACCCGGGTTGGATAGACGGGGTCAGTCAGGGCAAGTGCTTCCCCTTGGAGGTGGTGGTCCTGTCGGTGACATTGTACAGCACAGGGTAACTGTCAGCTGCACGGCCATTGCCAAACGCCCTGGTCAGTTTTAGAGCACAATCGTCAATCGGTGACAAACCGTTATGAACCAACGCCGTTTTGTTTCCGTCTTTCCATCTATTCTTCGTATCCCCCCCCCCCCCCCCCCCCCCACCCCCAATACCTTTTTCCCTCACCCGACTCCCCTCCACCGTCTCTCCTCTCCTCACCTCGTTAAATTCTGAAGAAAAATATACTGCGTGCTGACGAATATGATACGCAAAAAACCATTAAACATGAATAATCATACTAACAAACATTAATGATTTTTTTTTTCTAAAAATAGAAACAGGGTGTTTTTTTTTGTTTTCGATTCTACCGGAGAGGGGCCAGGCTGGGATGAGAAGAAAACGGGTGAGGCGGGGAGGGGGGAGTTGGGGGTGGGGGTGGGGTATGAAAGGGGGGTCTATGTAGGGATGGAGGACGGGGATCCAAAACGATGTCCAAAATAGCCCAGAGTGTCTGGGTGCACGCACTGATCTGCAGTGCGCACTGCCAAACCAGCCAGCCCTGACGCAGCCGTGATCGGCTGAGCCATATATATACCAAGGTTGGGGGGGGGGGTGGGGGGGTGGGGGGGGGGGGGGGTGGGGGGGGGGGGGGGGGGGGGGGGGGGGGGGGGGGGGGGGGGGGGGGGGGGGGGTTGGGGGGGGGGGGGGGGGGGGGGGGGGGGGGGGGGGGGGGGGGGGGGGGGGGGGGGGGGGGGGGGGGGGGGGGTGGGGGGGGGGGGGGGGGGGGGGACGAAACGAAACAAAACAAAAAAAACAAAAAGCAAAAAAACAAACAAACAAAAAAAGCCAACACTACTGAAAGGAACGCGCCAAGCGAACCCCGCTGCGCTGTCTAAGTCTTCAACCTGGGCCCAAGTCTTCTTCAATCCGTTCCTTTGCCTCCCTGCCGACAACCACCACCGCCCATGGATGGATGGAGTCATCACAATCTGCGTCAGGTCCCCCCCCCCCCCCCCCCCCCTCCCCCCTCGTCTCCTATCTTCTAATATGCACGCACTCACGCACGAACTCATGCATACTCGCGCAGGCGCGCGCACGCGCGCACGCGCACACACACACACACACACCACACACACACACACACACACACCACACACACACACACACACACACACAACCAACCTGTTTCTAATATTAACACAGCCGTTTTTCATTGTATCGTAAACAACGTCATATCTGTTGTTATCGGTTTCTGTTGTTGTTGTGTTGCTTGTGTTGTTGTTTTGGGAGGGTGTCATTACAAAAAATAAATCATATATGCTACGGGGGGTGTAAATACTGAGGAAATGTCATTGTAATTACGCATGTGGATGAGAGACAGAGAGAGAGAGAGAGAGAGAGAGAGGGAGAGAGAGAGAGAGAGAGAGAGAGAGACAGAGACAGAGAGACAGAGACAGAGAGAGACAGACAGAGAGAGAGAGGACGGTCAGCAGACATAGACGGAGAAACAGACAGACAGAGAAACAGAACAGACAGACAGACAGAAAAAGAATAAGCGAAACACAGAGAGAGAGAGAGAGAGAGAGAGAGAGGAGAGAGAGACAGACAGACAGACAGACAGACAGACAGACAGAGCGAGACAGACAGACAGACAGACAGAGACAAGAGAGAGAGAGAGAGAGAGAAGAGAGAGAGAGGAGACAGACAGACAGACAGACAGACAGAGACCCAAAGGCGAAATCTTGCGAATAATCCACTGGGCTGATGAGAAACATGAATTTTTAATCACTGTAATATCCTGGCAAACATCCTAAAAACACAAAATTGTTTCATCAAATGAAAGGGTAAGAAAAAAAAAAAACCACAAAAATCTTGTCTACTTCAAACACAAACACTCGTCATGCTAACATAGCACAGGACGGTAAATATAAAGTTAAAAAAATGAAATAAAACAAAGAAAGAACGATAGCAGATTTTAAAGGGGGATAAAAAGGAAATAGAAAATGGAAACGAAAGAAAAAAAGAAAGAAAGAAGACACGACGAAAGAATGAAAGAAAAAAAAAAGAAAGAAAGAAAGAAAAAGAAAGAAAAAAAGAATGAAAAGAAGAGAAGAGAGAAGAAAGAAAAAAGGTCAATGAAAAGAAAGAGAGAGAGAGAGAGAGAGAGAGAGAGAGAGAGAGAGAGAGAGAGAGAGAGAGAGACGAAGTAGAACAAAACTGAAAAACAAACATAAGAACCCAAAAGAAGGAAGACAGTTAAAGACGAAAAGGGAGGAGAGGGAGGCAGGGGAGGGTTGAAGAGCTGGGAAAGGAGGAGGAGAAGAAGACGAGGAGAGAGGATGTGGGGAGGAGAAGGAGGAGGAGGAGGAGAAGGAGGAGGAGGGAGGAGAGGAGAGGGTGGGTGTGACCAGGCCTGAAGGTTTCATCAGGCCGCCATCAGACAAAAGAGACTGGTGTCGGCACCAACCTCATCGTCTGTCGACTTCTGGCCAACAAGACGTGTAGGTATAGCGATGCATTGTATACTGATACGGTATAGAAATGGGACAGTCAGAACGGATAAAGACAGAAAGATGATGGAGAAAGACTGAGGAGGAGAGGAGAGAAGGCAGGCAGGCAAGCAAAGACAGAGAGAGAGAGAGAGAGAGAGAGGGGGGGGGGGGATACAGACAGACAGAGACAGACAGAAACCAAAAGGACAGACAGACGAAAAGACATACTTAGAGACACTGTTAGACAAAAGGAAAGGACCAAAATAAAGGAGGAAACGAAATCCCCTTTTGGAATGGGAGAGATCGTATAATGAGCAGGCAGAAATGAAGATCGTATAAATGAGCAGGCAGGAATGGAAGATCGTATAAATGAGCAGGCAGGAATGGAAGATCGTACAAATGAACAGGCAGGCATGGGAACATCGTACAAATGAACAGGCAGGCAATTGAAGATCGTACAAATGAACAGGCAGGCATGGAAGATCGTACAAATGAACAGGCAGGAATGGAAGATCGTACAAATGAACAGGCAGGAATGAAGATCGTACAAATGAACAGGCAGGAAATGGAAGATCAAATGACAGGCAGGCAAATTCGTACAAACAGGCAGAATCGTGTTGAACAGGCCGATCGTACTACAAAGGAACAGGCGTACAATTAACGGCATGGAAGATCGTACAAAATGAACAGGCAGGAATGGAAGATCGTACTAAATCGTACACATGAACAGGCAGGAATGGAAGATCGTACAAATGAACAGGCAGGAACAGCAGATCGTACAAATGAACAGGGCCTTTCTTTAAAGCTCCAAACGCACCAGCAAACAACAAACCCACACAAAGCCCTATAAACACACAGACACACACCAGGACACACGGAGAGAGGAGAGATCGAGAGAGAGAGAGAGAGAGTAGATAGAGAGAGAGAGAGAGAGAGAGAGAAGTAGCAGCACAAGAACAACACAAAAGTAGACAAGCCACTGAGAGAGGACTAAAAGAGTCAGACACTGTCCGAATTAGACACACAGAGAGAGCGGAGAGAGAGAGAGGATCGCAGAGCGAGAGAGAGAGAGAGAGAGATCGAGAGAGGAGAGAGAGCGAGAGATAGAGGAGAGAGAGACTCGTATGCATGTCCCATCGTGGGGTGTTGGGGAGAGACAATGGGGCGTAACGACTTGAGAGACAGAGAGAGACAGACAGAGAGAGAGATAGAGAGAGAGAGAGAGAGAGAAGAGAGAGAGAAGAAGATGAGAGAGGGACAGAGGTAGTTGAGGTGGGGTTGATAAGACAGAAAGGGGGAAGGGGGAAGGAAGGGAGCAAGACCGGGCGACTAACAGAAACGGAAAAACAGACAGACAGACAGACAGACAGACAGACAGACAGTACAGACAGACGGACAGACATAGACAGAGACGTAGAGACAGACAGCGACAGACACAGGCAGGCAGACAGACACGGAGACAGACAAACACACAGAGACAGAGACTTAGAGACAGACAGACAGCGACAGAGACAGACAAACCCACAGACAGACGGAGACAAGACGAAGTCAGGTCTGCAGAAAGCTGCTGTGAGCCCGGGTTGTATTTTAGACGCCAAACGATGCCAGGTGTATGTGACGGCATCTGCCGCAGTGTAAGCATAATGTGTGCGTGCGTGCGTGCGTGCGTGCGTGCGTGCGTGCGTGTGTGTGTGTGTGTGTGTGTGTGTGTGCCTGTGTGTGTGTGTGTGTGTGTGGGTGTGTGTGTGTGTGTGTACCTGTGCCATTGCCATTGCCATTGGGGCTCCCTCCTCAGTTCTCACGGCTCACGGTTTCATCCGCCTCACCGGCTTTATGGCGCTCACTGGCTGCTGCTGTACAAACACATTCTGGGTGGGGACCAAAAAAAAAAAAAAAAAAAAGTGGAAGAACAGTCTTGGCAACGTGGGCAACCAGCTGCTCTCTTTGCCACGGATCTCTCGCTCCTGATCAGAGCTGCTGCTACTCTGCTGCTACTCGTTTATGGATGAGAGGAGAGAGAGAGAGAGAGAGAGAGAGAGGAGAGAGAGAGAGAGAGAGAGAGAGAGAGAGAGAGAGGGGGGGGCTGTTAACTGGTGATATTACTATGAAATATTTCTGTAACTGTCTCCCACCTTCGCAACGAAACACAAAAACACAACAAAACAAAGCAAAGAAACAAACAACAAGAATAAAACACTGTGTGTGTGTGTGTGTGTGTGTGTTGTGTGTGTGTGTGTGTGTGTGTGTGTGTGTGTGTGTATGTGTGTGGTATAATGTATACACATATTCACAGCTCTGATATGGCCCTTGGCGGCCAGCCAGCTGGACTATATATATAGGCAGCATGAAGTGAAAGTATGTAAACAAACAAGAAAGGGGGAGAAAAAGAAAAAGACAACAACAACAACAACAACAGCAACAGCCATCAGAAGAAAGGACGGAAGGGCAGAGACACGACAGAAAGACAAGTCAATAACACATGGAAGACTCTGCCGACTCAGCGTGGCTATTAGCATGACCCCCCCCCGTTCCCCCACCGACCAGCAGCACCCAGCCAACGACACAGCGACCATCAGTGCATCAGAACTGGCTTCTCCATCACCCCATCGACCAGCAGCACCCAGCCAACGACACAGCGACCATCAGTGCATCAGGACTGTCTCCCTCCATCACCCCATCGACCAGCAGCACCCAGCACCCCCCAACGACCACAGCGACCATCAGTGCATCAGGACTGGCTTCTCCATCCCCCCATCGACCAGCAGCACCCAGCCAACGACACAGCGACCATCAGTGCATCAGGACTGTCTCCTCCATCATCACCCCATCGACGAGCAGCACCCAGCCAACGACACAGCGACCATCAGTGCATCAGGACTGACTTCTCCATCACCCCATCGACCAGCAGCAGCACCCAGCCAACGACACAGCGACCATCAGTGCATCAGGACTGTCTCCTCCATCACCCCATCGACGAGCAGCACCCAGCCAACGACACAGCGACCATCAGTGGCATCAGGACTGACTTCTCCATCACCCCATCGACCAGCAGCACCCAGCCAACGACACAGCGACCATCAGTGCATCAGGACTGGCTTCTCTCCCCCACATTCTGTCATCAACCCACCCTCACTCCCATTACACTTAATCATCCCCCACCACCCCCCCCCCCCCCCCCGGCCGCCAGAGGGCCAACCGATTCAGCCACGCTCACCACCACGCAAATGATAGAGGAGCGAACGTCAACGATGTCCGGAGCTCTATCCCCCGCCCTCATCCCCGTCCGCCCTCCCACCCCTCCCCACTTCCTTTCCCTTCCCCAATCCTGTCAACACACGTCATCACTGACGTCTGACATCCAGTGCCACGTCATTCATTGTGACGAAGGATGGGGGGCCGGCCCCCAGCCTGGAGGGACTGTGGGCGACAGGAGATGATGATGGTGACGACGAGAGCCCCTTGTCTGTCAATGAGCTGTCTCTCCACCTTCAGGACTTCGGACAGCCGCACAGCACCCTCTCCCCCCCCCCACCCCCACCCTCCGTTCCACCCCCCACCTCCTCGTCCTCCCGCATCCACACTCTCTCCCCCTCCTTCATTCTTCCAGGTCCAGGCAGACAGCTTAAACCATTTCTCTCTAGGACAAACAAACAAACAAAATAATAAAGAAAGAAAAGGAGCTCTCAGTCGAAGGTCTACACCATGCCTCCCCCCCAAAAAAACAAACAAACAAACAAAAAAAAAACAAAAAAAAAACGAATCATTCATCATCATAAATGTCACGTTCACAGCATGTCAGTTAAGACTCGCGGTCATTTGCCATCGGGTGTAGTTCTCGCCCGAGATTGATTTTTCTGTTCTTCTCAAAACGGATTTTCTTTCTAAATCCACTGCTTTATCCCAGCAGTGGTGTCCCTTTCCCTTCTCCCCATATGAAGCTAACGACTTGAAGATGATTTCGATCTGAGCGCTATCAAACTACTCCAGGAACTTAGCCTTGAAAGTTATTCCGCGTGCATGCGTGCGTGCGTGCGTGCGTGCATGCGTGCGTGCGTGCGTGCGTGTGTGTGTAATCACCATTATCATTACATTCATTATCACCATCAGCCACTTTCAAAAGTTTTAAACGACTGCAGACAGGACCCGGTCGGTAAAAGTTCCCCACGTCATCGGCCGGTGCAAGGTACCGGGCACCGGGGAGTACGCAGACCTCCGCCACGACCGAATGGATGGATCCTGGCCACGCTTACACACCCCACACCCCCCCCCCCCCCCCCCCCCCCCCCCCCCCCCCCCAGCTTCATCCTCGCGCCACTTTCCGTTTGTCCACCAGATTTTGTTGGAACCCGTTCAAGAATTTTCTCTCTCCAAACGCCCCCCTCCCCCACCACCACCACCACACGCCTCTCCTCCCCCCCCCCCCCCCCACAAGTCCCCCCCCATCATCCCATCTCCTGTTGCTGACAGACTGACAGACAAAGCAGCAGGCACGAGTGAATGCTGTAACCTCCTGAGTGCAAGTCCCTGGCGCGTGTGTCGTAACTGCTGGTATCGATGAACGACAACTGGCTCTGATGTAAGGCAAGTAAGGTCAGTATCGTTTATGCGTCAGAAGAACACCGTGAAAGTGAGAGAGAGAGAGAGAGAGAGAGAGAGAGAGAGAGAGACAGACAGAGAGACAGACAGACAGACAGACAGACAGACAGAGAAAGAATGTGTGTGTGTGTGTGTGTGTGTGTGTGTGTGTGTGTGTGTGTGTGTGTGTGTGTGTGTGTGAGTGAGTGCGTGTGTGCGTTGCGGTGTGTGTGTGTGTGTGTGTGTGTGTGTGTGTGTGTGAGTGTGAGTGTGTGTGTGTGTGTGTGTGTGAATGCGTGTGCGCACACGTTCGAGCAGCTGACTGTGTGTGGAGGAGATCATAGCGACCTTTTAATAAGTTGTAATAATAATTGTTAAGCTGATGACTATTAACAAAACGTCCAATAGCATAATGCTGTTAAAACAAAGAGGTATTTCCGTCTGTATGTTTTTATCGCTTGCGTTTGTGCGAGTGCGTGCGTGTGAGTGTGTGCGTGCGTGCGTGCGTGCGTGCGTGCGTGCGTGTGTGTGTGTGTGTGCACACGCGCGTGTGGTGGAGGGGGGGGGGGGGGAGAGGGCTTCACGACGGCACTTCAGTGTGTCTAACAACATTACAAGGCAGCCGCTGGAAAGCGAGCGACACCTAGATATATTATAACCCCACAGCCACGAAAGAAAGATCGATGATGTACGCCGGTCATCTCGGACAGATCTGAAGGTCGACCCGCCCAACGACCGACTGCCTACCACGGTGTGTGAGTTCGCTCATGGTGGCTTGTGGACCCTACAGCCACAAACTGCAGCCGACGGGGGAAGTCAGCGGCTACCAGCCAGCCTGCCTGTCCGTCCACCCAGCAAGAACGAGCCAGATGACACCTCAGCGCCCCCCCCCCCCCCCCCCCCCTCCCCCCCCCCCCCCCAGGTCTTGAGTCAGGCATGGTGCAGGGTTTTCCCTTTCCTATCTGCTGCTGGTTTGCACTCACAGTGCCAATCTTCCGGACAGCACTAAACGATGTGCTTCTTACATTCCAACCTTGTCAGAAACATACTGTATACAAAGAAAAACAATTTACGTGTGAAAAACAAAACAAACAGTTTAACAAACAAAACAAAAACAACGAATCCTTCGCGAATTTCAGTTCGGGGGGATGGGGGGGGGGGGGGGGGGGGGGGACCGTTGCCTCGAGCGAATCTAAACACAGACAGGAAAAAAAACGGGATAGAATGAACGGAAGAAAGAATGTTTAAAAAAAAAAAAGGACAGAATCAAAAAAGAAAAGGAAAAAAATAAAGAAACAACCAAACCAACAAAAACAACAAACAAAAAAAAAAAAAAAAGGGGGGGGGGGGGGGGGGGGCGGGGGGGGTAGTAGGAGGGACCAAGGAGCAAAAGACAGAAAAAACAGAAACAGATAAAGAAAGAAAGGTGCGTTCTACACACATGCACCAAAACCTGTCTTGGCTACACTGCAGCCATTAATATGATTCTCTATTCTTTATAGAAGGGGACACACACACAACACACACACACACACACACACACACACACACACACACACAGAGAGGGGGGCAGAGAGAGAGAAGAGAGAGAGAGAGAGAAGAGGGGGGGGGGGCAAAGAGAGAGAGAGAGAGAGAGAGAGAGAGAGAAACAAAAACAATTTTTTGGCAAACGCACCACACACACACACACACACACCACACACACACACACACACACACACACACACTTGAAGCTGGCGAGTTAACTGGTTCCAGTCGGGTTCAGGTTCCAGCCTACCTCCGTTGACATGACCGAAAGGGGAAAACCATCGCAAAACGGGATTAAGGCCTATCTCATTCTCAGACTACACTTTATACCACCAGAACGACAACACACTCAGAACCCTGCAATCTTTTTCTTTCTTTCTATTTTTGGTGCTGGCCGCCAGCGCGACTCAAACCCGCAACCTCTGACTACACGCACACCTGGTGCTGCAACCACCGGAGGCCACCAGGTACCCATTCAGCGGCCAGAAAGGCGTCAGTTGTTGGACAAACGATGGCGGTCACCCCTGCCGTCCAGCCGTGTACCCGTCACAGGCCAACATGGGCGACAATGGACAGACTGTGAGTGGTGTCACAGGCCAACATGGACGACAACAGAAAGACACAGTGAGTGGTGTCACAGCCAACATGGGCGACAACAGAAAGACACAGTGAGTGGTGTCACAGGCCAACATGGACAACAGAAAGACACAGTGAGTGGTGTCACAGGCCAACATGGACGACAAACAGAAAGACACAGTGAGTGGTGTCACAGGCCAACATGGACGACAACGGACAGACACAGTGTTGGTGTCACAGGCCAACATGGACGACAACGGACAGACACAGTGACTGCTGTCACAGGCCAACATGGACGACAATGGACAGACAGACACAGTGAATGGTGTCGCAGGCCAACATGGACGACAACGGACAGACACAGTGACTGCTGTCACAGGCCACAGGCCAACATGGACGACAATGGACAAGACAGACACAGTGAGTGGTGTGCGCAGGCCAACATGGACGACAATGGACAGACACAGTGAGTGGTGTCACAGGCCAACATGGACGACAACGGACAGACACAGTGAGTGGTGTCGCAGGCCAACATGGACGACAATGGACAGACAGACACAGTGAGTGGTTTGTCGCAGGCCAACATGGACGACAATGGACAGACACAGTGAGTGCTGTCACAGGCCAACATGGACGACAACGGACAGACACAGTGACTGCTGTCACAGGCCCACATGGACGACAACGGACAGACACAGTGATTGGTGTCAACGAACCGCAGTTACAGGGGACGTCATCCCCCACAACACTATGTCTGAAAGTGAAACTATCGATCCGACAGGACTGGGGTGGAGGTGGGGGAGAAGCCTTTTTTTTTTTTTCCCCTTCTTCTTCTTCTTCTAAATTATGGGGGGAGGGTAGTACAAAACTGGATTAAAAACAAGGGAAACACTCAAACAAAAAGAGGGGGATGGGTCGGCTGATGACTATTCAAAAATGATATAAAAAAAAATGGTTTGTCTGTCTCTTTCTGAACATGATACTAGCCTAAAATGGAACAAGCGCACTTACACACACGCCCACGCGCGCGCACACATACACACACACGCACGTGCGTGCGCGTGCACGCTCACACACACACACACACACACACACACACACACACACACACACACACCATAATCATTCTCACACTCGCCATCTCGCTCGACATGGTTGGCATCCGTAGAAACGACTTCACCCTTCATATCCTCCACTCACACGAGCGCGCTAGCGCATTCTGTCTCTTTCTCTGTCTGTCTGTCTCTCTGTCTGTCTCTTTTTCTCTCTGTCTCTGTCTGTCTGTCTCTCAGTCTCTGTCTCTCTCACAAACACACACACACACACACACACACACACACACACACACACACACACACACATACACACACACACACACACACACTTCCCTGCCAACGACCCCTTTCCTCCACCTAGTCGATCCGTCCACGCACCCCCCCCCCCCCCCCCCCACACACACACACACACACCCCCACCCCTCCCCCCTCCCACTCCCCACTTCAGCCCCCAAGAAAGACTCCTCACCCCTCTCTCCGGTGCCAGAGCCAGGCGGGTGTCAGGGCGGGTGCGGTGCTGAGGGTCTTCAGAAAGCCATCAGGGCCCCTCCGAGGATCGCCTGCAATGGAGTTAAGGAGCACCGCTGCTTTCCCCCCCCCCCCCCCCCCCCCCCCCCCCCCCCCCCCCCCCCCGACCTGATGAGCTTTGGAGGGGGAGTTGCACCCGGCCTTATTGGAAAGAAAGGACGACAACTCGGGAGACAAGAGGCACTGGGAAGCAAAGAAAAAAAAAAAAAAAAAAAAAAAAAAAAAAAAAAAGACAAGAAGAAATAAGAAGACTAAACAGAAAGGCGGTCAGGAGAAAGGGGGGGGAAAAAAAGGCAAAGAGGGGATACAGAGCGAGAAGCCAGGGGAAGAGGGGGGGGGGGGGGGTCGACTGTGAGAGAAAGAAAAACAGAGACAGACAGACAGACAGAAAGAGACAGAGGCTAAGGAGGGAGGGGAGAAAACGACAGGAAGAGAAAAAAGGTAGTTTAGATGCTTTTCAATGTCTCTTTAAAAAAAAAAAAAAAAAAGGGGGGGGGAGAGGGCTGGGGGAGGGGAGGGGGGGGGGGGGGGGGGGGGAAGATATACATGAGTATGATAACACAGATCCGTCCAGGTTGCCTTACAGAAAGAGCACACGTGACAAGAAGACATAGACTGAGTCAGGGAGAGAGAGAGAGAAATAACAGCAAGAACGGCGAAAAATGGCATTAAGAAGAAAATAAACGAACACACACACACTGTGAGATCGAGCGCGCGATCAAGCGAGAAAGCGAGAGCGAGCGAGCGAGCGAGCGAGCGAGCGAGCGAGGAGAGAGAGAGAGAGAGAGAGAGAGAGATTTGACACTTGACGCGCGTGTTTAATGCCGCGCCGTTTATTGTGGGGCCATAGGTCCGTACACAAGGAGTTCGCAGCGTCAATTTCATTTTACAGAACAAAAAATACATAAATAAAGCAAACCACTCTACAAACGCAAGACAAGTATAGCAATAATGTTGCTATTAACTTCAGTGTCAAACACATACCGGTTTAATAATAGAATCTGTTCATTTCGATCAAAACCAGTATGTCGACATCTATAATTCTATATATTGTGTTCTTTCGTCTATGTCCTGTTTCTTTTAATCTACCTTCCCACCCTTTATATACCCCTGTCGTTAATCATAACTATTATTCATACATATTTAAAACCATCCGCTTGAATGTCTTATTGTTATCAAAACATTTCCATCGAAATCGTCTCAGTTTACATCTCAACCATGCTTCTACTAACCCTAAACTTTCATCCCTGTTCTTATGTTTAACTGCGTAACCCTAGATATCAGATTTTACATTTAGTTCATACACAAAACCTGAATTGAATTCATGCGCATATATATTCGATCATGCACACATCTTATATTCGAAATACTAGAATAATATCAATTCAGGTATACAAGCATTACTCCCAAGGAGACAAGAGGGAGAGGTGCGAAGAATAACGCGAGAGGAGAAGGGAAGACAGACAGGACAAGATGAGGACGAGGTCAGAAGAGCACAGACAGAGAGACACAGACACGAAGACGAGTCAGACAGACAGACCAAGACAGACTGGACAAGACAGACCAGAGAAAAAGAAAAGGAGAGAGAAAGGGAGAGGAGAGAGAGAGAGAGAGAGGAGACAAGAGAGAGAGGAGAGAGAAGGGTTGGGGGAGGGGGATGGAAAGACAGACAGTTGGTGGGGGTAAGTAGGGAAGGAGGGAGGAATAAAAAAAATGACCGGAGCGGAGGAAGCACGTGACATCGGAGGGAAGTCAAAGAGTGGCTGAAGATATAAAGCCGAAGGAAAAAGAAACGAGCACCAGACTGAACTCGCACACCCACACACACGCAATGAGAGAGAAGGAGAGACTGAGACCGAGTGTCAGAACAGACAGTATCAGACAGACGGACAGGCGATGGACAAAGAAAGCAAAGAAGAAAGAAGAAAGAATTTAAACTTGCCGCAAAAAACAAAAAGTTGGGGAAAAGAAATAAACATCAAACCAACACAACAATATATAAAACAAACAAAACAAAACAAAACGAAAAAAAAAAAAAAGAATAAAAACAGTGTACCGCACAACAGTTGAACTTTCATCGGAGGGAGGTCAAACGAGCTACTGGGGATATATAAAAACACACAAACAGGAAGAAAGAAGAAGAGAAGAAGAAGAAGAAGAAGAAGAAGAAGAAGAAAGAAAGAGAAAGAACAGAAACAGAAAGAGCTCGATATATATAAAACGTGTAGAGCATTAGAAAGAAAGTAGAGGGACAGAGAGAACGGAATGACGGGGGGGGGGGGGGGGGGGGGGGGGGGAGAGAAGGAAGGGGAGAAACCAATTTCCGAGCTACAGAAAGAAAAGAGTACGAAGTCTTGCCGAAAACAAAAAGAAAAGAAAAGAAAAAAAATAAATAAAAGGACAGACGGGGCGGGGGGGGGGGGGGGGGGGGGGGGGGGGGGGGGCAGGGAGACAAACACAGAAAACAGGAAGGGAAAGACGAATGCATGAAAACAAAGAGAACAAAGAAACAAACCTGAAAAACAACAGACAACAAAGAAACAAAACATGACATGAAAAAGGAAACAAAGTGGGAAGTCGCGTGCCTGGGGGAAACACTGGGGGAAACGGGTGGGGGGGGGGGGGGGGGGGGGGGGGGGGGGGAGGGAAGAGGAAGGGAAAGGAAGAGAAGGAGAGAAAAGAGAGGAGAGAGAGAGAGAGAGACAGAGCAGAGAGAGAGGAGAGAGAGAGCGAGAGACGAGACAGAGGAGACCCAGAGAAGACAGAGAGAGAGACAGACAGACATACAAAGAGGCAGGAGTGGACAGACGAGACAGAGATAGACAGAGGACAGAGAGGACAGACACAGAAAGAGAGAGAGAGAGGAGAGAGAGAGAGATGAGGTGCCAACAACAGGGGGGCCAAGAGAAAGGACGGGAGGAAAGAGGACAGAAATGGGGGGGGGGGGGGAGAGAGAGAGAGAGAGAGAGAGAGAGAGAGCGCAGGACAGACAAGACAGAGAAGGACAGACAGACAGAGACACAGGAGAGAGGAGACAGACAGACAGACAGACCAGACAGACAGACAGAGACAGACAGACATACGACAGACAGAGGCAGAGAGTGACAGAGATAGAGATAGAATAGAGACAGACAGAGACCGAGACAGGAGAGAGAGAGAGGAGAGAGAGATGGGGGCAAGATGGAGCAAGGAGGGGGAAAGAGGACAGAAATTGGGGGGGGGGGGGGGGGGGGGGGGAAAGAGAGAGAGAGAGAGAGAGAGAGAGAGAGAGACAGACAGAGAGGAGACAGAGACAGAGGAGAGAGAGAGAGAGAGGGAGGGGGGAGGGAGGGAAGTAAGAGGGAGGGAGAGAGAGAGAGAGGGAGGGAGGGGGAGAGTAGAGAGAGAGGGAGAGGGGAGAGAGAGAGAGAGGGAGGAGAGAGAGAGAGAGAGAGAGAGAGAAGGATGGGGGCAAGATGACAAGGTGGGGAGGAGAGACAGCGAGGGGGGGGGGGAGGGGAGAGGAATACAGTAAAATGAGGGATGGCAGTGGGGTCATGAGAGACAGAGGGAAGATGGAATGAGGCCAGGAGCAATGACCACTCGGTGGGAGGTAGGAAAAAGGGGTAAACGGGGGTGGGGGTGGTGGGGGGGTGGGGACATAAAGGGACGGTGGGGGGATGGGGGGTAGAGCGCCGCAAACAGACAGACAGGCAGGCAGAACAGACACAGACAGAGAGCCAGGAAAGTCAGAAGCAGCAGAAAAAAGGACCAGTTGCCGGAAGAAGGTCTTCCAACCTAATAAACAGCAAATAAAACCTGACCGAATGGGTTGGTACGGGGGGGATTGGGTGCCGGGGAGGGGAAGAGGGGGGGTTTGGCTGACTGGACACTGACGGGAATTTCACCACACAGGAGAGGAAGGAAGAGCCAGGGACTGGGAAGGGTGGGGTGGTGGCAGAAATGGACCCAGCCCCATAATTCTATACCCCAGCCCATAGCAGTTTGCTAACCGCTTCGCATGATGTAAGCTGTGAAGCAAGAACAACTATTCGCGAAGTTTGTTACATTCAAGATCGACAAAACTACAAAAACAAACAAGCAAAAACAAGCAAACAAACAAACAAAAAGCAAACAAAGAATAAACAGTAGGCAAACTGTTCTGCAGAATGTTTCTCAACAGCTAGCAAATTAATCTCAAGAGTGTTTCCCAGCATCTTATGTTCCAGAGTGGCAGAGGTAAGTAAAGAAAAGTATGGTTCTGAAGCTCGAGGCATTGGAATGGTGCGCGCGCGCCCACGCACGCATGCACGCACGCACGCACACACACACACACACCACACACACACACACACACACACACACACACACACACACACACACACACACAACGTGGAAACAGTTTAAAAGGGACACAGAGTATATTATGTACTAACTGCATCAAAAAGCACGTAATGGCCATTTCGTTCTGAGAACTGACCGACTCTTCCACACTTGCCAACCACTCTGGTCCAAATGGCAAAAAAAAAAAAAAAAAAAAGAAAGAAAAAAAAAAAAAAAAAAAAAAAGAAAGCCACCCAAACTTCTCACGTAATTAGTTCCCTTTTGTTGATGTTCCGAATCGCTCCCCTTTCTTCCCATCCTCACACATTTTCATTTGGGCAAAATGTCTTCAGGTTTTTAGAGCTGGTAGGGTTCAAAAAGATGTTTTCGTTAGGCTCTGCGGAAAAAAGAACGTTCAGAAATCGTTCTCAAACGCAAACTCTAACGTTATGATGAAAAAACTCAGACATCTTTTTTTAAAAAACGCAAACTCTAAGGTTATGATAGCAACATTCAGACATCTTTCTAAAACGCAAAACCTAACGGTCTGAAAGAAACGTTCAGACATCTTTTTTAAAAACGCAAACTCTAATGTTATGATAGAAACGTCAGCATCTTTTTAAAACGCAAACTCTACTGTTATGACAGAAACGTTCAGACATCTTTTTTAAAACGCAGATTCAATGTTATGCTAGAAATATCAGTTTAAAAACAAAAACAAAACAAGAACAACAAAACAGTAAAGCTAAAACTACATGATGAACTTTGCCGGGTGAGAACAGGAAAGCAGTAGAGAGGAGAGAGAGAGAGTGCGGGGGGGGGGGGGGGGGTGGGGGACAGGGTTAGGGAGAGGATAAGGGAGAGAGAGGGAGAGAAACAAAGCAAAACGGGGGGCGGGGAGGGGACGAACATGGGGGGGGGGGGGGGGGGGAGAGGAAGTGGGGGGTCCGGTGCGAATGTAACTGACATAACAATTTCACAAGGTCTCGTCTTTTATACTCATAATGACTTGACAAGTTTCGAAGAACTGTTTTCCTCTTTTTTTGACTCTTGGCTTTCTCTGTGACATCCTCTCCTCTCTCTCTCTCTATCTCTCTCTCTTCTCTCTCTCTACTCTCTCTCTCTCTGGTGTGTGTGTGGTGTGTGGGGGGGGGGGTATGCGCACGCGCTGCATGTGTGTAAACAAAACGACTGACGGACAGACGACAGAGACGGCAGACACGGCGGTGTGTGGGTGAAGATGGAAGCCGGAGAGGTGAGGGTTGGGGGGGGGGGGGGGGGGAGGGGGGGCAGGAAGGTAGGGACCGGGGTGTGGGGAGCACACTAACACTCGCATTCCCGGATCCGTGCGAGCGACGCTTTTCGACGAATTTCCAACGGTCTTCATTTGGGCACAACAACGTTTGAAATCCCCTGTCATAATAAGAGTTGAGAGGGAAATGTATCTGGCTTCTTCGCAACACTTTTTTTGAAGCAGGAGAATGTGATTCACAGCCAGGACGATTCACTTGTGTGACGGCCATCGTAGACTTTTGTACGCCAACTCTCCCCGTCGGTAGAGGGGCCCCCCCCCCCCCTCCCCCTCTCTAACAGGCAGCCAATGCGGTTACTGCCCCTGTAGGTAACTGGACAAATTACTAACCAACAAACAAAACATGTTATACGAATTACTACAAGTCAGAAAAATACTTTGCAGAGTTTCGGCTGGTGATCAATGGGGGTTTTGCCACCACGGGAACTGCCGCCTCCCATGCGTATTCTCATCGCCCGATCAATCCATTGGCTTTGAAATCAAATCGTACGAGGAGTACCACATCACAAATTTATCAACTGTCTCCAGGGGGATCCGTCTGATCCTATAGAGTCGAACATTGTGAGATGAAGGGGTGAGCGCGCTTGGGGAGGGGGGGGGGGGGGGGGCGGGGGGGGGGGGCTATTCGGGAGCAAACTGAAACAGATGATGGGGGTTGTGAGATGACGGGTGGGGGTGGGAAGCAGGGAGGAGAGAGGGGAGGAGGAGGAGGAGGAAAGAGGAGGTGAAAAATCCTCAGATGCATCAGGAATTCTAATGTGAGGTCGTTTAGGGTGCTCTCTGGATCAAACTGGGGAGAACATGACCTGACGCGGCTGAGGAGCAAGTCTGATGAGGCCGAGTGAACAATGGCGGGAAAGGAGGGGGGGGGGGCGGGGGTGGGGAAGAGGGCAGAAGAGAGCAGCTGTGGGCGAGAAGAGTGATGGGGTGGGGAGGGGGGGGGGGGGGGTCCGGAGGCTTGCAAATCCTATCCGATGTACCATAAATAAGCAGCCTCTGCCACAGGCGGCTTTTGGGGGGCCCACTGGGGGGGAGGGGTCCTTTGACAGGATTGGCAACGATGAGTAGGGATGGAGTCACGGACCGGAGGAGGGGAAGGGGCAGACGAGTAGGGTGGGGGACGGGAGGAAGGAGTGGGGGAGGGAAGAGGAAGGGGCCTGTCCTGGTTGGGGGTGGGGGGGGGGGGGGGGGGGGGAGGCTTGACAAGCAATTCCCCTGATGGCCCATCCCCCACCCCTGTTGCACCTCCCCGCCCAAGCCCTGGGGCCGAAGCGGGCTCAGCACCAACTGTGGGCATGACTTCGATCAGTGCCTGCAAACCCCCCTTCCTGCACTGTCACGTCGGGGGACAAAGTGACAGAACCTTCCCTTCGCCCCAGTCCCAGTCCTCTGATGACCCAGTAGTCCATTCCCAGGTCACGCTCCTTTCACACACACACACACACACACACACACACAACACACCCACACACCTACCTCACACCTCCGGGGGGGTGGGGGGGGGGGGGGGGGGGGGGGGGAGGGGGAGGGCATCCTTTTTTTTTTAATCAATCAGACAACAGAATGCAAACCGGTTTGTACTGTGCTGGTAAACGAGTATTCTCATCGAAGATCATATTCTGGGGAAGGAAGGGGGGGTTGGGGGGGGGGGGGGGGGGGGGGGGGGGGGGGGGGGGGGGGGGGGGGGGGGGGGGGGAGTGTTTTGGGGACATTTGCTGTTTTCATCACTGAAGTTCCCCCATACGGCAAAGGATCAGCATTTTCAGTCCGGCTGGATCACTGCACTCAGTTGTTTTGGGGATATGTGCTGTTTTCACCCACTGAAGGCTTCCCATCGGCAAAGGATCAGCATTTCAGTCAGGCTGGCTCACTGCCTAACCATGCCGATTTCAAAGATTTTTTTTTTTTTTCCCAGTAGTGAATCTTACACTGATTGATGGACGACTACCCTACATCCCCTTGCAGAGAGAGAGGGAGAGGGGGGAGGGAAGGGGGGGGGGGGGGGGGGGACCCAAGGGAGGGGGGAGGGAGCCAGGAGGGGAGAGAGAGGAGAGAGGGAGAGAGAGAGAGGAGAGAGAGAAGAGAGAGGAGAGAGAGAGAGAGAGAGAGTCAGACAGACAGAGACAAACAAAGAGAGAGACAGAGCGAGAGGAGATTTAGGCAAACTAGTTTCCGATCTTCAGAGCAATATACTACTCAATAATCTATCATTGATGTGAGTGGGGGGGGGGGGGGGGGGGGGGGGGAGGGGGGCGGAGGGGGGCGGAAGTGGAGGCGTTAGTGTGGGGTATCATTATTAAGTTTTTGTTTTTTTTTTACTTATTTAAATGTATAAAAATCACGACAAGGGATTTTAAAACAGGCCTGAGAAATTCACGCGCGCGCGCGCGAGGTGTGTGTGTGTGTGGTGTGTGTGTGTGCGCGTTGCGTGCGGTGCGTGCGTGGCGTGCTTGCGTGCGTGCGTGCGGTGCGTGCGTGCGTGCGTGCGTGCACATATGTGTGTGTGTGTGGTAGTGTTGTGGAATATATATATAAATAGATATATCACATATATATATATAGATCTAATAACAACAACAACAAACAAAATATATATATATAAAGGCGGCAGCAGATGGATTTAAATCTAAAAATTATCCTTAAAAACACGGTTTTTAAATCTCAGGAAGAAAAAAAACTTCCTTAAACAAAATGCACAACATAACAAACATGTGCAAAAAAAAAATTTTTTTAAAGAATAATATAATAATAATAATAAAATAATAAATAATAAATAAATACAAAGATTTTCGCCCGACGGTAGGAGGGGATACTGGAAAGCGTGGTGGCATGGACGCCTAGGATGTAGGCTGGGAAAAGGGGGAGTGGGGGGGTGGGGGGAAGGGAGGACCCACTAATAAGGTTTCCCCCTCGACGTTCGAAACGGTCGTTCGTTTTCTGGGCACGCGCCTTGGGAGTGGTGTGGTGTTTTCACTGGGAGCCAAGGTCACACAGGCCCTTGACCAAGTTACAGTAATGCTGTACGATGTCCAATCTTTTCTCTTTACTCCCGTCTATTCCTTTAGCATCCCCTCGTCCTCCCCTCCTTCATCCCCGATCCCTTCGCTGCCCCCCCCCCCCCCCCCCCCCCCCCCCCACCCCCCACCCCCCCCCCCCCCCCCAACACCCCCCCTCCGTCTGACTCTGGGCGAGGTGACGGACGTGTCCTGGGGGGGCCTCCCACGCTTTCTGCTGATGATTCTGCTGCCAGACTGACAACGGCTATCTGGGTCACAGGGAGGAGAGCGATAAGCGGGGGGGGGGAGCGGTGGCGGAGGTTTGGCGAATGCGGTACAAAAAACGAGGCATATGATGAGGGTGTCTGTCTTCTTTGTCTTGGCTTCTGTCTGTCTGTCTGTCTCTCTCTCTCTCTCTCTTCTATCTCTCTCCTCTCTCTCACACACATGTCAAAGCTTAAAGAAAGCGTCTTTTTATATATATATGAGCGAGAGAGAGTAGGAGAGAGGAGAGGAGAGAGGTGAGAGAGAGAGAGAGAGAGAGTCCAGAAATCCCATGAATCCTCTTGCTGTTCTCATCAGCCCCCCCTCCTCTTTTACATTAACGGAGCGCCACACCTTCACGTCCCTCTCCGACCCAAACAGAAACCATCCCTTCCTGTCGGCCACAACATGCTGCCATCCTAAACGCACCTGGCGTTGTTAGGTGAGCACACACATTTGAACAGCCTTTCTCGCCACTCTTCTGATACACCTTCTCCGAGGATAAGACCAAAGATATGTTTCACGGCACACGCGCCCTGGAGCACTGTCTCAGAGGTAGTATAGGTAATGTTGTTTGTGCGCAAGTTTCTTTCTGTGCGGCCGTTAGCACTGTCTCAGAGTAGTAATGGTTAATGTTGTTGAGCGCAAGCTTCTTTCTGTGCGGCTTTGAGCACTGTCTCAGAGGTAGTAACAGGTTAATGTTGTTGTGGCGCAAGCTTTCTTTCTGTGTGGCCTTGAGCACTGTCTCAGAGGTAGTTAATAGGTTAATGTTGTTTGTGCGCAAGCTTCTTTCTGTGGGGGCCGTTAGCACTGTCTCAGATGGTAGTTAATAGGTTAATGTTGTTGTGCGCAAGCTTCTTTCTGTGCGGGCCGTTAGCACTGTCTCAGAGGCAGTAATAGATTATGTTGTTGTGCCCAAGCTTCTGTTCTGTGCGGCCTTTCCATCATCTGTCCACATACATCCTTGATATTCATTTATGCCGAGCCTATAATTTATGCTCTCTCAACCTTTATGCAAGTAAGTTACTGCCATGCCGAAAAAGTATTCACCCTCACCTGCTTCCCAAGCTTTTTATCATTTACTCTGTCTGAAAATTCTTTTCATCAACGGTCAAAAGGAAGCTTTCTTTTTTTTCTCGTCTCCCCCCCCCCCCCCCCCCCCCCCCCCCCCCCCCCCCGCTTTCAAGCTGAAGTCACGTGGACTCCCTAGATGTGTCCGCGACTTTCGTATACAACACAAGAAATTCAACCTGCTCTTCGCAAGCTTTGTCAAGTCTTTCCATCAACAATCAAAAACGATTTTTTTTTTCTCTCTCTCTAAATCTGAAACCGTTGTGCTACCTCTGTGTATAGTTGTGCTTCTTTTCATACACAAAAAAGAGTTCACCCAGTCCTCCAGCGCTTCTCGACGTCTCTCTCCGTTGGCGATCCAAACAAGGCTTTTAAGTTGAAAGCTGCAGCCAGGGAAGTCGTCTCAACAGAGTCTTTGGCATGGGACGTGCTCTATGCAGAATCCCACTCAACTCCTCGAGCTTCCCTGCACGTCTTTTAAGAATCAACAGTCAAAAACAAAACAGTGCTGTTGTGTTGTTGTTGTTGTTGTTGTTGTTCACAGGCTGAAGGCGTTTAAGCGCTCCTTTCACGTCAGGTTTCCCTGCTGTTAGGTTTCCAGAACCCAATCAACTTCCGAAGCTTTGGATCAACCGTCACAATAAAGCGTTCTCTTCCTTCTTCACCTTTTTTTTTTTTTTTTTTTTTTTTTTCCCCTCAATGCTGAAGCCAGTTACGCTCACAAGCAGATCTCTTTCTCATACGTGGTTGGTGGGCTTGTCCTCTCCTTCTCCCTCCCCTTCCTCTCTCTCTCTCTCTCTCTCTCTCTCTCTCTCTCTCTCTCTCTCTCTCTCTCTCAGTGCGTGCGTGCGTGCGTGCGTGCGTGTGCGTGTGTGTGTGTGTGTGTGTGTGTTGGTGTGTGTGTGTGTGCGTGTGTGTGTGCGCGCGCGCGCGCGCGCATGTACGTACAGTTTAATTTCCCTGTCTAATCTCTTGTGCCTTCTCGACTGCATTATTTCAAACGCCGCTCTACCTGGCTCTTGCTTTTCCACAACCACGAGCAGACCTCTTTGGGTCGCTGGCCTCAGCGCCAACATTCCGCCTCATGCTGATGCCAGGAGTCAACGGACCGTAGGAGACACTGCACTACACATGAGCCACTTTTGCTGGTCTTGTTCAGTGGTGTATCTATAAGAAAAGAAACTGGCACTGAACCACCTTCACTTTTCTGACTTGTCCGTCCATTTTAAAAAAAAAAAAAAAGAAAAAAAAAAAAGAGCATCGCCAATTTCACAGTGGGGAATCGTTTGTTCTCTCTGAATCACGACCCCCTTTCACCTGTCGTGCTGCACTGATAAGGAACTGAAACAAACTTCTCACGTGGACTGTAGGGGAAGTGTGGTGTAGTGGGGTGGGGTGTAGGGGGGGAATGGGGGGTTGTAGGGGGAGTGGGGTGTCGGGGGGGAAGTGAAGTGCAGGGGAAGTTGTGGTGTATGGGAAGTGGGGGTGTAGGGGGGTGGGTTGTAGGGGGTTTTGTTGTGGGAGAAGTGGTAGGACACGGAAGGGAATTGAGTGGGGTGGGAAGTCCCTTTCATTCTGACAGTTTTCAGCGACAAATTTCACAGAAAAATTACGAAAAAGTCCTGAATTCAAACCTTCGATTTCACACACGAACAGTTTATATATATATATATATATATATAAAATAAAAAACAAACAACAAAAACCCTACAACACTTCCAACGAATCAAACCCTGAAAGTATACAGGAAAGGTGATTTACAGTTAATAAATAATTCAGCCACGGAAGTTTAGAAAAATAAGCAAAAAAAAAAAAAAAACCTTGGGGGGGGCGCGCGCACAAAGTCAACAATTCAAACCCCTGAAATTATACAGAAACAGCGACATGAAATCGCCCAGCCCGAAGAGACAAGTTTCCATCAGGGCCTCCGAACTCCAAATTTACGAACGCTGCGTGATGGAATCACGGGGACAGCCACACATGAAAACTGGCGTGTTGACCACCCTTCGTGACATCTTGTCGGTCCCGTGGTGGCCGTCCCTGTCAGCTCCCCTCCTCCCACCCTTGGAGTGGCTGGTCACTGCTGTTCAGATCGCTTCAGGCTGGCGCGGAGGCTGAAACTGCCCAACACCAACATACGGACCTTCCTGATGGTCGGACTAGTTACTGCATACACCATCCACACCACCTGACTTGGAATTCATCCTGGACGTGGACTACCCCGCTCGTAACAACTGCTCAAACCTCTGAAGAAAACACCAGAAAGAGAAGTCCCCGAGTCACCGGACCACAAAGAAAACGAAAACCAACAAGGAACAGAACACAGGCGACTCGTTTCGATCTCGGCGCTTCCACAAGCAAAACAATAATATGACTGCCCGTTGCCTCAAGCTCTGAGACAATAGATTGGTATGGACGGAGCAAACATCAGTGGAGAGGAAGCTCTACGTGCCCTTGGGGACCTACAGCGCACGGCAGCATTCGTCAGGGGAGCTGGTGTTTCCCATCTAGAGTGTTCGAGAAGAAGAAGATATGACACCCACACCACACACACACACACACACACACGCATCACACACTCACTCACTCACACATAACAGAGACAAAAGGAGAGAATGAGCAGGGAGTGGGGTGGAGAGGGTTTGATTTCAGCGGATGTGTTTTCTCTTTCTCTGAAGAAAGGTAAAACACGCAGAGTTCTTTCTTGTTCTCCCCCCCCCCCCACCCCCCTCCCCCAATTCCTCCCATGTCATTGTGACCCTTGACGGATCACACCCAATTCCTAAAAAGAAATTCGGGCCTTTTTAACAACCCAAATTGGATAGAATTCTTCAACAGAAACCAAGGGAAAAGGGATTCCAGAACGAGCGAGAATCGCTCTTCAAGAGGGATTTCTTTTTTTAAATAAGACAGCAAAGCTCTCTCTCTCTCTCTCTCTCTCTCCTCTCTCTCTCTCTCTCTCTCTCTCTCTCTCTCTCTGATTTCCTCAACAGAAAATAAAACACAGCCTCTTAAATCTCAGCCGCATTTTCTGTTTCAAATAAAGCAAAAGCCCACCACCACCAGGATCTAAACGAAATGCCCCCTGTTCATTAAAAGGAGAAAAGCAACCAGACAAACAAGCGAGGAAACAAAGAGCACGGTTGGTCCTTCCAATGACACCCCTAGTTAGGGGACCACGACCACAAGAAAACACAACAAGCGGGGTCTTTCCAAAGACATGAAGATGAAAAGGCACTTGCTTATCCACTGAAGAACTTGGACAGTTTCAATTCAAAAAACCACGATTTTTTTTTTTTTTTTTTTTTTTTGTCGTTCGAAAAATGCTGGCATAAACAGTTATCCAATAAAACATTTCCATCATTCTTTTCATCTTAGAACTACCAAAATCCTCGAACTCAAAAGGCGGGGGACTGAAGAAAAGCGCTTTATATGCCGTTGGCGTCTTTTGGGGAGGTTCTCTTCAAATCTCATATTCCGTTGCTTGGAACAGGAGAGACTCTTGGATATCCTCTTCACTGGTCTGTTAAAAGGCACAACAGCGGGGGTCAGACGTGCCGTTTTTGTCCTGTGCACACATGCAGGTACCGTTACAACGCTGCAAATCAAACCCCGCCGTTTTGTCAAGCTCTGATCTTCTTTTTTGTTTTCACTGTCCAGAACACTGCTGCTGCTGTTGGGTGAAATATCTTCCTGACAGATCACATTATACTTCACCTGAAGAACCCCCAGAAACGATGATCGCATCATTTGCCGTGCTGAAGAATGCTTTCGTCGTAAGAGACCAAGAAACACCACACCCACTGAAAAATCAGAGACAGAAATCTACTCTGACAGTTACATCTACTCTGAGAGCTCCCGATAGTCCGCGACGCTCTCGCTCTCTCTCTCGTCTCTCTCTCTCTCTCTCTCTCTCTCAGTACTTTAGGGAAGTTACTTCAAGTGACGTTGACAGGTTCATCACGATGAAGTGACCTTCACACTGTCACCATCGTAAACAGCACGGAGACGAATGCCTCACCTTTCTCTGATTGACACTGTTGCCACATGTGTCGAAGTCAACTTTCTTGTCCGCGTCTCTCTGTGTCCGCGACAGTCGCGAATATCTGTCCATCAAGTCCGCCCCCCGCCCCTCGCCCCCTTCTACCACCGCCACCCCCTCCATAACGGTCCCTGCCTGCCTGTCTGCCAGCCATTTGATTTCTTTCACGATATATCCGTATCGTGTTGTGTCTCTGTTCCTCGCACGTGCTGCGTGCATTCAAACCCACCAATGGTCATCTTCAGCTGCAAAAGCTTTCTGACCGTGATTCAGTTTTGGAGAGGGGCACAGGAGGTGCGAGAGGTCGGAAAACCGAGTAGGCAGCAGTCCCCACCTTTTTCCCCCTTTAGATAGAGAGCAGAGAGAGAGAGAGAGAGAGAGAGAGAGTGTGTGTGTGAGTGTGTGTAGGGAGAGGAGGAGAGAGGAGGTGATGAGCGCGCATATATATATATAATATAGATATATATATATAATATATATATAGAGAGAGAGAGAGAGAGAGAGAGAGAGAGAAGAGAGAGAGAGGAGAGAGGAATGTGCGCATATGATATATATATATATAGATATATATGTATATATATCTTCCACCTTATTTTAACAACGAGACGTTGCTCCCCAAGGGGTTGGCAACCTTTGGAAGTTTTATTAGGCATTTTATCAGTATTTATATATATATATATATATATATTTATATATATATATATATATATCAAGAATACCACTAAAAATGCCTAATAAACTTCTTTTACCATGTGTATTTTTAAAACCTATATTATATATATATATATAATATATATATATACATATATATATTACATTATAAGGAGAGATAGAGACAGAGAGAGAGAGAGAGAGAGACAGAGACAGAGACAGAGGAGAGAGATTGGACGAGCGCGAGATACGCGCGCGCGCCGCGCGCGCGCGCGCGCGAGAGAGAGAGAGAGAGAGAGAGAGAGAGAGAGAGAGAGAGAGAGAGGAGGAGAGAGAAGAGAGAGAGAAGAGAGAGAGAGAACAGACAGACAGACAGAAAGAGAGAGAGAGAGAAAGAGAGAGAGAGAGAGAGGCGAGAGAGATAGAAATTCAGGTGAAATGTAGCTTTTTTTTTTTTTTTTTTTCCCCAGTCCATAGCAGCAGGAGCCCCCATTCCCCCCCCCCCCTCCCCCCCCCCTCCTTCCTTACTCCCACCCCCATCCCCTTTGACCATTATAACCATCCACCCTCTGCCGCCCTCCGCCCATTTCACTCGGTGCGGGGGGGGGGGGGGGGGGGGGAGGGGGGGGGGGAGAGGCGAGGAGGGGAAAGGCCAGCACCCTGGCCCAGGGCTGACAGCAGGGAAAAGCCGACGGTGCAATTAGCTGTTACCGCCGCTCTACTCGCCCCGCAAACGCCGCTCTGTTCGTTAGCGCTGGGTTCCACGTCGCCACGGGTGCCGCTTCCTGTTGAGAGGCATCTCCATCAGCGACATTAAAGAAGAAATTCCTGCCATCACCCCTCCCCCCCCCCCCCACCACCACCACCACCACCCACCCCACACATTCCCCATCTCCCAAACAACTTCCATTCTCCATCCCCTTCCTCATCCCCTCCCTCATCCCCTGCTTGAAAGGCAGACCTGGATGTCGTGTTGCTTTTGCCTCCTGAACAAAACAATCGACAACGCTTCCTCTTTGTTCGACGACGAAATGTGACAGAGTACATCGACAGACCGTCACGACACACAGACAGAGACAGACAAGACAGACACACAGACACAGACATGGCATATACAGACAGACACATGACAGAGACACACAACAGACAGGGACGGACAGACAGAAGAGTGGGAACTTCCAGGGACAAAGAGCAGAGAGGAACAACCGAGAGTGTCGCACGGGAGGGGGGGGGGGGGGGGGGTGTCTTCCCACAAAGACGGTTCCGATTCCCCCTGCACAGCACGCCGTCCAAGCAGGAGAAGGACGCAGCGCCTGAACAAGGCTGGGTCCACCACTGTGGGCGCCAGTCATCGTCGGCTTTCAAAGCACACCAACCCCAAACAAAAAAAACCCCCCCCCCACCCCCCCAAAAAAAAAAAAAGAAATAATACATGTGGTGACGTTTCATTTCCAGCATCACCCGCACAAATATTCACTCACTTGGACATGTCCCAAATGATGAGCGACACGTCCTCTCTCTCTCTCTCTCTCTCTCTCTCTCTCTCTCTCTCATCTCTCTCTCTCTCTCTCTCCTCCCCTCCCTCCCTCTCTCTCTCTTGAGGGAATGGGCTGGAGTGTGTTGTGTGTGTGTGTGTGTGTGTGGGTGTGGTGTGTGTGTGTGTGGTGTGTGTGTGTTGTGTGTTGTGTGCGCGTGCGGGCGTGGGTGTGTGTGGTGGTGGGGAGGGGGGTGGGGGAGTGCATCCCGTTTAGGTTCACGTGAGCTGAAATGGTAGATTTGACCGCCAGAGGTTCGAAAGACAGATAGGCAGACAAGACATTCTGACCAAAAAATACCTAAAAACAAACAAACAAACAGAAAATAACATGATGCTGCGCTCGTGACGTGAGAGTAATCAATCACTTAAATCGGAAAATAATCGCCGCAATGTAGTTTCGACTGCAAAAAAAAATAACACGTACATCATCTGTCATCATTATTACTTTACTCATTATCATCAATCATCAATATTATTTTTTATCATCAATCGTCATCATCATCATCATCATCATACATCTTCATTCATCATCATCATCATCATCATCATCAACTGGTCTGTTCATTTCCGTTTCTCTGAGGAACACGGCTGAAGCTGCGCGGTACTGCGGTTCGTTCTAGTGCGCCGTCCAGTCCAGTACCATCTCCAGCATCCTGGGTTTCTGTCAAGGCTGCTTCACCCACAGCTTGTGGCGCAGAGTCCTACCTTCAAGTACAAGCTGATTATCAGGCCGGCGCCGCTTTGCTCTGACCAGCGTGGCAGAAACCTGCCCGCAGCGCGGGGCAAAGCCCTCCACGCCTGTTCTGCTGGTTGACGGGGCTCCTCCGCCCTTAGACTTATACGCTGGGTAACTCCGACTGTCCCTGGAAGGCATTCTCCGCCCTTTGGTCCTGCTTCGTCCAAGGACAGAGAGGGGATGAGGCAAGGCGGAACAGGGGAACGCCTGTTCGATCCGTTATGCCCCCTCTCCTGACCAAAGATGGTGACCTACTCTGAGCCACGCTGCCAACACCGTCAGCAGAGCAGCAAAAAGCCTCGATTCCAGGTCGTCTTCCTGACACATGTCAAGTTGGTACTGGAGGCAGCCACCTTCAGCACGTCTGGCTCAGGCTGCAGCGAGCTCAGCAGGCCATCCGGGTGCAGCCTGCCGGAGCTCTCTGGCGGATCCCCTCACACCGCGCCATTCCAGGTCACCCAAGATCAGACAGGCTGGCAAAGCTAGCCGCTGAGGAAGAAGAGGAAGAACTGAGGCGTGACTTGAGCAGAGATGAAAGCCATCGTCAAGTCCCTGTGCTGACGGTCGCAGGACTCTATACACTTACCCACTACCTGTCATCTTTCATCTGTGAACCGGGCGTACCACTCGCCCCTGGAGGCGAATCCACTGTGTCCCCAACCTGAGTGTGACCCTGTGTGTGAGGCTTATCACAATGGCACAGTGTGTCCACCAGGACTGCGGAACTGGAAACCACGCAACGTTCAGGGAGAAGATGTGGCCGACCACAGCAGCCTGTGGATCAAGCTGCAACGGCCGCCTCCAGCACGCCTACTCCATCCACACCGACCGACTGGTCGGGCAGTGACGGCCAGACAGCAGTTCAGCGCGGTGGTGGCCAGTGACCGGTCCATCTTCCCTGCATCATCAGCACTGCTATCATCACTGTGACACCGAGTCCCAACACTGAACGTTATCATCATCCAGATGCATGAGCTTCTGCTACAGACACCCCTGCACAGCGCCACCTGCATGCACGAGCCCCCATCGCCCTCCCCGCCCCCCCTTCCTCCTCCACCTCCCGCCCCCCCCCCCCCCCCCCCCCCCCACCTTGAACACACGCACTGTTTACATCATTAATGATTTCTCAACCTGCTTCTCTCTCTCTCTCTCTCTCTCTCTCTCTCCCTCTCTCTCTCACACACACACACACACACACACACACACACACACACACACACACAAAGGCAAAGGAAGGTGCGAGTGGACGGACGGACGATGGATGAGGACGGACGGTATTATATAAAAAAAAAAAAAAAACAACCCAGACGCACGCTTCATGTGCGTACACACAAAAATGTACACGTGCGTGCGTGCGCCCTACCTGCATGTCTACACCTTCTACGAGGCCGGAGCAGCGCTCGCTCATGAATTGAACCAACCTGCACGTGCAGCGTAAAAATCAAAGAAGGCGTGACGACATCCAAAGCGGCAACAACAACAACACAACAACAACAACAACAGCAACAACAACAACAACCACCAAACCAAACAAAAGCATCTTTGTTCGGATCGAGGCAGAGAGAAGCAGAAAGAGACCGAAATTCAAACAAACAAACAAACAAACAAAAAAACCCATAGGCGTCGTAACGGGAAGAATGAGGAAGGAGGAACAAGAAGTCGAGGGCCAATCTCCTACTGACTCAGGTGAAGTCCTGGAGGGAATTGGGAAAGAAGCAAAGCGGAGGGAGAGAGGGGGGAAGGAGGAGGGGGAGGCGGGAGGGGGAAGGGGGGGGGGGAAGAGAGGGGGATCAATCACGCCAGGCGCAGCGCACTTTGCTGATTGGGTGCCTGCCACACGCCGGTCTCTCCCCAAAGGCCACGCCAGATGTTGCGTCACGTTTGTTGTGTTGGCCCACACCTTCCCGCGTCGTCAAAACAGTGCGTGTGTGTGTGTGTGTGTGTGACGTGTGTGACGTGTGTGTGTGTGTGTGTGTGTGTGTGTGTGTGTGGTGTGTGTGTGTGTGTGACGTGTGTGTGTGTGTGTGTGTGTGTGTGTGTGTGTGTGTGTGTGTGTGTGTGTGTGTGTGACATGTGTGTGTGTGTGTGTGTGTGTGTGTGTGTGTGTGAGTGTGTGGTGTGAGAGAGTGTGTGTGTGTGTGTGTGTGTGGTGTGTTGTGTGTGAGAGTGTAGAGTGTGTGTGTGTGTGTTGTGTGTGTGTGTGTGTGTGTGTGTGTGTGTGTGTGTGTGTGTGTGTGAGAGAGCGCGCGCGCGCGCGCGCGTTTCCATGCGTATGATCGTGCGTGCACGCGAGCGTCTATATGGGAGTGTGTGACTGTGTGAAGGTCGTGATATACTTAACAACAACAACAACAACGACAACACAACAACAAAGTGCTAAACGAACGACGACTCTCTCTCTCCTCTCTCTCTCTCTCCTCTCTCTCTCTCTCTCTCTCTCTCTCTCTCTCACACACACACACACACACACACACACACACACACACACCCACACGCACATACGCACACACACACACACACACACACACACACACACCACACACACACTCACACGACCACACACAACGTGCGCGCGCTCAGAGACAGATAAATCGAGAAGGGGGTGAGGAGCCAGTTACCTGTTATGCTCGTTCACCTACACCAGGATTCTTGCTGTTAGATCACAGCATACACACAGCTTGGGAAAACAAGACCCCCCCCCCCCCCCCCCCCCCCCCCCCCCTCCTTCCAGTCCGAACTCGGGGCAGTGATTCCAGCCTCCCCGGTTCTCGCCTGTCCTGTTCTGGAAACCCCAAATCACCCTTGGCATCCCACCATCGGCGAGAGGCAGAAATCGAACTTGGTCCAAAATAGTCAGAAATGAAAATTGAGCACACAGGGGAGACGGAGGCTGCTACAAGTCGAGCTCTGGCCAACGAGGTCTGGAATGAAATATCGACCCCAGAGGGCTCCATCGACTGGTGACTTTTCTCCTCCCCCCCCCCCCCCCCCCCCCCCCCCCCCCCCCCCCTTCTTTTTCGTTCACGACGACCAGAAAGACACTGGGGAGAGCGCAGACCTCCGCTACGGTTACAGGAGGGGTCCTCGATCCGGGATCCACAGGTCAGATCCACACTGTAACAGGGATGTTCTGGGGCCACGTGCCATCTTTTCACCAAGTTTCGTCACCATCCTCTGGTAGTTTCAGTGTCATTTTGCTGACACACACACACACACACACCACACACCAGTTTCACACACACACTGGTAGTTTCACACACACACCCACACACATCTGTTCACCAAGTTTCGTCACCATCCTCTGGTAGTTTCAGTGTCATTTGCTGACACACACACACACACACACCATCTTTTCACCAAGTTTCGTCACCATCCTCTGGTAGTTTCAGTGTCATTTTGCTGACACACACACACACCATCTTTTCACCAAGTTTCGTCACCATCCTCTGGTAGTTTCAGTGTCATTTTGCTGACACACACACACACACACACACACACCATCTTTTCACCAAGTTTCGTCCCATCCTCTGGTAGTTGTATGCCATTTTGCTCACGCACACAACACACACACTGTTCACCAAGTTTCACACACACACCACACACACACAACACACACACACACACACACACACACACACACCATCTGTTCACCAAGTTTTGTCACCATCCTCTGGTAGTTTCTATGCCATTTTGCTGACCACACACACACACCATCTTTTCACCAAGTTTCGTCACCATCCTCTGGTAGTTTCTATGCCATTTTGCTGACACACACGCACACACACACACCACACACGTCACCACCTCACACACACACACACACACACACACACACACACACACCATCTTTTCACGAAGTTTTTGTCACCATCCTCTGGTAGTTTCTATGCCATTTTGCTGACACACACACACACCATCTTTTCACCAAGTTTCGTCACCATCCTCTGGTACCCTCTATGCCATTTTGCTGACATACACACACACACTCACCATCTTTTCACTAAGTTTTTGTCACCATCCTCTGGTAGTTTCTATGCCATTTTGCTGACATACACACACCACACACACACACCACACACCACACTCACACACACACACACACACACACACCATCTTTTCACTAAGTTTTGTCACCATCCTCTGGTAGTTTCTATGTCATTTTGCTCACACACACACACACACACACACACACACACATCCACACACACACACTGACACACACACACACACCCCATCTGTTCACCAAGTTTCGTCACCATCCTCTGGTAGTTTCTATGCCATTTTGCTGACAGACACACACACCATCTTTTCACCAAGTTTCATCACCATCCTCTGGTAGGTTCTGTGCCATTTTGCTGACACACACACACAATCAAACCAACAGACGTGAGTGAAAACATTGCCTCTTAACGGAGGTCATCACCTAGACTCCTTCATCCACATTACAGTCACTGTGGCCGATCCATCTAATGGATAAATACAATTACATTCAAGAGTGATTTATAGGAGAAGCAGCATGCGTGCGTGGTTTTTCTCCCCCCCCCCCCCCCCCCCCCCCCCCCCCCCCCCCCCTTTTTCTTTTTCTTTTTTTTTGTCTCTTAAATCATTCAGAGCTACGTTAAATACCAGACTGCGATCTTTGTTTTATGCGATTCAATAAATAAGCATTCATTATGTAAACCAAAAATCTTTTGACATTCTATATATATATCTGGCGTTGTATTCGTTTTTACTTCATAAGCTCATACGGAGTTTTTTTTTCTTGTTTGTTTGTTTTTCTTTTTTTTCCTTTTTTTGAGAATTTCACTACGCACGTCTCACGTTTTGAGCTTTGGTAACCAACCGAATTTTCTACTTTTTCCCCCCTCAGTCAATGGCACGATTTCAACAATCATACTAATGTTCTGTATTTGTATGCATGCATGCATCGTTGAAAGCGTTTGATGCAGTAGTTAAAAAAAAAACAAACAAAAAAACAAACAAAACAAACAACAAAACTTTCACACATCTCTTTAAAATACATCTTCTAAAAAACGTAACAGAAACTTCGTCAAAAATCTTTCTTTCATAAAACCGTAGATCAGATGAAAAATGTTAATCTCCTTCAGAAACTCTTTATCACTTCAGGTGGGACATCTCTGAACAAAGTTTTCACGGAGTCTGCTGTAAAATGTTTGTGTCTGACATCCTGCAAGTCCCAACACTCTAAAAAGAACATGTTTCACTGTCAGTGGTACATGACATTGAATGCACCATGGAGCTTCTTCACTCTTTAAAAGATACGAATGAGTAAAACATGAATGGCCGGAATGCAGCCGGCATAGAACCGTTTCTTCTTTTCGACCACGTGAGGTGGATGAGAGGAACTCTCTTATGTTTTGGACGGATCTGGAAGAGTTTGGTATCCGTCTGTGTATTCCAATCCTCTTGCAAAAGGTCTCTGACATAATCATAAACTTTTGGTTTTTGATCTGAGTAGGGGATAGATATGTTAGACAGTTTCCCTGTTGCGGCATTCTTGGCCAAACGATCAGCCATTTCATTCCCTCCGATGCCAACACGACCGGGAACCGAAGCCAGAATGATGTTGTGACCGTCCGCTTTCAACGTGGTAAAAAGTTAAAAAAAAAAAAAAAAAAAGTGTAGAAGTTTGGGATGATGGAGGTTACGGCCAGCTACTGCCTCCAAAGCTGTCAGTGAATCAGACAAAATCAGCAAGTTCTTGTTTGTGGATTAATATTATCTTCAATGCTAGAACCAGGGCTGTAAGTTCAGCCGAGTAAACACAAGCATCTGACGGAATATGTTCTAGAAATATTTGAGAAGGAGCACCAGGGCAATGGGCTGCACAGGCCCACTCCCTCCTCAGATTTGGAACTGTCAGTGAAAAGTCTTCTGTGCTGTGGTGCACATCAGTCTGCTTGAATTGGTGAAAGGACCTTTACTTCCTAGCTTCGATCAAATTTACGCAACACATTTGCACAACCACCTCCACAACGCATGTTACACAACGCATTGTAAAAAATAAACAAAACCAAAGACAGAGGAGAAACAAAGAAGGCTGGAGCACAATCCATCTATAACATAGACGAAACTTTGGAAGGGGTGTGAGGGTGGTTAATGTGTGGGGGAGGGGGGGGGGGGGTGTTCTTTGCTTTGTTTAGCTTTGGGGAAGGGCACTTGCATCTTTTGGAAGAGCCCATTTTTCAGAGGCCTCATTCCTACAGAGTTCACTGACTCCTTACGGACGGATCCTCCATACCCGGCCAGTCCAAGGATCCTCCTGTCCCGGCTCAGTGCTCAGCTGTTCACTGGGCGATAATCAAAACAAGGTCGTCGGTGAGGCAACCATCAAGCGGAGACACAGCAAAGTTGCTCAGTCACTTCGGCAATGGTGCAAATCATGTTCGCTGGTAGTCTACATTCTTCGGTAGCACAGCAGAAGGACCCGAACTGTCCTCAAGGTCCAGACAGACAGACGGACAGAGACAGACAGACACACCCAGTGCACGTGAAATCGGCCACATCCAAACAAACGTCTTCTACAGAAAGATTCAGCGGAGGGGGGGGGGGGGGGGGGGGGGGGGGGGGGGGAGGGGAGCGGGGGGGGAAGAGGGTGAAGAAGGTGAGTGGGGGCGGGAAGGAAAAGGGCACAGGAATGGCATCATCGCTGAGCGGAAAGAACAACAAAAGCTGCGGAAAAATCAACCGGGTTGAACAGCAGGAAGAGAGAGAAAAAAAATACCACAACAGAGTGGCGCGGGGCAACAAAATATAGAACTCCAGAGATCACGGCAGGACACACCACAAGGGGGGAAAAGGGGGGGGGGGGGGGAAAAAAAAAAAAAAAAGATTCCA
>JADBJO010002431.1:45000-50000 GCA_016801955.1 Conus betulinus
ACTGACAGCCCAGCCGACCACGGATCGGAGGCCACGTCATGACGACATGGAAGGTTAAACGGAAATCGTACTAAGTGAAAAAGCCTTATCAGGGAAAAAAAAAAAATCCAAATTCAGCCCAGTGCCGAGACTACAAAAACAGAGCAATCTAAAATGAAGTAGGCAATCAGCCATGTCTAACTCTGATCAAATGGGAAAAAAAAAAAAAAAAAAAATACTGATTTCCTTCAATCAAAAACAAACACACAAAAACCACCTTAACAGCAAGTGTGGGAACATCTCAGAACGAGGCCTTCATGGAATCCGTAGAAAAAAAAATGTTTGTGCCTTTGACCATACACATCTAAGATATTGGCTTAAAGATGAGAGGTTGAAAGAGCAGGCCCCCACAGACCAGCACTGTGCACAGTTCAGTGAATGGTCATAATCGGATCCTGTTCCTGCAGAACATGGCAATGTTTCACAGAAATATGTGCGGGTGAACGACTGCCCCGTCATTCCCAAAGCGACTTAGCAGAGATCTTTTTCAAGATGATTTTAAAATCGCATATATTGTTAAACTGCTCATTTCCTGACAGCAATATCGTGATCCATTCGGTTCTCGCAAATGGAGACAGACACCAGTTCAAAGTGTATGATTCTAGTCGACTTTTCCACTCGCCCGACACGTATATGTATAGGCTGTAATCGCAGTAACTGGTACGAATAGCATCCTTTTAGCCTACTGATCTTGAAGACTTAAACTGCTACCCATGACCACAATCCCGTGGTGTGCTCTAGGCAAAGCCAAAGCTGTTGTCAGACCTATGTCTGTGGGTAGGTTGCCGTAGCAGGAATCAGGACTGATGCAAGTTCTTGGCAGATGTCTTTGTGTCCCCATTCCCTCACAAAGCTTAGTGCATTTCTCCACGTCGTTTTGGTGGATGCGTTTGCGTCTGACGAGGCAGTTTGCAATTAAGTTCCCCTGTCTCATGACGAGTGTTGCGGTGTTCATCCTGCCATCTTTGGGGCCATGGGTAGCCAAGCATCACGCCCCAGCACAGCAGTTGGCTTGTCCTGGCACAGGTCCTCCACCCGTTGACAGCACAGGGAACGGCAGGCCTTAAAACCACAGCGCATCGCAACTTCCACAAGTCCAGAGTGAAGTGGTTTTTAATTTAGAGATCCATACTCTGCCTACGGCTACAGGCTGAATCCATCCCCGTCATCACAACGTGGGTAAGACTGTGAATCGCAGGAAGCACACAAACCCATACCACACTGAGGCACCAACCGCTGCTGACACAAGAGAAAAGTAAAACAGCTGCTCTTCTGGTGAGAAAAAGGTCACGTCCGGTTCTTTTTTTTAATTGAAAAAAAAAAACAAAAAAAAAAAAAAAAAAAAAACGGACGTGACTTCTAAAGTCAAGCCCTTGATTAAAAAAAAAAAAAAAAGCGAACAAACTCCCAGAAGCTTGGCCTCCCCTCACAGTTGGAAAGACAGACAGAAACCCCTCCAGACGAACGATCAGCAAGTGCCGCTGAAAAGTGTCAACACGCCGGTGTATGCAGCCCCAACGGCACAGAGTGTAAGGTCATCAACAAAAAGAGAAGACCTGGAACCCTTACCTACTGCCCAAACTATGTCATCAGCTTTCACATTGAACAGAACAGGGGGAAAATGCCTCCCCGAAGAACACCTCATCACTGGCCACTGATGCCAAAGAATATGGCGTCCCTATTCACCCGAAACTGTTGACCTGCTAGGACACTTCGGATGAAAAGAGGGAGACGACCCCCCTCCTCTCCTAACCCCCCCCCCCCCCCCCCCCCCCCCCCCCAAAAAAAAAAAAAGTAATAAATAAATAAAAAAAAAAAAAAATCACGAGGACCATGAGAATACACCACCTCCACGTGCGTCATAAGCTCTATCGGAGTTTATCAAGTAAGAAAGAAGGTGTTACACTATGCTCTTTCATGACAAAAGTGAAGCAGACATCGGTTTCCTGACAGACGAAAATAAAACCACTGTTGAACGGCCCCTGCGGAAACTGTAGCATTCTACAAATGGCCATCGGCCTCATGCAGTCGAGAGTTATCCATCCCTTCCATCCGCTCATAACGGAACCTGACCAGCCACTGGATGACAATCCACATCACCTCAATCAATTTAAGTACGCAGAATTCTCATGATTATGTGGGAAGTCACAATCCAATCAAAGCTCACTTTCAAAAGCTCACTGACTTTCAAAAGCTCACTCAAAAGCACACTTTGTTTTGTGCGCTCTTCCGCTTTTTCGTCGTGTTCCGGTAACGCTGCAGTTTGTTTCATTTGCCTTTTCAAAAGCTGCCCACATTATAACGAAGAAAATACATGTTGCCAAAAAAAAAAAAAAAAAAAAAAAAAAGTGAAATGGAAGCGCATTTCAATACCAACTGAAAAGAGCAGAACTTTATGTTCATGCTTGGACATCAAAAAGGATGAAGGAGACTGTACATCTAATTTCCACAACAAAAGTGGCCCACTCCACAGTTGAGAATCTGAGGCCTTGTAGGTCAAAGCCACAATGACAGCAGTTGGCACCAGTTTGTCTCATGACCTCTGTCTGGAACTTTTGAAACAAAGGCAGTCGATGGACACTGCGCACCAGACATGTCACGATGGAAACAGATTACAGACAATTCTCCAATCAAATATCAACACACGATTAAGAGACACGATGCTTTTTCATGAAAACATAAAACTCCGATAGATCTGTGTTACGTTGAAAGTGCGGTGAATAAGCCATTCTGACTGTACACAAAATATTCACCATGTCTTTCAGAGGTACACTATTCACCTTTCTTTTTGTTTGTTCATCTTCCCCAGGTGCTAACTCAGACAGAGAACCTTGTTAACCTTTTAATTGCGGATGAAGGTTAAATCAACAGAAAACTTTACAATAACGAGACAACATAAAACAGTCAAAAATTGTTTCAAATATCACCCCCTTACACCAACTCCAGCTGCCTTTCCCTCTTCTCTCTTCAACGATTGTTTTCTTTTTCCCCCAGTTTCGAAGATGTTATGCCAAGGCATTGCCAAAGGTTGACCCCATGGCCCTCTGACGATTGACGCCCGGCCAGTGGGTGGGATAGATTGCCCACTCCTCTCTACAGCCCTGTTACTTTATTTATTCTCGGACGTTAACGCTCTTACGCCAATTAAAAGTCGACAGTAAATCGACACCAAGCCCATCTGCGTCAACAAATTAACGCACTTTTCTTTCTACACATGGTCCTCCTGGGCCACACAACAGCCCAGCCAGGAGTGACAATCATCGATAAAATCAATCCTCTCTCTCTCTCTCTCTCTCTCTCTCTGATTGCTGCTCTATCTAAAGCCTTCCCTGCTGGTGCCAGCTTAGCAAGCGGCCCATTGATTTCTGTGTCGGCCATGTCGCCCACCTCCAAAGAAAAGAACAGCGTTCCACCTCAGGTCAGGTTGCTGCCGTCCCAGACGGCGTGCTGGGCATGGCCTGATGGAGGGTGGTGATGGAGGAAGGTGGGGCGGGGGGGGGGGGGGGGGGGGGGGGGGGGGACACGTAATTACGGAATGCCACTGTCCTGTCGACTTTCCTTCCAGCACCGTCTGGGCAAGGAGGGGGAGCGGGAGTGTCAAACAATGCGCCTAGGACACCATCTGACAAACTCGGGGACGGACCCGCGGCTTAGAACCCAAACCACCACCCTTCTAAATCGAAGGAGGCTCAAGACATCTCTACCACAGATGACAGACTGAACACTTTCCTGCTTGCGGAAGGGGGGAAAAAAAGGGAAAAAAAAAAAAAAAAAAAAATGTGTGTGTGTGTGTGTGTGTGTGTGTGTGTGGGAGGGGGGGGGGGGGGGGGACTACGAAAACGCGCTTTCTGGACTAGAACGATGACTACGAACGCGCTTTTCTTTTTCTTTTTTTTTTTTTCTTTGTTGTTGTTGTTGTTGTTCTTTTTTGTGAACCGTTTGCGACGGCAGCCGAACAAATCCACACTGAACAAGACGTATTTTTTAGTATCATATTTGATCAACAATGGCGAGGTGTTCGGAATATTGGGCATGCGTGATAGTGAGTACAAAAAAAAAAAAAAAGAAAAAAAAAATGTCTGCCTTTAAAATGATACATTCTACAGAAACTGCTGGAAGTTGACAGAAATACACCAAGCTTCAGTCGGATAAAAGTTCAGTTCTGAGGTACAAAATGGCAAAACCGTTTCAGATGAAACGGTAAAAGCTGCAACTGGACCCGTGTCGGCTTCTGTCTGGAACAATCGTCAGTGGCAGAAAACGACATCGCAGATCGGACTGATCTAGATCTAGCAGGAATAGGAATGACGTAAAATCCAAGAAAAGCATCATTCTAGGTGACTTCTTTTTTTTTCTTTTTTTCTCCCCCATACCAAATTAACAATAATGAGAAGACTAGTCAAGAATAAATGAACTGACGACGTAGATACCATTTTCATTTTTAAGTACGGCCATTCCGCTATAACAGCTCTCTTTTTCTCTCTCTTCTCTCCCCCCCCCCCCTATATATATATATATATATACACATATATATATATATATATATATATATATATATATATATATATATATATGTGTGTGTAGTGTGTGCGTGAGGTGTGAAATTCTTGCTGTCTTTTAACGTCTTTTTCTTTTTCGGGTTTCTCTCCGTGCATCCAACGTTCGATTTTTTCGTTTCAGCGAAATTGCTGTCTGCCTTTTGTGTTTGTCAGCCATCTTCACCTTACATTGTGCAAAGCCTTGCCTTGCATTGAATGCACTGGCGTGAAGAGAGGAACAGTATGAGAGGTCGAGTTCAAACACCTATGTAATCAAGCGCCTGCGTTTTGTCTAGCTTACATCCGGATTCCCATCTCTTAGGTGACATCAAGGGCCCACATCCTGTCCCCGCCAATTCCTGTGTGTGTGTGTGTGTGTGTTTGGTGTGTGTGTGTGTGTGTTTTGTTTTTTTTTTGTGCGTA
>JADBJO010002431.1:55000-72500 GCA_016801955.1 Conus betulinus
CACATGCTAAACAACAGCTCCTTTAATTCATTCATGAAATCATTTGATTCTCAGATTACAGCTAGTTTGTGCAGTATGGATCTGAAATATGGGGCCTGGACAATGCTGTCGTCCATTGTGAATCGGTTCATTTATAAATTACTCGCTTTGAAGAAATTTCTAGCAGTAGACAGACGAACACCGAATTACCTTGTTTATGGTGAAACAAATCGCCATCCAATTTATATTCTGCTGTTAAGTGCATTCGCCACTGGATTAAGTTGATTCAAATGGAGAATGACAGGATTCCACGTAAAGCAGATGTCGTATGACCTGCATGCAAGAGGTAAGAAAAACTGGGTAACAAATGTTCGCTTGAGTTTCTTTAAACATGGACTGGGCGAATCAAGGGTTTGGAAGTGCGCGTGGTTTTAATCTTTTATACGTTGTTTTCAACAAAGGACTCATCGACTGCCGATGGCAAAGGGGGTCGAATCATATTCAATTTAGTTACAGGTTCAATTTGTACAGTATTTTTTTGTAGTGACCACAGCCTAAAAGCTTATTTACATAGATATTGATAAGCATCTAAAATATGTTACTAGATTTAGGCTCGGGGTTTCTGATCTAATGATACACCGTTACCGATACAGACGTTTCCAATGTCAACTGACTTCATTTGTCCGCTATGCAATGAAAGCGAAGAAAAATCAGGTGAAACGTGAAGCTTTCATTAAGGCCTAAATATCAAAGAGATCCTTCACTGTTTAAATTGACTTTGTTAATGTCGTCGACGGTTCCGGTCGACATACATAATCTTTCATTATTTACATCATAGAAAGGATTTAAAATGAGAGATCCTCTCTGCCTACATGAATACGTTCATTATTTACATCATAGAAAGGATTTAAAAATGAGAGATCCTCTCTGCCTACATGAATACGTTCTACATTTCTACATCATTGTTAGCTTTCATTCTGAATTTGCTACATAACTTCATTCCGTTGCGTATATATTCACATCCCCCCTTCGTGATGGGCTGTGGCCTAACATGAATCAAAAAAATTCTAGAGTCTAGAGTCTCTCTCTCTCTCTCTCTCTCTCTGAGTGTCTGTGAGTCTGATGACGCCTCTTATGATTCACTGGCATACCAGCAGCAGCAGCACTATCACCAAGCGGTTCCACTCAGGGACCTGACAGACAGGTCCACCACCACCACTGAGGACTGAGTGAGAGGCTGCATCAGCGTGGACTGAGAACACCAACAACCAGCGCGCGCCCGTTTCTGGTGCTATCAGCGCCTGCGTTGGACAAGAGAACGTGGAACTTCAGCGCACAGGCTGAAAGTCGCGGCTCTCCTACTACTCCCTAAAATACTGACAGTTGACACGACACACAACAACAACAACAACTAGAAACACAGAAACAGCCCTGTGCATAAATATATATATATACGTATAATCATTCTTATTTTGTATGTTCGTGCGCGTTTCTCTGTGTGCGCGTGCGTGCATGAGTGAGTGAGTGAGTGAGTGTGAGTGTCCGAGTGTGTGTGTGTGGGGGGGGGGGGGGGGGGGGGGGGGGGAGGGAGAGTGTGCGCGCATGCGTGCGTGTGCGTGTGTGTTTGCCAGAGTGTGTGCGGCGCAATGTGTGTGAACGCGCGCGCACATGCGCTCACACGCCTATGTACACGAGAGCGCATGCATTTGTGTTGGTGTGCATGCATCCATACATGTGTGACCGTGCACGCATGTGCTCGTATGCATGTATGTAACGCACGCATGCATGTGTGTATGTAAGCGTGCGCGCGTGCGGTGTGTGTGTGTGTGTGTGTGTGTGTGGGTGTGTGTGTGTGTGTGTGTGTGTGTGCATGAGGGAGTGCATGCTGGTGTTCGTCTGTGTGCATACAAGGCATGCATGCTTCTGTTGCAACAAACCAACAATAAACGAGAGAGAGAGAGCGAGAGAGGAGAGAGAGAGGAGAGAGAGAGAGAGAGAATCGGTGAGCGAGACTGACCACTCCAGGGAGTTTCAGCTGCTCTTTCCCCGTGGCCCTGGTATCCCCCCCCGCGTTTTCAGGTGAACGTGGACCGTTGTGATCAGACCGTCAGCAAGGAGTCCACCACCATCGCACCGACGAATTGAAAACACACAAAACGGCCAGACCAAACAAAGCCTCAGAGACAGCAAGAGCGAGAGAGAGAGAGAGAGAGAGAGAACTCAGACAGTGAGAGAAAAAAACACGTATTTGTGGAAAGCGAGCGATGGTCTAAGCTGGGGCGGGAAAGGGGATGTCGGGGGAAGGGGGCGGGGGGGGGGGGGGGGGGGGGGGGTGGGGGGATGGGGGAGATATGTTGGTAGGAAGCAGAAGACGAGGAAAGGGGAGGGGGGGTGTGTGGTGTGTGGGGGGGGGGGGGGGTAGGGGTGGGGTTCACGAGGCACAGTCGGTTCGTTGAAACACAATCCTTCCAACGAATCATCTCTTGTTTTCCTATCGCGTTCGTGACCTTCGGACCCAGCCCCTCCATTCGCCCCGTTTCCCCCCTCCGTCCCCAAACGGTAACCTAATGCTTCGATGTGCAGAAGAGGCACGCAGGCACAGCATTACAAGACTCTCTCTCTCTCTCTCTCTCTCTCTCTCTCTCTCTCTCTTCCTCGCAGTCGCTCCCTCGCGTCCTCTCTCTCTCCTCCTCGCTCTCTCTCTCTCTCTCTCTCTCTCTCTCTGTGTCTCTCCTCTCTCTCTCTCCTCCTCCTCCTCCTGCTCTCCTCCATCTCCTCCTCCTCCTCCCTCTTACGCACGCGCGTTCTCTCTCTCTATCTCTGTCTGTCAAACACACTGACTGACTGAAACCATTTACTGTCAGATTAACATAGTGTTGTACTGACACCACACACACACACACACACACACACACACACCACACACCACACACACACACACAGTGATCCCAAGGCCAAAAACCTCTGTAAACAAAACAAAACAAAACAGAAAATAGAAGGGAAGGAAGGAAAAGGCCAGGAGGCTAGAGAAGCACACCATAATGTAATGCATCATGGAAAATTTTTAAAAAAAAAAATAATAAAGTGATACATGATAACGTTTTTTCATAGTAATATTAACAATTTACAGTCATTCATACGACACTGCCCAAGTGCCACAAGTCATTCTAATAAGGAAAACTTCAAAAGAAAGATATGGTATTAAATGATGTGTGAACTTTGAACTGTAAGACTTTGGGAAATAGAGCTGCAGCCTGATAGACGCTGGAGACAATGTGCCACTTGACAGACAGACAGACAGACAGACAGACAGGGACAGGGACAAAGAGGGAGAGAGGCAGACAGACAGAGGCAGAGAGACAAAGAAAAAGAGACAGACATACGTACAGACAGAATGATGGACAGACAGACAGACAGAGACAGTGACAGATAAAGAATGACAAAGGAGAGACAGACAGCCAAATATACAGACAGACAGAGACAGAGAGAGTGAGGGGGAGGGAAGGAGAGAGAGAGAGAGAGAGAGAGAGAGAGAGAGAGAGAGAGAGAGAGAGAGAGAGACAGACAGACAGAGAGAGAGAGACAGACAGACAGACAAGACAGACAGAGAATAGAGAGAAACAGACAGACGAGACAGACCGGCAGACAGACTGTGATGAGGGGGGGGGGAGGAGGAGAGAGAGAGTTAGAGAGAGAGAGAGAGTGAGGCTGAGAGAGAGAGAGAGAGAAGAGGAGAGAGAGGAGAGAGAGAATGGAAACAAACGTGTCAGCAGCAGTGGAACTGGAAGTTGGCTTACAAACATGTACAGGCACTACCTGACCAAGGAGGGAAGAGTGGCGCACGAGCACCGGTAGCGTTCCTGACGCAGAATCCGAGTGCTTGCTCCCTATGTGCACACGGGAGAGTGGTCGCTGGCATAATCAATAACTCACTGCTCTACACACACACCTCCTGCTGGCAGCCTCACTCCCCACCCCACCCCACACCCATCCATACCATCCCACCTCCTTTTTTTTCATCTTTTTCTTCTTCTTCTTCTTCTTTTTTTTCCCTCTCCCCACTTTGGATTTCACTTCAAGTGGCAAGAGACTGCTCGGATTCTGCTGTAGAGATTTGTCGAAGTTGCCCCTCTAGAGACAAAGGCAGAGAGCGTTTCTTTGAGCGACAGAAAACTAAGAGAACGAAAAATGGTGGAGGTTAGGGGGGGGGGGGGGGGGGGGGGGGGATCCCGAGTCTTTCCAATGCATGGGAACCATCTCAGAGATTCCCGTCCTGAACACTTATGTTTGTTTGTTTGTTTGTTTGTTTGTTTTTTTTTTTGCCCAGCGTCTGGACCTTTCCATGATTGATTTTTGGTTGGGGCTGGCTGGCTGGCTGGCTGGTTGGTTTTGGTGGGTTGATTAGCTGGCTGATTGGTTTTGGTGGGTGGGTTGGCTGGCTGGCTGGTTGGTTGGGTTTTGGTGGGTTTGGTTGGTTGGCTGGCTGGTTAGTTTTGTGGGTTGGTTGGCTGGCTGGTTGTTTTGGTGAGAGCTGCTGGCTGGCTGGTGGTTGGTTTTGGTGGGTGGGTTGTCTGGCTGGCTGGTTGGTTTTTGGTAGGTTGGTTGGCTGGCCGGTTGATTTCGGTGGGGTTGGTTGGCTGGCTGGTTGATTTTGGTGGGTTGGTTGGCTGGCTGGTTGATTTTGGTGGGTTGGTTGGCTGGCTGGTTGACCTCGAGAGAGGGAGGGATACTGAGACAAGATTCATTCATGGTGTAGGAAAGCAGCGACTTTCAACCCAGCCAATGGGTAATCAAGCGATCTGTTTCCTCACAATTCATCCCCCCACCCCCTACAAATTAACAGACTGATCATGAGGTATATGACTGCCCCCCCCCCCCCCCCCCCCCCCCCCAAACCAGACACCCCCATCTACAGTACACCCCAAGGAACAGCTATGGCTGGGCCTCAAAAAAACCCCACTGGTATGATACACCCAAGTAACAAGTCCATCAACCTGAACATGCTAACTGCCCTAGAATGTATTCATCAATAACTCACAGTGCCTGCCCACACACACTGACTGGTCACACTGACAGTGCTGTGAACCACCGCTATCACTAGAAAATCAAAAATGAAAATCACGGAATTTCAGGAAAGAAGGGGAGGTCTCCTCCATTTTAACAATCAGAGCTGTGTTGTTGTTCTAGTGGTATACTGTTTTAGATTAAAAAAAAAAAAAAACACAAAACAATAAAACAAAACATAAATACATTCCTTTAACTCTACAATGATGGTTGTAAATTAAATGTAACAGAGCTTTTCTTGATGATCCAGCAATCCTCATTTTGGCTGTATTAGCTGATTTAGACTTCACACCAGTTTATAAAAAGCTCCAACCACAATTTAATAGTTTATTTCAATCTAATCATTCTCTTCCACACCCTTCTCTGGCATTTCCATCACTTCTCAGAATACATTAAAAAAAAAAAGGTGATGCCTAAACATTCTGACAACAGCAGCAACCCAGGTCCTGAATGCAAAGCAACAGCTGCACAAGCACGCCTGCCACACCACAGCACATGAATAAATAAAACTGATGGGTTGGGCCTAGGGGTTCAGTGGAAAGGAGAAGAGTGACACAGATCAATAGGAGTACCACTCACAGCGATGTCAATATCACTTTCAGCTAGTGTGCTAACCCCAGGGGGGCTATACATTTTCATGCTGGTACAGTGGTAGACTTCAATTAATAACACACAACCTTACACTTGAGACTTCCTTTCAAGCGTAGTTTTCATTTGCTAAACAGTACACTGTCACAAATTAACCAGATTTAAATACTGGCACTAAAAATAAAATGTCTGAACTGTTACGAGTTAAAGAACACAAAGTTTTAGTCCAGTGGGCATGTTGAAAATGTGGCCTAGTTTTATCTAGCAACACATAAATTTTATATATTTTAAAAGCAAAATGACCCATCACAGCTCCCAGGCAATGTGCTAGATAAATCCAGCTGACAGACACCAAACAGTGAAAATATGGCACAATGATAAATCCAGCTGACAGACACCAAACAGTGAAAATATGGCACAATGATAAATCCAGCTGACAGACACCAAACAGTGAAAATATGGCACAATGATAAATCCAGCTGACAGACACCAAACAGTGAAAATATGGCACAATGATAAATCCAGCTGACAGACACCAAACAGTGAAAATATATGCACAATGATAAATCCAGCTGACAGACACCAAACAGTGTGAAAATATGGCACAATGATAAATCCAGCTGACAGACACCAAACAGTGAAAATATGGCACAATGATAAATCCAGTTGACAGACACCAAACAGTAAAACTATGGCACAATATAAATCCAGTTGACAGACACAAAAGTGAAAATATGGCACAATAATAAATCCAGTTGACAGACACCAAACAGTGAAATATGGCACAATGATAAATCCAGTTGACAGACACACCAAACAGTGAAAATGTGGCACAATAATAAATCCAGCTGACAGATCTATGTATATACCAAACAGTAAACTATGGCACAATTAATAATCCAGCTGAAAGATCTATACCAAACAGTGAAACATGGCACAATGATAAGTGACAGGCCTGTCATTATCACCATGTTGGCTGCTGTGCTCTCTCCAATATCAAAAGACAAAATTATACACACAGATAATAAGATAATAATTTAAAGACTATATATCTTGAATTTTTTTTTTTTAACATGAGTTTTCTTTCTCATCTTTTTTATGGAAGTTAGTACGGATGTTGTTGTTGTTTGTTGTTTTCATTTTTCTTTTTCTGTTTTTTTTTTTTTTTTTGTTTGTTTGTTTTTTCGGTTTTTATTTAATTTTGGGTTTTGGAGTTAATTTGTTTTTTCATTTTATGCACAGATGAAATCAATAAGGATTTTAAAAGGCAGCATGAACATAGAGAACTCCTGAAGGAGGCAGCAGAGAGAGAGAGGGGCCAGTGTACGAACACACACACACACACACACACACACACACACACACACACACACACACACTTGCATGCACACATGCATGCATACATGCACACATGCACATTCAAGTGCAAGCGCGCACGCACACACACACACACACACAAACTTGCATGCACACATGCATGCATGCATGCACACACACATTCATGTGCATGCGCGCGCGCGCACGCACACACACACACACACACACACACACACACACACACACACACACACACAGGTGCCAGAGTAAGCTTAGGGGGAATGAAGAAAAAGACAATGGAACTGTCCCCATCCTCCACCTTCACAACTATTCCTACAGACACATGTGTCAACATGTAGGCCTCTGCACACACACACACAAAAAGAACATGTGCACCACAGTGTTGTGCAAGTGACACTGTATAAACTTAGACATTTCAACCCCCCCCCCCCCCCCCCCCCCCCCCCCCCTGTGAAGGTCTGAACTGTCAGCACACAAGCGAGATCCAATCTGTGGGCTAAAGGAATGCCCAGCTCAGGGAAAAAAAAAAAAAAAAAAAATTGTAAATATATGTCAAAATCATGATACTATAGTATTGCAAATTTTGGAATGATATCAAATATGGTTTAGTAACAAAACTAATTCCGTAACTCTTAACTAGCGACAAAACAAAATTCATCACTTTCCATTCATGATGACAACACACACGTATTAAATGCATGGCACAGAGATTCATGAGTTTATTGCGCATCATTTAAATCATTATGTTTCACTTGATCACAACTAGTGCTTTGTTGAACAAGCTTCTGTTTTCAATAGTGTGATTCATTACCATGCAGACACACACACACACACACACACACACACACACCACACACACACACACACACACACACACACACACATGGTCTCACACACACACACACGTATACACCTACACGCACACACACAATACACACATACATGTACACACACACACACAAGGTCTCTCTCTCTCTCTCTCTCTCTCTCTCTCTCTCTCATGTGTATAGATCTATACACAGACACACACAAGAAATGGAACCAAATGACCCAAGAGCCCATGAGAACACCCACCCTGAGCAGACAATGATTACATTAAACCAAACAGCGCTGCTGGACAGCTCAACCCCCTCCCCCCTCCCTCCCTCCTGTATTCCCCCCCCCTCCCCTTCCGAACCCAACCACCCTGAGAATGACCAGCCCAGTCATCTTCACATACCCCCTTGTCTGCCACCCAGGTCAGCTACTAATGGAGGCAATTCACTGACCGCTCTAGATACGCCTAGGACAAGGGAACTGTCCCAAAGGTCCCCCCCCCCCCCCCCCCCCCCCCCCCCCCCCCCCCAAACCCAAACCCCCATTCCCAAGACTTCCAGACCTCTGCTGCCCCTTTCCTCCAACACTTCTTGCCCTTAGATCCACAGCCATCAGGGACTGAGAGATAAGATAATGTTGCTTATAGCCCAGCCGACCGCAAAGGGCCACATCAGGGCTGAGAGGGAAGTCATCTGATGGATGGCTCTTTTTTATGGGGGTCCCCCTGCAAATTGCTACTTTGTTACCACCAGCCTTTACGTCAAGACAAAGAACAGAAAAAGGGAAACAGAAAATGACAACTTGGGAAAAAGAAAATGGCAACTGCCGGTGGACAGAGTGCACATGTTGCAGCCTACAGACAAAAGTGGCATGGAAACTGGTGGAAGCCTGGCTGAGCGGAAACTGGAGTAGGCAGGAAGAGAGTGGCTGCCACACATGCAGTGTCCTACCCCTATCTAAATCTGGAAAGAAGGATGAAGGATGGTGGTGGTGAGCTCCCTCTTCTTTCCTCCCCCAAGACATGAGACTACTGTCTTTTTCCAAATCAGCTCCTTGCTGAGTACAACATTACAATGAAAGCTGCTGCCCAAAGCTAGATCAAGGACAGATCTTTCAACACAGCTTCATTTATTGGGTTTCCTTTGAAACAATGGATTGTTGCCAACATCCAAATCTTACACTGTTTTAAAGCCACACTTAATGATGTTCTGAAGGGACACACGTTTTTTCGTTTCTTTTTTTTACAAGAACGCTGAAAGTACCGATAAAAGCTGTTCTTTCATAACACTGCACACACGCACTCTCAAATTCCTTTAAAAATTACACCAAGGTCGCATGCACCATGCATCTGCACCAACATTCAGCTTTGTCCTTGGACCGTACTCCATCTCTCTAGCAGCTTTTGCTTTACTACAATCTTGCAGATGAACCCAACCAAATGTGAATCCATCAAAGATTCAAAGGAGACAACAACCACCACCCCCCCAAGTTTGCAGAGGTAGTGACTGATCAACTTTTTTTCACAGACTCCCCCCCCCCCCCCCCTCACCCCCCCCCCCCCCCCCCCCCCCCCCCCCTCCGCCTCCAAACCCATCCAGTGTTGTCCCCATGGGATGCACATTAAGAAAAATCATACAATTACAAATCATGCGCATCACAGAGCCACTGATTAGAATACCACACAGTTACATGAGTTTTAAGTGTTATTACTAAATCATGAAATAAATGGTTCCACTGCTGGAACATGTCATTTAATCCTGGCCCTTGCTCTAGATACTCGCAATGGTCGATTGACTAAGTGGCCTTCACTGTCTGCAGCCAGCTGATCAGAAGAGTTCTCACAGTCCCCCAGACAGACAAAGTTCTGAGGTAAATTTAGGTTGATATAATACAAAGACTGAATCAGAGAGAGACACAAAGAGAGAGAGAGAGAGAGAGAGAGAGAGAGAGAGAGAGAGAGAGAGAGAGACAGAGAGAGAGAGAGACAGAGAGAGAGGGAGAGGGAGAGATTGAGACAAAGACGGATGCAAAGACAGAAACATAAGACAGGCAGGTAGGCAGGCAGAGATACAGACAGACAGTGACACTGACAGACAAGAGGTGACAAATTTTTTCATGAAAATAAGAGGGAGAGACATATTTTATATGATGTATACTTTCATACTTTAAAAGAGAAAGATACACAGAGAAAGAGAGATGCACAGAGTGAGAGCCGAAGTCAGGGAGATAATGTCAGCAACTGACATATAGAGACGGACTGTACACAGTGTACTGTATACATTTTAAGCAACAGTATCACTGCGTCAGCCAGCCAGCCAGTGTGAGTCAAGTGTGTGTGTGTGTGTGTGTGTGTGTGTGTGTGTGTGTGTGTGTGTGTGTGTGTGTCCGTTTTTTTTTTTTTTTACAATAAGTGTCTGTGCGTATCTATGTATTTGTATCTATTCCTACAAAACCCAGTATCTATAGAGAAAACAAGGTCATGAGTTTCACAAAGTGTGTGAGGGCATATGCACATGCAACGTGCATAAATATACATGTACGATCATGCCAATATATATTCTAGAGAAACACAACTAATTGTGGTGGCATATAATCAGCACAGTGCTAAGGCAAACACAGTGCTACACATTCACACACAGCACTTTTCACCTGGGCAGACTGCCTTAGAACTAAATAATCCTCAGGCACAACACAACAGCACCACACTGAGAGAGCTGATCATATCTGAAAAGACCAAAGTCCATAAGAGCAAATGTTTGGTCAAGGTGTCTGCTCACGCTTTACACCAGCAGATCCAGGCCTTTTCTGACTTGTAGATTAGTCAGTGGACAGAAAGCTAAGGGCACTTAATTCAGCACAGAGGATTATGGGCAGGGAAGCAAGGTGGTAGGACAGGTGGGTGGGTGTGTAAAAGATGGGAGAAGGGGATGGTGGAAAGAAGGAAATGGGGATGGAGAAAACAAGTGTATTAATCAGAAGGCTGTGGCTGCTTATCCATTCGATTCATTGTTCACTTACAACAGTCACAAAGATGGGAGTTAAGCTGTACCAACTCAGTTATATGGACTATGAATTTTTGTTGCTGTTGACAGTCGGAGTCAACAGGTCACGGCTAGCAAATGTTGAACATTATGATTATGACCATAACTGACCTGCACGGTGTGTGCGTGCGTGCGTGCGTGTGTGTGTGAATGTGTATTATATTGTGTGTGTGTGTGTGTGTGTGTGTGTGTGTGTGTGTGTGTGTACATGTGTGAATGTGTGTTTGCATGTGTGTAGTGTGTATGTGCATATGTGTGTAAATGTGTGTGTGTGTGTGTGTGTGTGTGTGTGTGTGTGTGTGTGTGTGTGTGTGTGTGTGTGTGTGTGTGTGAATGTGTGTGTGTGTGTGTGTGTGTGTGTGTGTGTGTGTGTGTGTGTGTGTGTGTGTGTGTGTGTGCGCGCGCGCGTGCATGAGTGCCTGCATCTATTCTGGAGCATGTGCCTCTCTCCATCCCTCCCTCCCTGCCATACATACACTGATACTGAGAATGTATTACACAGTGCACTAAGCATGATCTGAGCTGAAATAAACAGTGCTCTTTCTCCTGGTGACATACCTCATTATCACTAGTTAGCATACTACTCCAGCACTTGAACGAAGTAAACTTTTATGCATACATGTGCATGCGTCCATGCTTGTACTCACTATCCGTCTGCAGGCTCTCTCTCTCTCTCTCTCTCTCTCTCTCTCTCACACACACACACATGCACACACGCTGCACACACCCCCCCCCACCCCCCCTCCCCCCCCCCCCCCCCCCCGTCTATCTCTTTCTCACAGACACACATACACACACACACACACACACACAACACACACACACACACACACACACACATGCACGCATGTAAGCAATCTAACTGAAAAGTTGTGGTCAGTGTACTATTCAATCTGTTTATAATATGATCTGCACACAACTAGTACTTGTACAAAATGCAGCGTTTAAATTTGAACAGGCATAATGATGTGCTTGCTTGTTCGCATGCTCTCTTCTTTTTCGAGTTTACTCTCTTAGTCTCACAGTCACGCCCTTCCTTTTTGCCGAATGCCTGAAGTGTCAGACCCAATACAATTTGGCAAGCATTCTTCAGTCTCTAAGACTTTGTTCTTTTCCTCTCCATCACGCCTTCCTGGCTGATCTCAAGCATGCTCCACTGTCTCTCCCCCAGCCCCTTACCTCCTGGCCAAACCATCCAACACATGTAGTAAAACAGTAAGACCACCTCGTTAAGGACAGTCTCTACTGGTCACAAACCCAACTTCACAGGCAATCTTGGTCAATATAACTGTTCAACGTTGGAACTAAAGACCTTGGGCCCCATAAACTACTCTGTTAGTGTTAGGAATCGGCAAACTGCCAGACTCTCTTACAGGCCAGAAATCCTATCATCTCTTACATGTTTACAGGGCAGTGGGTAAGAAAGGAAAAGGCAAGAGAAAAAAACTTAAACGGGGGGGGGGGGGGGGGGGGGGGGGGGGGGGCTTGGGACATAGTCAGAATCTGCTGTCTTCTTGAGTTCTTCCATCAATTACAAAAATTTCAGTTTCCTACAGTCCTTGGTCTTTGTTCAATAACCTGAATAACTTTTTTTGAATAAGATGAACCCCCTAGATATCTTCTACATTTTTGAGTTTACACATTGTAAACTATCTGTCTGTACACCCAACAGTGAAGCTGGAAAACATACCAGTTTAATTTTCATAGAAATGGTCATGCAGCACTGATGGCTTTCCCTACAAGTTGACCACAGTATAAATTTGTTTCTAGCTGAGGTCAAATGGCAGTTCATCAACCCTAAGAAGTCTCCATTGTCATGCTTTATATTATAATCACTAAACCAACTGTCAACAGTCATTCACTTCAAACTCCCCCCCCCCCCCCCCCCCCCCCCCCCCCCTGCCTGCCAGCAGCTGTGACGGTATAGTTCACACTCGAAAGCAGAGCCCTCCTGAGTTTGTTTGAGCCCCACATTTTTTTTTACCTAACCTCCAAACCAGCGCGACAAGTTTTCTAAATAAATCTGATTATATTTGGTGGCATGCAGAGAAATCTTTGACAGCACCACGTCTCTAAGAACCATGCTGATAATGATCCACAGGTTCCTGTCGGGAGTCAATGAATCATATTCCCCTGTGAACGTTCAACCTGGCTGAAAGCCATGTGAAAAGCAGGAAAAACAGAAACAAAAAGTAATTCAAGATGTACTCTGAGAGTGAGAGTGAGATCAACCTGACTGTCATAGTGTCAATGACTGGTGGTAGTCTCCTGTGAGGATAACAGGGGGGGGGGGGGGGGGGGGGGGGGGGGGGGGGGGGGGGGGGGGGGGGGGGAGGGGGGGAGGGGGGGTCTTTTGCACAAATAGTTCTCCCTCCTTCTGGACACTCTGTGCTAGTAACATCCCCTTTTCCTTTCGCTCTCAGTAAGCCTGTCTCCTCCTTTCCTTTGCTGTACTGTCGTCTTGCTGTCCTTTCTGTCTACTGACTATATCGAGTATAGTTTGAGTACACAACCTCTTCCCCACACACGCTACCAGATACTGGAACACTGAAGAAGAAGAAGTCTAATGGGGTATAGGTAGTGTACCAGAATTTGTTTGGAGAGAAAAGTATGCAAGAGAGGAGGCGTTCTCTGTCTCTCTCTCTCTCTCTCCCTCTCCCCCCTCTCTCCCTCCCTCCATTTTCTACAATGACAACAGGACGTGTATGTTAGAGAGGTATAACCTCTTCAGAAAGTGGCTTATAAATGGCCTTCACCTGAATTTCATACACACTGTATTCTTATCATGTGGTGTATTTCTCCCCCACCCCCCACTCTCTTCTCTTTCACACACGCATGCAAGCACGCACATGCACAGTGGCACACGCACGCACGCATGCGCACGCACGCGCATGCACACACACACACACGCACACACACACACACACACACCACACACACACACACACACACACAGCAGAGCCTCTCCCACGTGGGGATTCACGCACTGATCACTCTCCCTGTGGCACTGAATCCTTGAGAGAGAAACCTTTGACTCAAGCTTTTCTGCTTCACTACAACTTTACAAGGGTCAATCTACCATCCTAAGTCATGATGCTATAATTTTATTATTCAGTTCCTGATTAAACTTACACATTCCTGAACACTGAAATGTTCTTACTTGAATTCAATTCCAGAAACCCATGGATATCAAACTTTTAGTTCTAGTTCTATTCAATTGTAGGTTTCAAAAATTTGTTACAAATACATAACACACTTTCAACTCTCATAGTGTGCACTCAAGAATCAAACGTGCGGGGCATGTGCAGACCTAGTCACTTACTGACATGATGTGCACACTCACACATGTATGCGCGCACACACACACCTGATCAACGCCACCTCTCAACCAACTACTTCTAAAAAGTCAACTATATATATATAACCATTAATTCAATCCTAAACTTGAATAATTTCTCAAATAAAAAAAGAGAAGTTTTCTGAAAAAAGCATCACGCAGAAATGATGTTTGAGGACCTTTATCATAATGAATCCCCACTATATTCATTACCTTGATTTGAAGTATTTTAACTTTGAATGCTACCTTTCCTATCAAGGTCGACTCTATGTGAATAAGTACAGCATTCCTTGACAGCCAAAGACAAAAAAAAAAAAAAACAAAAAAAAAAGACCAAGACAGCAGACAGTTCAGGCTCTGATCTGTTCAACAGCAACTCAATGACTGCCATTATCACTTGGCCAAGAATACGAATGCCATGGACACACGGGAGGGGGGAGACAGGGAGGGAAAGAGACAGTACCCAGTGACTGACACCAAACCATGTATGTATACATGTGCACTCGTGGCATTACCACTAATACCAACAACTGTCCCACCCACAAGCTTCCATTAACGGCAGTGACCTCATAAGAGGCCAGCCTGTGTCTGCCCCCCCCCCCCCCCCCCCCCCCCCCCCCCCCCCCCCCTTGTGACTGAATGCTCGGTCAACCATTGAGTTGCTTTAAACAGTACTTCACTAGTCTACCCTTGTTCTGGTCACCATTTAGACTATGCTGCATCTAGACATCCACTCAAAACACTGCCCCAAGCCAAAGCCACATCGTCATAACTCCATTTCCATTCTTTACCACACAATGAGTAAAAACAAAGGCTGGTTCAATCAGTGGCTCAAGCAGCAATGTCAGTTCATTTGTAGACTGCAATATGAACAATCCAAAGAGAACATGTCTTACAATTCTTTCACACAATGCTCAATAACAGAACTTGTCTAACTCTGGCTCCAGTAATTACCTTCATCCTCAAGTCCCTTGGTACATTTCAATCACTGCTGTACTAAAAACACACACACACACACACACACACACACACACACACACACACAAGTTACAAGCGCGCACACACACACACACACACACACACACACACACACACACACACACACACACACACACACACACGCACACACACACACACACAAACACACACACACACACACACACACACACACACACACACACACACACACACACACACACACACATATACACTTACACACACACACACACACACACACACACACACATGTGCACACACTCACTCACACACACACACACACACACACACACACACACACACACACACACACTCACACACACACACTGTGCACATTGTGGCAAAACATCACACGGTCTATAAATTTCTGCCGGTTAATTTTCACGAGTCAATTAGATGTACATCACTTTGGAAACACTGCGTCTATGGAACAGCAGCTTTGGGGGGAGCAAATCCATCATTCCAGCACTGACCATGCACACTGTCTTTATAAGTTTATCCCACTGAAACCTTTTTTTTTTTTTTTTTTTTTTTACTTTAAAGAACCCAATTTGGCTCAGTTAAACAGCTCTCTGCTGGAGGTCCATTTGAGGAACAGCAGGGGAGGGAGGGAGGGAGGGACGAGAGAGTGATGGGAGGTGTTAAAATGAAAGAAGGGAGGAAGCGAGCGCAACCGGTCTGCCTTTAACTTAAGTGACTGAGAAGCTGACTGCACCTTCACCCTTTCACTGAGTGACATAAACTGGCTGCCCAGCAAGCAAGTGCAGTATGAGTAAGCCTTTCCACCTGTCTGCCATAAGCCTTCGGCATAAGGTTAAGTTGTCCCAACCAGACTGGATGGGTGGGTATTTCGAACCCTGAGCACACTCCAGTTTTTTCGCCCTGCCTCTGAGGACTCAAAATAGTATTTTTGCCAAGGTTTTTAAATGTAAGACATGAAGCAGGTCTGAGAGTACTGGCAGTACACTTTACGTGATGTCATGAAAAGCCAAATGTCCTGGATACTAATTACTATTAATATTTTAAGACCCATACATTATCAATCCTTGGGCCAAAACTCTAATCCCATTCGTACACCCACAAAACTTCAGCAGCCATTCTCAGATCTTGATGATGCCTAGTGCAAGGCATCCTTCTTAGAACAGTACTAAGATATATAGTAAGAAACCAACACATGACAGGAATATTTCAGCACACATTCACAGAACTTGCGCACATCAGTACCTGTTTGAAAATATATCTGGAAACTGTCTGCTGATCTTCAACTACCAAAACACACACACAGATATATACAGAGATAACAACACACAAACATGCACACAGACACACACACACACACACACACACACCACACACACACACACACACACACACACACACACAACCTGACAGTGACACATAATTTCTGAAAAAAAAAGTAACAGAAACAGTGGATCTTTGTGCTCATAATAAACTGAAAAGCCACAAAGACTCACGAAGAGAGAAACCAAAGAAATTTTTTCCAAATACTTTACCTTTTTCTTTCATTTTAAACTGTACACCTATTTCAATACACTTGATACTAATTACAATCAAATCACTGTAAATCTGCGCAGGGTTAATCTGATTTGAAAGTTTAAAAAAATTTTTTTTTTTTTTTTCATTCATTCTCTGAAAGTAGTAATATACTGATGACATATCATTTCATCTGAACGCTGAGCACACTCCAGCTTTTCACCCTACACACACACACACACACACACACACACACACACACACACACACATATTTTATGTGCGTGTGTGTATGTGTGGTGTACTGTGTATACAGTGTGTTCGTGTGTGTGTGTGTGTGTGTATGTGTGTGTGTGTGTGTGTGTGTGTGTGTGTGTGTGTGTGTGTGTGTGTGTGTGTGCGCGCGTGTGTGTCACTCGTGTGTGTAGAAACTGACAATTTCTGACAATTCAAATAAATGTGAATTAAAATATCAAACACCTCATTAATCATTTAGATTAAGTCTACAGGTCTAAAATTAAAAAGCTGCATTAAATTTATAGTATCACACGGTTTTTAACTGTTAACTTATAAAAATGTCATAAATTATGTGAACAGTGATTCAGATTCATTGGCACTATCACTCAGTATCAACAAACAACACATTTAGTAGGTCGATTTGTCATGGATTGGAATAGCCATGCTATCAATACATGTATGTCAGCTAGGGAAATAGTGATAATGAAATACTATAATGTCATCAGTATATTAGTACAGTACACTAGACTATCTCAATACTCGAATATTTACATTCAATAGGTTAGTAAACTTTCTAGACTACACTTTTTTCTTACTATTCTACAGTACAC
>JADBJO010002431.1:75000-82500 GCA_016801955.1 Conus betulinus
TAGCACACATCGCAACACATCCACAGTGTGTCTCAAATGTCGCCATTTTGCTACTTGAGTTATACACCATCCGGGGCTCCCGTGTGAATCATCTTCCGGTGGTTGGTAGCGAGCGGCAGCAGCCGTCGCAAATACAAGTTCACATTTTAAATGTCCATTGACACAGAGACCATTTGTCGATTCCTCCCGGCTTCAACCTTGCTCATATATATATCCTGCTCAGGCTGATTTTCCCCCCTGAATTCAAACAAACACGTCAGCGATTTCCTGAAGGGGTTCGGGCAAAACGATGGTGAAAATCGGTTGCTAATATTAACGGTTTTTTTTGACATGCAAATCAATAAATATTGAATTCATTTTTTATTCCTGAACCAACTGCTTGGCGCCGTAGTCGGTGCGATTACGCTACGAACGGCACTGGATTCTGTTGATAAATGACGTAACAGAAGTCTGCCGCATTGTCACGTTCCTGGGCTGCTTCTTTCAGCCACGTTCGATCCTGCGCGTGCGACCTGCGTCGTCTGCTAACTGGTTGCCGGAGAGCGCGGCTGTGACCTCGCAGCTGTCACCGACAGCACTCTGGGCCAGATGTGTGTGTGTGTGTGTGTGTGTGTTCTTCAAAGAAAAGAAATATAAGACTAGTGGACACGGGGGGGGGGGGGGGGGGGGGGGGGGGGGGGGGGATGCACACAGGCATACATTGTACAAAACAGAAACAAATCTCTCTCTCTCTCTCTCTCTCTCTCTCTCTCTCTCTCTCTCTCTCTCTCTCTCTCAACTCCGTGGAGAGTCATTAGGGCATCACACAGTAGAACTGTTCATCAGGTTCCCTCACTTCTGTCGGTTGTATGCCAAGGCCAGTGTCTCTACGAATGTTTTCCCTGTCCACTCTGCAATATTATCAGCGCGTCGGTTTCTTTCTTTTTTTTTTTTCCCCTGCTGTTGTTGCTTTGCTTTTTTTGTTTGTTGTTTTTTTTTTTTTTTTTTTGTTGTTTTTGTTTTTCCGTCTTCCCTTCCTTCCCCTCTTTTCAACAAATCCCTCGAGGACTGTTTGGACATGTCGCTAGCTGGATGTTGTTACGTGGGAATACCAACGTAGTTAGTTATCTTTTCCTGACTGATGATGTCAGTCGTTCTTCATACGGCCGCAAAAATCGGTGCGACGCATTTGTTGATTGGTGATGTCATCAGCGTTTCCGTTGTTTAGTATTTCTTCTTCCGTTAGTAACCACAGTCAAGTGTTTGACTGTTATTGTTGCGTTTTGGGGTGACGAAGACTGAAAAAAAAAAAAAAAGATATTGAGAGAATGAAGGAGGGTATAGAGTACAAAAAGAAGGGGGGAAGGGGAGGGGAGGAGAGAGAGGAGGAGAGTTACGGATTTACGGAATTGCAGATACCTTCCTACTGAAGGTACCTGCCATTGGGACCTGCACTATTTCCTGAGGGAGCAGATTCCAGTCCCTTACTGTTCTTGGGAGAAACGACATATTTTCTTTGTTCCGTCCGGCATGCTATCCTGCTGAACTGTTGGTTGTGGTCCCTCCTTGATCTTGTTTGGAGGGGTTTAAGATGGTGGAACTTTACAGCCGTTGCGTTGTGTTTCATGTTGTAAAACATGGTGGTGAGTCGTACCGCTTTCCGCCTCGTCTCAAGGGGTGGCCATTTCAGTTCCTCCAGCATGGTGGCGACGCTGGAGGTTGGCTTGTAGTTGTTCATGACGAAGCGGGCGCGCTCTACGTTGGATGGCCTCTATGTCCTGGATATCTTGGGCAGTGTGTGGGTCCCAGACAGCGGAGGCGTATTCTAGCACTGGTCTCACTAGTGCTTATATGCCATTTCTTTGACCTTCCTGGCGGTTTTTTAGATTCCTTCGCAAGAAGACCAGTGTCTTGTTGGCTTTGGCGCATATGTTGTTGATGTGCCCGTTCCATTTGCCGTCGTTTTGCAGGGTCACTCCGAGATTGTTCGTGTTGTTGCTGCTCTGGAGAGTCTGGTTGTGGAGTTGGTGTCCAGCAGTGGGTGGATCTCTTTTGCGGGTCACATGCATGACTGTGCATTTGTCTGGGTGGAAGGCCATGTCCCATTCCCTCTCCCACTGTTCTAGCGCTTCATGGTCTTTCTGGAAGGCTTGCCGGTCTGCTTCGCCTAAAATGTGTCCGTAGACGATGGTGTCGTCAGCGAAAAGGCGTGTGCTGGATTGGACCCTGTTTGGGGAGGGCCATTTTTCGACCCAACACCGAGAGGGGTGCCCACCATACGACCCGAAAACAGGGTTTGCCAGACTACGGTTATCTCGGTCATAAAGCGCCCCCTCCTCTTCTCTTAGGAGCCATCCCACGGCGACACAGGTCAGACCCGCCGTCAGCCATAGAGGCTGGCGGTGCTGCCCATCGTGGATCTCTCACATCATCACCCTTCTGGAGAATTCTGCCACCTCTCCCTCCACACTTCCTGCTATACAGAATAAACGAGTAGGGTAACTAACTCTTGCTCCCACAATGAAACCTAACTCAGAGTAACTTTTATTCAAGACTGGCCAGCCTTTTAAACTTCAATAAAGTCTGATAAATACAAAGACAAACAATCTATTTGTGTGTGGGGGGGGGGGGGGGGGGGGGGGGGGGGAAACAAGCGCAGGCCAACAACCCCTCCGTCATCACAGTAATGACTTGGCAAAGATAAGATTTGAACTTCGTGGGAAGGGGTGGTTGATGAATAAAACGAATATTAAATATTAAAATGAAAAAAAAAAAAAAAACATGAATAAGAAAAACTTTTCCACTAGCTGTATGGGGGAACCATCGCAATCCCTCTCGAAGGCTGCTCTATTTATATTGCCTGCTTCTAGGCCTTTCGTCTGCTGGATCGGACTCATCAGGGAAACAAGGCTGATTGCGTCTGTGCTCCTGGCGTCAAATAGAGACACATCACAGTCCATAATACTGTGGTGTTCTCACCCCCATGAGCTAAAAAAAAAATCCAACAGCACCCCCAAAGCAGCCAGCGAAGGGTAGTAAATGAAACAAAATGAAAGTGTGGGGAGGAAAAAAGTTGCTGAAAAACTAGAGACATTATGCAAACAGTATAAAATGTAGGGGACAATCTTTGAGCCTGCGCCTGAGGATCCACCCAAAGATGCAAGGGAGGTCAAAAGACAAACACAAAGACGGACAGAAACGAATACAAATAACCTCGATTTCCTGCTATGTCGGCCACCTCGCCACAGTGAGTAACGGTGTCAGCTTGTGTTTCAAGCTCACTGTATCATTAGCATATGCCACATCCCCAATCCCTCCGCCTCGCTACACGCCACTCAGTGCTACCAACAATCTTGTGTCACAGTAAAAGCTGTCACAGTCGGGAACATGACCACATCGGTTTTTGTTGTTGTTGTTGTTGTTTTTGTGTTTTTAAGTTGGAGCCCAGTAGCGGCAAACAACCCACTTCCCTGTCCCACCTCCTCTCTCCTCCTTGCAAACTTGTCTTTCAGATAACAATACGCAGTTTGCCCTACCCGTTCCCACCGCTTGTGACTTGACCACTGCCGACTCATCTGGTGTTTCCTTCTTCAGTCACAAGACTTCAGAAGACCATGCCGATACCCGCTGCCATCTCAGGGACAGGGCAGAAGTGACTTGACTCTTGATATGGGGGAAATCTGCCTGCCTGAATTAGAGCACAGACACAATTATTGCGCCGCCAAACGAAAGCGCAAAATGCAAAAGAAACACGACGCGCTTCGACCTGTTTGGTCTTCTTTAGACATGATAAATAACATTCGGGCGCAGAATTTCGATCATGGGTGACGACTTCTAAACTGTAGATTGGAACCGGAGTTGAAGGGGAGGCTTTACGGGTTCAAAATTATAACCATAATGATAAAAAAAAAAAAAACATGAAGAGCTACCACTGCTACTACTACTTCAATAACACAGCAACAACAACAATAACAACAATTACTACTACTACTATTACTACTACTGCTGCTACTGCTACTGTTACTACTACTACTACTACTACTACTACTACTACTACTACTACTACTACTGCTTGCTTGCACAATCCCATGGTAATGATACTTTAAAAAAAAAATGCTGATAGTAACAATGATATGTTTATATGGTGAATGATGATGATGATGATGATGATGATGATGATGATGATGATGATGATGATGATGACGATGATGATGCTACAATAATAATTATAATATTCGTAATGATAAGAATAACAATAATGATACTACTACTGCTACTAGTACTATTAACAACAACAACAACAAGAAGAAGAAAAGGAATTCTAAAAAGTAAATAAACAAATGAACAACAATCAATCAATAAATCAATAATAATGATAATGATAACAACAATAATAACAACAATAATAACGATGATAACAGTAATAATCATAATAATGATGGTCATGATGATGATGAGGAGGAGAAGAAGAGAAGAAGAAGAAGAAGAAGAAGAAAAGAAGAAGAAAGAAAAGAAAGAAGAAGAAGAAGAAGAAGAAGAAGAAAAGAAGAAGAAGAAGAAGAAGACAGAGCACGAGAAAGATAATAAAGAAGAAGAAAGAAGAAATTCAACAAAACACATTAGGAGTTACAAAAACTAATCATAATCATAACAATAATGATAATGATGATATGATATAAGAAAGGGGCAAAAAATAGTAAGATATAAATGTAAGGAATCTACAAATACATAGAAACTGAGAACATGCAAATGGAACATAAAGTTCATCGGATAGTATGAATGATAAAAGTAATGATAATAATAGTTATGATTATGATGATAATGATGATAATAACAATGATGATAATAATAATAATAATAATATAAAGAAAATAATAATAATAATAATTCTACTACTACATTTCTAGTACTATTGCTGCTGCTGCTGCTGCTGCTGCTACTGCTGCTGCTACTACTACTACTACCACAATTACTTTTATAATGAGAGAATGAACAATATGACTAGTAGATGTAGTGTAGGGACAGCAGCAACAGCAACAGGGACAGCAGCAACAGCAGTAGTGGTAGTAGTGCTGGTGGCAACAATCCGTGGGAAAAGAATCAAAATGATGACCAGTGAGCAAACAGCTAACAATCCTGTTTAAAAGCACACACACACACACACACACACACACACACACACACACACACACACACACACACACACACATAGAGGAACGAAAGGATAAAAAAAACATAGGTAAAAGTGGGAGTACGTATAACTCAAAGAAATCCAAATAAGAAAAGGAGTGGACATGTAAATGAGTAAAGAACAGATCGATAGAGGATAGGAGGAAATAGATGTAACATATACATTAGGTCAATAATGAGTAGTATTGTCTCTGTGGAGAATACTGCGGACTGTGTTTTGGGGTGAGGAGAGGCACATGTTGATGATGAATGAGGAAGAGAGTCCCTGCTCTGACAATAAGATCAAATTCCTGCGTGGTATGCTCAGAGTTATTACTCTGCGACTGCCAAAGCGCCAGACTTGGATATAACTGAAATTGTACCGGTGACGGCTGTAGCACAAAACGACTGGAATGGTGGGCGATGGCTGACGTCGGCCACGTGTTCAGAGATAGGCGTCTTAAATGTGCGGGATGTCTCACTGCATAGGTCTCACTGCATTGTTCTTAGTAGACAGCATTCATGACAGCGGTTCTGACAAGAGGATGGACTTTTTAACGTTGATCGACCCCTTTGACGTCATATAGGATGGTGTCTGGCTTAGTGAGAAGATAGGTTTGTATTTGGGTTTTGAGCAGCGAAAAATACCGGATGGCACGGGCAGGGTGATGTTGTTTAGGGTTAGAGTGCACAAGTAGGTCTCGAAGCTTTTTGACGTGCCCGAAAGTATCATGGGCTTGGTCTCAAAGGCAGGTTTGTAATATTTTACTATATGCCCATTGTACTTCCTTAAGTACGGTACGGAAAAGCGTGTGAGTGGAAAAGGAAGCAGACAGTGGGTCTGTTTCTTTGGGCTTTGGGATTTCGAAGCACTTGTTCTGGGCACAGCTACGTTGTGGTTGAGAGCATCATGAATGAAGGTACTGGGATATCCATGGTTGATGAAAAAAATCAAACGTTTTGGCGCTTTTAATGCGATATTTTCTTCGTCAGAGCAAAATTCTGCACAGGCAGAGGAAATCAGAGTATGGAATGGTGTATTTTGTGGATAGGTGGTGGGAAAATGTGCATACAGGTATGGATATGAATCAGCGGGTTCGACATTTTTTGAGTAGTCCATCTGTGAGGGAGATGGAAATGTCCAGGAAGTTGACTGACTGGGAAATGGTGTATTTGAATTTGATGGCTGGGGTGGAGGGTCCGAGCAACGTTGAGGAAGCTGCAGAGGTCATGTTCTGGCATGGACATGGCTCCCAGCCCGCTGTCTTTATTCCATTTGTATCTTCTACATTTCTGAGCATTAGTGTATTCCTTATATTTTATTGTAGTGCCTTTTCCATTTTCCATATCACGATTATCATCATTACTATCATTCCAACTATAAATATATTTCTTTGATTCTATTCTACTGTCCTTCCCATTCTCCTCCTCTTCTTCTTCTTCTTCTCCTCCTTCTCCTCTACACCACCACCACCACTCCTCCTCCTCCTCCTGCTTGTTCTTTGTTGTTGTTGTTTGTTGTGTTCTTCTTCTTCTTCTTTCTTCGTCGTCGTCGTCGTCGTCTTCTTCGTCTTCTTCTTCTTCTTCTTCTTTCTTCTTTTCTTCTTCTTCTTTCTTCTTCTTCTTCTTCTTCTTCTTCTTCTTCTCCTCCTCCTCCTCCTCTCCTCCTCCTCCTCCTCCTCCTCCTCCACATTACTTTTATCATTACTGCCATACCCATAGCCGTTGCAAAAGATGAAAACTAGTCAGTAGAATGGAGAGAAAAAAGAAAAGTGTAGCGGATAGGATAAAAAAAAAAAAAAAAAAAAAAAAAAAAAAAAAAGTAGCAGGAAAAGAAAAAAAAAAAAAAAGTATGTGGAGAATAAAAAAAGAAAGAAGGCAACCGTTAAAAAAAAAAAAAAAAAAAAGGAGACCCAGAGGCAGCAGAACGGAAAGCAGAAAGGCACTAGGCAAGAAAAAATGAAAGGCAGCGGAAATGGAAAGAAAGGCAGCAAGAAAAATGAAAGGAGCGGAAAGAAAGAAGACAAGAGAGAGGAGAGAGAAACCAGCAGCAGCAGTGAAAACGGACAGAGAGAAGTCAGCAAAAAAAAAAAAAAAAAGGAAAGAATAAAAAGCAAAGGAAAGAAGGTAGCAGAAAGGAGAGAAAGAAGACAGCGGAAACAAAAAAAAAAAAAAAAAGTCAGCAGAAAGGAAAAAAAAAAAAAAAAAAAACCAACAAGAAAGACAGCAGAAAGGAAAGAAAACAAGAAAACAGCAGAAAGGAAAAAAAAAAAAAACAAAAAAAAAAACAAACAGAAGACAGCAAAAGGAAAAAAAAAAAGAAGACAGCAGAAAGGAAAAAAAAGCAAAAAA
>JADBJO010002431.1:87500-92500 GCA_016801955.1 Conus betulinus
GTCAGCTTCTGTGTCAAGGCTGGGCCTCCTGATTTGTAAACTTTGGTAGGGACTGCATCAGATCCTGGCGCTTTGCCACAGGAAAGTTGTTGTTTGATTGCCTTTCTGACTTCTTCTTCCGTGGGGGGTTGTCAAGGTCTTGCCTGATCTCCACTTGAGGTAGGCGTGCAATGGGCTTTCGTCGTCGTCGAGGCAGGGCGGTTGAGAATCTGATTAAAGTGTTCAGCCCATCTCTAGAATCTGCTTCTTTTCTGTCAGCAGCTGGGCCCCATCTGCATTGAGGAGGGAGAGGAGCCAGAGGACTGGGTCCATACACAGCCTTCAGAGCATCATAGAAACGCTTGGTGTCATGACTGTCTGCATAGCCCTGGATTTCATCGGCCTTTTTGCTGAACCAGGCATCCTGCATTTACGCGAAGCCTCTTCTGCACTTTTTGTTTTGCGCTGGTGAAGGCATCTTCCTTAGCTTGTGATGTGCGGTCATTCTGGTGCGCTCTGAACAGCTGGTGTTTTCTACGACAGCAGTGTCTGCACTTCTGTGTCATTCTCATCAAACCAGTCTTGGTTTCTACGGGTTGCTGGTCCGAGGTGTTCGAGGACAGTAGAGTGGACCACATCTCTGAAAGCCTCCCACTGCTCTTCAGTGTTGCTGTGGTCATCCTCTCGTGTCTTGGGCAGCCTGCCATCTAGGTCATTGGAGAAATCTGCTATCCTAGAGCATGGAGACGTTGAGCCTCTTTGCAGTCCTCTGACCTTGGGGTCTTCGCATGGGCAGGATGCAGAGTTTAAACTTTGACACGATGAGGTGATGAACAGTCCAGCAGTCGGCACCACACATGGCCCTCGTCACTCTCACGTCTCGCGCATTGACTTACAGCTCCCAGTGTATCCACACCTGCTGCCTTCGCCACTTGCCCATCGCCACAGGACTTGAGGTTGCACTGTGGGGTTTGAAGTCATGACTTGCGCTTGACTTGGGTTATAGCGAGGGAGAGTTGCGCGTCGTCAGCCTCACTCTCTCGCCCCAGTCTATCTGTGTCCAGTGGCAAGACGAAGTCGAGACGGCTGGAGATAGACTGGGGTGCAGTGGATGACCGTGACGTCTTTTGTGTCTTGACACGCCCTGTGCGCTCCACAACGCGTTGCTGGAAATCGCCTTTCTGCCCGTTGAACCACAGTGGTTTCTTCCGCGCAGTCCGTCGAATTCAGCTTGGCATACAAGGTAGACAAGCCCTAGAGTTGAGGGTCGGTGACCCATCAAACTTACCAGCTATGCTTGCGGAATGCTCGCAAGATAGTGGAGACTGGGGGGGGGGGGGGGGGGGGGGGGGGGGGGGCGGAACGTCCAGCTTCCCGTACAAGTCCAAAGGACTTGCCCACTGCTCAACATGATAAAAACTTCACATCAACTAACATAACATACACTTAGGGTGAATCTCTCTCTCTCTCTCTCTCTCTCTCTCTCTCCCCTACATCCTCGTTTCCCTTCAACAACCAATGTGCTTCCCCTTCCCACCACCACACACACACTCCTGTCCCTTCCCCGTTTTTTTTTTTTTTTGTACATGTATTCTTTTGTAGAGTCAGAATCTAGGTTCCATTGGATTTTCAATGTTAGGTCTCCCTCCCTCTGCCCCAGTTCCCCCCCCCCCTCCCCCTTCTCACCTACTCTCAAAGTTTGGTCCACCTTCCCCTTCCTGCATCGACTTTCTACATCTGTAAAACTCTAGGGATAAAACTATATTGAAAGTACATGCAATCGGGATTGCTCCTCCTGCCCCAGAGAAGAGGCTGTCAACAGTAGTGGGTCACAGCTGTCGGCCATGGGCCTTCCTCTCCAGCTATCCTCTGGACAATGCCACCTGTTGGCTGACTGCTTCAGGAAAGATTCTGCAGGTCTATGCCACCTGTTGCTGACTTCTTCAGGTCAGGTTCTGATCAGGTCTATGCCACCTGTTGGCTGACTTCTTCAGGTCAGGTTCTGATCAGGTCTATGCCACCTGTTGGCTGACTGCTTCAGGTCAGGTTCTGATCAGGTCTATGCCACCTGTTGGCTGACTGCTTCAGGAAAGATTCTGCAGGTCTATGCCACCTGTTGACTGACTTCTTCAGGTCAGGTTCTGATCAGGTCTATGCCACCTGTTGGCTGACTTCTTCAGGTCAGGTTCTGATCAGGTCTATGGCCACCTGTTGGCTGACTGCTTCAGGAAAGATTCTGATCAGGTCTATGCCACCTGTTGGCTGACTTCTTCAGGTCAGGTTCTGATCAGGTCTATGCCACCTGTTGGCTGACTTCTTCAGGCCAGGTTCTGATCAGGTCTATGCCACCCTGACTGACTTTCTTCAGGGTCAGGTTCTGATCAGGTCTATGCCACCTGTTGACTGACTTCTCCAGGTCAGGTTCTGATCAGGTCTATGCCACCTGTTGACTGACTTCTTCAGGTCAGGTTCTGGTCAGGTCTATGCCACCTGCTGGCTGACTGCTTTAGGTCAGGTTCTGATCAGGTCTATGCCACCTGCTGGCTGACTGCTTTAGGTCAGGTTCTGATCAGGTCTATGCCACCTGTTGACTGACTGCTTTAGGTCAGGTTCTGATCAGGTCTATGCCACCTGCTGGCTGACTGCTTTAGGTCAGGTTCTGATCAGGTCTATGCCACCTGCTGGCTGACTGCTTTAGGTCAGGTTCTGATCAGGTCTATGCCACCTGCTGGCTGACTTCTTCAGGTCAGGTTCTGATCAGGTCTATGTCACCTGTTGACTGACTTCTTCAGGTCAGGTTCTGATCAGGTCTATGCCACCTGTTGACTGACTTCTTCAGGTCAGGTTCTGATCAGGTCTATGTCACCTGTTGACTGACTTCTTCAGGTCAGGTTCTGATCAGGTCTATGTCACCTGTTGACTGACTTCTTCAGGTCAGGTTCTGGTCAGGTCTATGCCACCTGTTGGCTGACTGCTTTAGGTCAGGTTCTGGTCAGGTCTATGCCACCTGTTGGCTGACTGCTTTAGGTCAAGTTCTGATCAGGTCTATGTCACCTGCTGGCTGACTGCTTCAGGTCAGGTTCAGATCAGGTCTATGCCACCTGTTGACTGACTTCTTCCGGTCAGGTTCTGATCAGGTCTATGTCACCTGTTGACTGACTTCTTCCGGTCAGGTTCTGATCAGGTCTATGCCACCTGTTGACTGACTTCTTCCGGTCAGGTTCTGATCAGGTCTATGCCACCTGTTGGCTGTTGCTCCAGGTCAGGTTCTGATCAGGTCTATGATACCTGTTGGCTGGCTGCTTCGGGTCAGGTTCTGATCAGGTCTATGTCACCTGTTGACTGACTGACTGTTCAGGAGCAGTTATGTCCCTTGATATCTTAATGGAGTGTCCTGCGCGTGCCTGTACCCATCGTCAACACAGCGCAGGCCTCCAAGGGTAGTACAGGACTGCTCTAAAGGCAGGTGAAGACAGTGCTTCTCTGGGTCCTCCCCAGCACCGTCGGGTGTTTCTTTTTTTTCTTCTTTGCCTTAACTAGGCTGACCCTGGAGAAAGGTCCCGGTGACAGGGAAAGTCCTGTTGACAGTGGGAAAGACTACAACTTTGGATTCTCTCTTGAGGGCACATAAGACCGTATGGCGAAAGCTTGGCTGTGTCTGGAGTGGCACTGTCTTCATCTGTCCGTGGGCAAGGGTGGTTGGGTCTGTGGGGTGTGCTCGACAGCTGGAGGGTGGTGTTTTTTCGCCGTGGGATCTGCAGTCATGAAATACGGGCTGATACACCCACGGGGATGCTACTTTAAGGCTGTTATGAGTTGCATCCTGTAGTCTGATTTACCTCTGTTCAGGAGCAGTTATGTCCCTTGATATCTTAATGGAGTGTCCTGCGCGTGCCTGTACCCATCGTCAACACAGCGCAGGCCTCCAAGGGTGGTACAGGACTGCTCTAAAGGCAGGTGAAGACAGTGCTTCCCTGGGTCCTACCCAGCACCTTCGGGTGTTTCTTTTTCTTCCACCTGTTGACTGACTGCTTCAGGTCAGGTTCTGATCAGGTCTATGCCCTGTTGACTGACTGCTTCAGGTTCTGATCAGGTCTATGACCTGTTGACTGACTGCTTCAGGTTCTGATCAGGTCTATGCACCTGTTGACTGACTGCTTCAGGTTCTGATCAGGTCTATGCACCTGTTGACTGACTGCTTCAGGTTCTGGTCAGGTCTATGCACCTGTTGACTGACTGCTTCAGGTTCTGGTCAGGTCTATGACACCTGTTGACTGACTGCTTCAGGTTCTGATCAGGTCTATGCACCTGTTGACTGACTGCTTCAGGTTCTGGTCAGGTCTATGACACCTGTTTCTGCTTCAGTTCTGATCAGGTCTATGCCACCTGTTGACTGACTGCTTCAGGTTCTGATCAGGTCTATGCCACCTGTTGACTGACTGCTTCAGGTTCTGATCAGGTCTATGCCACCTGTTGGGTGGCTGCTGCTGGTCAGGTTCTGATGCCAGATATTTCTTGCTCCATCTTGCTTGGAACTGCTCGCCTGGGATGGAAGGGGGGGGGGGGGGGGGGGGGGGGAGAGGAAAAGCGGAGGTGGGGATGGGACGTCCACCTTGTATGGTTCCAGTTCAAATTGATACATTCCGTTTGTTCTTGTACGTAATAGCGAGTGTTCTTTTTCAGGGTTCGAGACACCCCAGATGTACCGTTCACCAAATGTTCACTAGCAGTGACTAAAGAAGCATGATTCCGGAAGGAACGTCAGCCAAGGCTGCTTCATGAGTTTGACAACAGCGCCACCAATAAAGAGAGCATCAGCCAGCCCCCCCCCCCCCCCCCCCCCCTCCCCCTTCAACCCTCATCAGGCTGAGACCCTTTCGACACGCTGAAGTCGACTCTGGAGGGACGTAAACAAGTGGTTGTCAAGGGACTGAAACCTGTCACAAAAGGTTCAGATGGTATTGCCGTGGGGCACTGTGCTGATGCTTTGTTAGGCTGGTTGAATGCGTGTGGACGTTGTT
>JADBJO010002431.1:97500-105000 GCA_016801955.1 Conus betulinus
GAACGACAGAAAGGAGAAAAGAAGTTAAGAAAAATGAAAAAAGAAAAAGATTGGAAGGAAGAAGTAAACGAAGGCTAACAGAAAGAAAGGAAGGAAGTGGTGAACAGACAAGGACCGCCATGAACAGAGAATGGTAGGAAGGAAGGAAAAATAAACAGAAATGGCAGGAATATATTAAGAAATAAACAGAGAACTACAGAAGTGAAGAACAAACAAAGAATGAAAGAATGGAATGGAAGGAAAAAAACCAACAAAGAACGACAGAGAGTGAGAATAATCAATATAGAATGACAGCAGGAAAAAAAAGTATCAATGGCCCGAAGACTGCATGGAAAGGAAAAGGAATAAAGCGATGACAGAGGAAAAAAAAAAATGACGAAATAAATCTGATGCAACCGGAGCGCCAATAGGCTGACATGGAATAAAGGCCGGCATCTGGCGAATACATGTGTAGTAGTAGTTTCCAGAAGCTGCACACACACACACACACACACACACACACACACACACACACACACACACACACACACGCACACAGCCAGTCACACACAGTCACACGCATAGTTTTGAGCTTCAGATTCATTACGAAAGCGATGGTAAACAAGGATTAGTTCACACCCATTGGTAGCACATCTAGTTTGCTGTAAGACATGTGGTGTGTACACAATACATTTAGATGCATAACTAACACACTGATGTGTGTGCATCACATGACAGCATACGCCTTCACGCACGCATACATAGCTATGTCTTTGTCTACACGTGTCTGTGTATAAATGTCTGTGTTTTATATCTACCCATTTTTTCCATAGGTCTATTAGATTATGGAGCTACTAGCCCTCCTCTCTCTCCTCCCCAAAGCGTTTGACAAGAAGAGGGCACTACAAAGTCTTTATGTATCAGGATGTGATCCATTATAGTTATGAGGCGACTTGTTTTCTTCCAGTATTTGAAGTTCTTGTGTCTCAGCACTACGGCCATTCTGGTTTAAAGGGAATGTGTGTGAACAGTGTGAAGTTAATTATACATTAGAATGTCTACAAGTATTAGTTTCAATTGAACTGAGCTTGCTTACTATGTGATATCATATTACACAAAATTGCCCTTTCCAGTTTTGCCGGACTCAACATGATTGGAATTGAAGTTATGAAATATGATGGGTTTTCCCACTTCTGGTTTTAGGGCGAATCAGCTTGTCTGAAATATCATTATACTGCATGTATCAGGACCCTGCTCTTTCGAGATTTTGTGAAGTTCTACTTGCTGTAGAACGTGTAGCTCCTGTACCTGGGTCATACCCATCATAGTTTCAAAGAGACTCGGTTTGCCTGAAATGCAATGTTTTCTTATTTATCAGGGATTTACCCATTCTAATTTGAAGAGGACTCAGCTCTTAATAATACGAAGATTACTGAGTCAGAATCGTAACTTAAAATACAAAAATCATTGTGTGTCAGTATCGTAATTAGCTTTGCAGAATCTTCAACTTGCTTTAAATGCCAGTTTCATTGTGTAATGTAAACTTGCCCATTTTAGTTTTAAGGGGATTTACTTTGACCTCGATGTGACGTTTGTTGTATATCAAGGCAATGGTCTTTCTCGTCTTTAGGGTATTTGGCTTCCTTGAAGCATGAAGTTCATCCATTGTAGGTCAAAATGGACTGAAACCTGCCCACCTCACCCATTCCAAGTCTAAGGCAAATGAACTTCTTTCCCTGTAATGTAATGCATAGATCAGGATTTATTCCAAGCTATGTACAAGGCGAACATGCTCCCTGTTTTTTTTTAAAAAGAATATAGTCGTATATACAATGGCTTGGGCGACGGGCAGAAACCTACCAGGCCAATTTTATATCCTGAGGGCAAACTGGTCAATAGTGTGTGCTTCTTTGGACCATGTTCTTCCTATCCATTATGTCAAAGTAATAAGACTCTCACGACTTAGACGCTTAGAATTGCATCTCCTATAACCCCGAAAACAGCAGAGTTAAATCTGCCTTTGCCACTTGCGCATGAACAGAACATCCCCCCCCCCACACACACACACACAATGGTGGTGAGAGACTTTTGAACGGACGTCTGAAGATTTAATGTGTAATGCCTTTGGAAGCAACTGGATTCATGTCTGTCAAGCTTTTTATTGGTCTATTCTCTATGCTTGTTCATGGAGTGCCTATGGTCAGCGGCAAATTGCAAGAATAAAACAGTGTTCACTGCTAACAACTAGAAGGAAGAGGTAGAATGGTTTGACAATGATTGCCATCAAAGCAAAAAGATTGCAAAGACAAAGTTGCGGAAATTTAGACGCAAAAGATCTGAACCAAACTGGCAGGTTCACTTTGAGAGCAAACAATTGTACCAAACTTTACTCAAAGAAAAGAGAAAAGCATTTAAGAAAACGAAAGCAGATGCCCTCATGAATCATAAAGGTAACCCAAAGCTTTTCTGGAAAGAAGCCAATGCATGTTTGCATCTAAGTCAAAGGATGTCACAAAAGTACAAAAGACAAATGGTTTGATCATTTCAGTGAAATGTTCAAATCGAGCCAATGCATTTTAAATGAATCTAATGTTCATCATCCTATTAATTTTGCTACGCTACCAGAAATCGTCTTACTCCATCAAGCCATCACTGAAAGTGTAGTTGGAAGAGCATTGCGACCCTTAAAATCTGGCGAAGCTTGTGGCTTAGATAAAATCCTGGCAGAAATGCTGAAGTCAGCAGAAGAGGTAGTATGCGAGTTTCTCACAAAACTATTCAATTCAGTGTTTTTTGTCGGGGACTTTTCAGGACACGTGGCAAGAAGCCATCATTGTACCCATTTTTTAAAGAAAAGGTGATCGTGAAAATGCGTCCAACTACAGGGGAATATCACTCCTGAACTTTATCAGAAAATGTTATACATCTCTTTTGAACAACTGTTCATATTCTGGTTGGAAGATAATCACAAATTGTCATAATCACAGGCAGGCTTCAGAAGAGGATACTTTACCACGGATCATATTTTTAACTTATTCTTCAAAATCCAGAAATATTTGAGCAAACCCGGAAAATTGTATGTATGTTTCGTCGATCTAAAAAGGGCTAATGACTCCGCTCAATATGTAATCTTATTGAGAACCCTGGTCAAAGCTGGCACATCAAGCACATTACCAAAGCGGTCATGGCGATGTACGAGTCTTTAAAAGCACGCGTACGTGTGCAGAACGACTTCACGGACTGTTTCGATTGCCCACAAGTGCAACATTTTTCTCCGTAGTCATCAATCAGTTATTAGAACAATTGTCAGTATAAGGAAAGCATGGTGTACAACTTTGTACTGGTCTTGTTGACCTATTCATTGTCATGTTTACAGATGATCTTGCACTGCTGTCAAGTTCGCCATCTGGCTTACAGAACCGGCTTAATTGTTTAGTTAAGGCCTGTTTTTGATCTCGAACTTGAAATAAATTGTGACAAAGTAAATTGATGGATTTAAGGAAGCGAGTTCTTTTTTGAGACATGAGAAATGGTACGTTGGAACAGATCAACTCGAAGTCGTTAACAGCTCTGAATATCTTGGCTTTACTTCCACAACAACAACTGGGTGCTTATCAAGCAGGAAAACGCTCAGCGATCAAAGGTAAACGAGTAACTACCGACAGTATCCGATCTCGGAGTCCAATTCATAGCATGACGAGAGAGACGTTTTTTCAAACTGTTCGACACAGTGGTTCAACCGACTCTTTTATCCGCTTCGGAAATCTGAGGACCGTTGCAGGACATTTGTGTGCCTGCAAAAAGTTTTTGAATGTGCGCACTTCACTCATGGGTCTACGGTAAACTAGGACAGTACCCCTTTCAAGTGAACTGTTGTATTAGAGCTGTGAAATACTGGCTACGTATTATACAACTGGACACAGACCGCCTGCCCAAGCAAGCTTATGGTCCACTAAATAGGCTGGATTACCGAGGGAAAATCAACTGGGTCGCAAAAATTAGGATATTTTACAGACATTGGGTTTCAATTTTGTTTGCTTTAACCAAAGTGTGGAACATGATGCAATGTTTCTGTTTTTAAACAAAGAATTACAGAGGTAGCAAACAAGAGGGGTTTGCAGGCATGAGCGACAGTAGACGTTTCACCTTGTATACATCATTCAAAACAATGCTTGTACCATAAGATTATTTTTCTGAAGTTAAGATAAAATGCTTCAGAGAATCCGTGACGAGGTTCAGATTAGGCGGTGAGCGAAGTAAACTCTCACAGAGATCGTTTCATGGGGGATACTTCTGCGGGAATGAATGACTGTCCCTTCTGTACAGATGAACTAGACGACGAAAAAGCATGTTTTTTTTGAGTGTCCTCAGTACAACGATATTCGCCCAGATATTTCCAAAACTAATCCGCCTCACTTCGAAAACCAGTATCTAATAGAAATTTTGACATGTGAAAATGGTAATATTACTCGTCAGCTTGTTTGGTTTTTGCACAATTGTTTTGGAAATAAGAAAAAAAAGAGCAAATTGCTGAAGACTTCATAGTGATGTGTTTAAAAGAAAAAAAAAATCCAGATGTTAACAATGGAATGTATACGCACTGAATGAATGAAAAAACCCAATGAGGTTTGTGTCACATCCCCACTGTTACCTGTAAGAATTTGTCAGATTATTGCTTTCAGTATGATTTCTTCCTCTTGAAATGACTTGCAACGTCACTCACCATGTGGCAGAGGCCATCGTGCCATATATCATTAAATGTTTGAGATTCATTTCGAGTTCAAATTCTCTCTCTCTCTCTCTCTCTCTCTCTCTCTCTTTCTCTCTCACACACACACACACACATGCACGCTCACATATACATACACATGTATACAGCCACACAGAACCCACATGCATGCACATACAGGTGGTGCGCACGCACACATAAATACACACATACAGGCACGCGTGTGCACACACGTACTCTCTCTCTCTCCCTCTCTCTCTCTCTCTCTCTCTCTCTCTCACACACACACACACACACACACACACACACACACACACACACACACACACACATACATACATACATACGCGCACACTCGCACACACGCACACTCGCATGAACGCACACACACGACAATGCACAGAAGCCGCTGCATTTCTGCACAAATTCAAGGATTGTAAAAGAAATGCACATGCACACGCTGATACACTTGCTACCATATGCACACGTTGGTGCACTTGCTAATATCGGCACACGTTGGTACATTGTTAATATATGCACACGCTGGTACACTTGCTAATATATGCGCATATTGGTACACCTGCTAATATATGTACACGCCAAGACCAAAAAAGACTCCCCAAAAGCAGTCCAGCAGAGCCAGCAAGGGCAATGGACAACGTGGGAGAATGCACTCCAAAGAAGTCTCTCTTGGAATGACATTTGGCACATGGCCCCTCTCAGGATCAGCTTCATTCTCAGATCTGCATATGACCTACTGCCCTCAAATGCAAACGTGGTGAAGTGGGGGAAAAACAGACGATCCTTCATGCCCCCTCTGCCATGAAAAAAAAACAGTGGAGCATGTCCTAAGCTCATGTAAAGTAGCCCTGGCTTAAGGACGGTACACATGGAGGCACAACCAAGTGCTCAAAGAGATTGTACAAGTAGTCTGGGCTAGTACTAACACCACAAAAGGGAAAATCAGGACTCCCAAAAGCACCCGCAATATTCTTCACGGCAGGAGGCAGTGAATCATGGCCAAGAACAACAGTGCCACTCGGAACATTCAGGCAGAGTCTGCTGGACGGGGCAGATGACTGGGAGTGCACTGCAGACCTCCCAGAATGGAAGAGTCACCCAGAGATCATCAGCAAGAGTGGCATGAGACCAGACATAGTAGTCCACTCTGAGTCAACCAAGCAGCTGATCATGATCGAGCCCACGGTGCCATATGAAAACAGAATGGAGGCAGCTCAAATCTACAAGACTGAAAAGTATGCTGATCTGGCAAACAGCCTGAGGAGAGTAGGCTATCAGGTCAAAGTCCTCACTGCAGAAATTGGAGCTAGGCGGTTTGTAGGAACGTCTGCATACAGCCTCATGAAACAGCTCTCAGTTGCAGGGAGGGGAAAAAAAAAAACAGAGACCTGAAAGCAATGGCAGAAGCGGCAGAGAGGTGTTCAAGCTGGATCTGGTCAAGGAGGAACAAAAGTGAACTTCATAAGGCTTAACTTTCCTACAAATATCAGGTGTCCCAGTGGCTCAGTGGTTAGTGCGCGAGTCATTAAGCGGAAAATGAGCATGTCCAGAGGGTCATGGGTTCGAATCCCAGCCATGGCTCATCCCAAGATGGGAAAAAAAGGGGGGCAGCAGAGGGACATCCGGAGTCATGAACCGGGTGTGGCCCAACCCCCCTAGAGTGTCAGGAGATAAGGGCCGAAACATTTGCTTGAAGGGGCTTCTCTTCTGAGGACTCTCTGCTGCCATGCTCTCCACGAGTTTCTTTCTATTGTACACGCTGGTACACTTGCTAATATATGCATACGCTGGTACACTTACTATTATATGCACACGTTAGTACACTTGCTAATATATGCACACGCTGGTACACACGTTATTAGATGCACACGTTGGTACACTTGCTAATATATGCACAGGCTGGTACACTTGCTATTATATGCACACGTTGGTACACCTGCTAATATATATCACACGCTAGTACACTTGCTAGCTCATAATTCTCTGTAAACCTGGCTGACATGGTCAGATTGGTTCTTAAAGCACACTGCTGTATCTAAGAAGTCACTCAGAGAGAGAGAGAGAGAGAGAGAGAGAGAGAGAGAGAGAGAGAGAGAGAGAGAGAGTACAAATTCTTTGTGGCGATGAAGAGCAAGTCATTTTTTTTTTTTTTGCTGTCCCAACCTCTGCGCCACCTCAGAGGCAGTGCACCCACGCTGCTCATTCCGACACCCCATCCACAGCCACAGCCACAGCCCGGTCGGCCCCGCCACAGCCACTGCACGGCAATCCACAGGGAGCAGTCAATGTCAAGTCGTCAAGAGGCAACCCACCGGAAGAGACACTGCACTGCTGCCGGGGGTCACTTCGGTGGTGTTCAGTGGCGCCTGTTCTGATCTAAACATATGCAGGACATCACCTACTACTAAGCCCGCTACTGACGACAATAATTGCTTAGTCGCAGAGCTGGCGTGAGTGAGCTCTCCCTCCGGAGGGCGCCACCACGTCCGTCCAACGACAGCTCCCATGGACCCGCCGATACCGGTGACCCCGACGGAACCAAACCAAGACCACAGACGTGGACGGGACATCGAAATTGAGGTCACCATGAGAGCAGGGCATGAAGGGCCACAGAATTTGAGACTTTTTTTTTTATGCTGATCGATGAGAATGAGGATGATTAAGATGATGCTACGGATTTCCATTTCGGTCTGAGACTACATGACAGGGCAGCACTCTACGCTTTCTTTCATAAGATATCCCAGCATCAACCAGGCCTGAGAGATACAGGC
>JADBJO010002431.1:110000-112500 GCA_016801955.1 Conus betulinus
TAAAAGCACGCAAACTTGTCCGCGGAATCTCCTCTCCCATTTTCTCCAATTTCAAACAAACTACAATCATCATACCTTCAGCCATTGCCTCTAGACTCAGACAGCTTGCCTATGCACGCAACCGACTCATTCACAATTACTGCAATCAAATCAAGGAAGACAAAGTATTCAGACTGCACAACAAACACGGAATCAACCTCCCAGAGTGGTCATGCCCCGAAGCACACAACATCGATCTTACTACCACCTTTGAGCAACACAGCCATGCATCCCTGACAATCTCATTCTCATCAACAATGAAAGATTGGTCCAAGCAAAAGGTCTCTAAGTCAGTCCTACTCAGTTTACTAACAACAGATACCAAAACCAACTTATGTTGATTGATTTTCAGGAATCTACAGTGGATAGCTGCGCTTGAAAATGTACCCAAAGCCCCACTTTTTCCGGGCCCCATTCTTCTGTCAACCACCCTCTGATGAATCCAGTGACGTTGAACTCTCATATCTCTTTGCTGCACACCAAAGAGTGGTCAGTGTCATAATCGGCGCTCTGGTAGCTGCGAGTGATCTTGATGCTGGAAAGGTTGACACGTCTGGTGAGGATCAGATCGAGCTGATGCCAGTGTTTGGATCGAGGGTGTCTCCAGGATATTCGATGCTGAGGCTTCGTGTTGAAGAAGGTGTTACTGACGCACAACCCATGATGACAGCAAAGCTCTAGCAGGCGCTGGCCATTCTCGTTCAAACAAAGGTGACAGAAGCGATTGCAATAACTATCGTGGCATACCTCTCCTTAGTATCGTTGGAAAGTCTTTGCACGAGTAATACTGAAGAGGCTCCAAGTACTTGCAGAGCAAGTTTATCCTGAATTGCAGTGCGGTTTCTGTGCCAACAGATCCACTATGGATATGATCTTCTTCCTTAAACAACTTCAGAAGAAATGTAGGGAACACCACTCTTCATTGCCTTCATAGATCTCACAAAGGCTTTCGATCTGGTCAGCAGGGATGGCCTCTTCAAGATCCTCCCCAAGATTGGATGTCCACCCAAACTTCTCAGCATCATCAGATCCTTCCACGAAGACAGGAAAAGCACTGTCGTCTTTGATGGCTCAACATCAGCTGCCTTCAACATATGGAACGGAGTGAAACAGGGTTGCGTCCTGGCTCCCACCCTGTTTGGAATCTCCTTTGTTGTGATGCCGAAACACGCATTTGGTCCTGCAGCTGAAAGTATCTACCTCCTCCGAACCAGAACTGACGGAAAGCTCTTCAACCTCTCCAGATTAAAAGCCAAGACTAAAGTCAAGCTGAGGTGCCTGCGTGACTTCCTCTTTGCAGATGACGCAGCAGTAACCGCCCACTCAGCCGAGGACCTACAGCAGCTCATGACTTGCTTCAGCGATGCCTGCCAAGACTTCAGGCTTACCATAAGCTTGAAGAAAAACAGGTCATGGGACAGGATGTTGACTCTCCCCCAGTCATCAGCATCAATGACCATGAACTGGATGTCGTCCATGACTTTGTTTATCTGGGCTCAAATATCTCAGACACTCTCTCACTTGACGCAGAGCTCAACAGGCGCATCGGCAAGGCAGCTACCACCATGACCAGACTGACAAAGAAAGCATGGAACAACAGCAAGCTGACCGAGCACACAAAGATCCAGATCTACAGAGCCTGCGTCGTGAGCACCCTCCTGTATGGCAGCGAGTCTTGGACTTTGCGTGTCCGACAAGAGTAAAAGCTCAATGCTTTCCATATGCATAGCCTCCGACGCATTCTGAACATCACCTGGCAGGACAAGGTCCCAAACAACACTGTCCTGGAAAGAGCCGGATGCACCAGCATGTACACGCTGCTGAAACAGAGACGTATGCGCTGGCTCAGCCATGTCGTGCGCATGGATGGATGATGGATTCCTAAAGACCTCCTCTATGGAGAACTTGTGCAGGGAAACGTCCAACAGGCAGACCACAGCTGCGATTCAAAGATGTGTGCAAGAAGGACCTAAAAGCCTTGAACACTGACCAGAACAACTGGGAAGCAACAGCCCTCGAACGGTCAACCTGGAGACAGACTGTGCAGAAAGGTCTCTCCAAGTTCGAAGAGACACTCGCTCAGCAGCACGGGGGAAAAGAGAATGAGAAGAAGGGCTGCAGCCTAGGCAGACAGACCAGCGTCAGACTTCATCTGTGCCCTCTGCCACAGGGACTGTCATTCCCGCATTGGATTGGCCAGTCATACCCATCGCTGTACCAGAATAGACCCCTAGAGCGCAACTCCATAGTCTTTCGAAACTGAAGGATGCCTACATGAACTCTCCATTAAAAAGTACAGAAAAGATATATCAGAATAAGATTCATAACGGTCTGTCACTGCAACCTCTTATGGGAGGTACAGACAGCTCTTAAATCACTGAGACAAAAAACAAGATACTTTACAACAAACCAGCAGACATGGCTGGTGCAGTTGCGGTCTTGGTCAAGAAGAAATACACCC
>JADBJO010002431.1:120000-122500 GCA_016801955.1 Conus betulinus
TAACAAACTATAAACTGAACATTCTGATTGACAGGTACTATAAGGATTCCCGAAGAGTGTATGGTGGTTGTAGGGCAGTAATCATTTCCACTCATTATATGCAGGCCTCACTAAAATGTTACAAATATTCTTGCCATACTACATATTACTATACCACAAACAAGAATTCAACATTCCTTTTGCAAAACGAATCACTGGTTCAACAAAGACTAGCAGAAAATTGAATACCCAGACATTGTGTGTTTACAATCAGATATGGACTACGGGCTCTTTTGTCCTTCATTAGGGAACGATCAAGGTCTAATAAATCATATTTCAAGATCGGACAGAAAACTGTCGAAAATGCCATTTGTGTTTACATTTTGATGTGGACAACCGAGTTCTTGCACTTCTATCCTTCATTGTGGGAGGCCTTATGCTTAATCCTTATGCTAAATATCAAAATCAGCAACACAAGTCTGTGCATAGCTATAGAAACAACGAACTTGTGCCTTACAGAAAACAAGAAGCTGATGGTTAAGCAACAATACATGCTTCAGGCACAGCGTGCTGCTGTAAACTTGCATTCATTAACAAGCATGCTCACTCCATCCTGAATCAAACAAGTGTCGTAGACAAACTTTCTAATTTAACGTAAAAAAAGGCCTTTGAAACCAGTGGAAGCATATACGAATTCATATTCTGTGTTTTGTAGTCATGTTGCCATCTTTATTAAAAAAAACGTTCCTGTTTACAGAATCTTTCGCTGTTAGTTCCATGCTATTTATTGTGTTTATACAGCTGACAGGTGTTTCGTGACGTACAGTTAAGTCCTGCACTTTATTTACTCTTTACAATCATCACCTTGCGAAATGTGTCTCTGTCAGTGGATGGATTTGCACACACACACTAACACACGTAAACACACACACGCAAAAACTCACACACACACACACACACACACACGCACATACACACACACACACACACACACACACACACACATACACACACACACACACACACACACACACACACACACACACACACACACACACACACACACACACATACACACACACACACACACACACACACACACACACACGCGCGCACACACACACACACACACACACACACACACACACATATATATAACGTATGAATGACGTGTAGCAGTGTGAGTAGAAACCATTCGCTTTCAATTTTCTATAGCATAAATTCTGTGAATGTCAATGTTCAACTTTTCACTTTTTTTCATATACCAAACTTCGATTAGGAAAATGTCATATTCGGTTGTTGGTGGCGTTGATGTTGATGCCTGCCTAATTTTATTCACTACAAATGCGAATGTTGAAGACACAAACCAGCAACTGAAATATTCTGTCTAAAAGAAACTATGTTTGTACTATCAAGGGTTCAGCAATAATTTGCTTCCACAAACTGTACATAATCTCTACGCTGAGCCTAACAAATATGTGAATATTGTCGTTTTCATATAATTTAAAACAGCACACATCCAAGCAAAAAAAAAAAAAAAAGTAATTTGCACATTTTCTAACACATCACAAGCATAGACTGACGATGGATTTTTTTTTCAATCTTCCAAAATTTTACATCAGTCCACCAAGAAAATCGTCGTTCGTTTTGTCATTTGCTCCTTCAGAAAAATAGATCATTAGCACACATACAAAACTCACTATGCAGAACTACGTCTCAATTTTCTTAAAAAAAACAAAAAAACCCACTGAGCACTGAAATCGGAAGGTGACATTGCTCTTGACACTTTCTGTTTCACTTCTGCGAGTCCCCAGTCTTCAAGCACATTTCTCATGACAGCTTCATCCACCCTGCAAATCCTACTGCCCTTGCTCCTCATAAACATTTATCAGCCTAAACGTGATCTCTCTTGATTCCCGTTCTTCTGTTGAGGCCTTTGCCTGCCATAACACCAACCATGTTTTGCTCTTGTAAATTAATCAACTGCCCATTAAAAAAAAAAAAAAATTCTGATCTTAGGCAAAAAAAAAACAAACAAAAAAAAAAAAAAAAACCACAAAAAGGAAAAGTCTCAACTGTGCAGAAATGGAAACAGAAACCGGCAATAAACTAGCGGCTACTTTGGCTTCACAAGGGGAGTATTGCGCATGTTAATGTCTGTACTGTTTTCATTGTTTTGTCGCTGAGGAAGGCTTATTGCCGAACATTTCTCGTCTTGTTTTGTGTCGTGCATTAAAGGGCGTTACTTCACACTTTGTTTTGTGTGCTCTTCCGCTTTTTCGTCGTGTTCCGGGAACGCTGCAGTTTGATTCATTTGCCAATAAACTAGTGAAAGTCTGGCCAGACTTAGGGGTTCCTCCTACTTTTCAGTCTACGATGCTTTATTGCATGATGAACCAAAGCTGGTTTCATAAAGAACGCACACAAATGGCTAAGAGAGATTTTGATAATTAGAACAACTCCATTCAGTCACTTTTCGTTACAGTTTGGGACAGTCTAGGAACGCAACTAGCTGACGCAA
>JADBJO010002431.1:125000-135000 GCA_016801955.1 Conus betulinus
CAAAACCAGTGGGAAAGAAAAAAAAAGATGAAGAAAAAAGAGTAACATCATCTTTTGCGAGATTTAACAACTTATTGCTTCTCGTCTCCTTCCTCACTCTCTCCATTTCAGAGGGAGGTTGTGAAAGAAAGAAGACTGGGCATTAGAAATGTGTATTAGATCAAGGTCTTAAAGAAGTGTTTTCTTAAAGAGTCATTGGCCTATAGTTGTTCCATGCAGCATGAAAATGGTTTAGATTGTTGTTGACTTTAGCATTAAACAATTCGATTTTATATCTATTGCTCAATCGGCTCTGAAACATTGAAGCATTTGGTCTATGTGTTTTGATTTTGCACTTATATATATGAAATTTAGCTAACATAATAATGAAATAAAAAAACCTCTCTGTTTTCACACGTTGATCTATTCCAAAAATAACGATATCTCGTGTGATTTTAATATTAGTTGTGTTTCGGCATTTTTCATTAAATAACTTCAACTTCTTTCCAAAAAAGTTTAAGCGTGAAAATCCATAAAAAGTGTTGGACTGATTCTCTTTCTTCGTTGCAGAAAGTACAACTTGTCGTGTTTGTTAAGCCCATAGCATTTAAAACAATATCTGTACCAATAATTCTATGTATGATTCGAATTTGTAGCCATTTTAATTTTATATCTTTGATTTTGTGGACATGAGTAAATACTTTATTCCAATGGATTTCAGAATTCAGTTTTTTTTTTTTTAGCCATTTGGGAGCAACAATTTAGCTTGCGCTCATCTTGAATGAAAATTTCATAGAACTGTTTGGCTCCTTTATTTTCTTTCATAATAATACTTAGAGCCTTCGGTGTGTTATGATTTATGTCTGTGTTATTATCTATTTTGATTCCGGTTTTCCTTATGAATTGTTTCATTGAAGAAATCCATCCATCGTATGAGATAAAATCTATGGTGTAGTCAACATTAATGCTAAATTCTCTAAAGCTCATAAATTGTCCATTTTGTTTCAGAAAGTGTTTTATTGCTAATATTCCTTTCTCAATTAACTTATTTTGCTTGATTACCGCGTTTCCTACTTTTATCATGTCATTGTAAAATACGGGTTCAACAAGTAGTTCATTTAATGTCTCAGGCATAGACAGAATTCCCGACATGTCATTGTGTCTGTAATGTCTCAGGCATAGACAGAATTCCCGACAGGCTGTAAACATGTCTGTCCAAAACAAATAAATACTCGTGTATCCAGAACCGTACCCTGGTCCGTAATTTTCGATTATATCACTGAAAGGGTATATTTTTAAAACGATGTTCTTCCATGCATGACTTGTGGTTTTAAGTTTTTCTTTATCCATAGAAGTTTTCAAAGCATTAATGTATTTTTTTTATATCAGGTATGTTTAAACCACCTTGCTTTACAGTCTTCACTGCTGTTTTCCTGCTTATTCTATCTTGTTTGCCATTCCACACGAAGCTGAACCAACATCTTTTGAAGTTTTTGAAATAAAAGGTCAGGAGGGTAGGTGGCAGAATCCAGAGATGTATAAGTTTTGGTAGAATAAGGGACTTGAGAACAGCAACTCTTCCGACTGGCGTCTCCATTTTTTGATAGTAATCTAATGTTTGATTATTCTACATGGTTAACTCTTTACTTAGATGAGCTGAAATAATGCCAAAACGTTGCATCATATCAGCCACCCAGAAACATTCCACTGTTGTCAATATAATGCAGGGGAATCATGACGATCATGATCTACTTTCAGAAAGCCAAAGAACTTCGCGTTTTTTTCAAATGGAAATTATTTTCTTTACAATCTTGCTCTATAATGAAGGCAGATGTAAATCTGAAAGGTTTGTTGTAAAACAAAAAGGTCATCACTGAAAAAAAGTACTTTAATTAAGGAGAGAACATAAGCTATCCTGTGAAATGACGGTGAATATGGTAAAACGTTATTCAGAAACATTCAGAACATTTATTACACCAAAAGAAAACATCATCAAGAATACATCATCAACATCACAACCTCCACCTCCCACCCCAGACATATTTGTACTTATTACTGTCCCTTGATCTTGCATGAAATCCGGTAGAAACCATCAGTTATGCACGCTAACTCTGCGTTTGTTGCTGTTGGGCTGTGTTAACGTTTTCGCAGCACACCGCGAGAGAATGATCGCGGCGCCCAAATGACCACATGGCAACGCGGCGCGAAAACACTCGTGGCAAGTGATCTGTCGCTGAGGACATGTCGCGAGAATGATAGCGACGGTCTTCTAAAAATAAATATGGCCGAATTTCCCGGAGAATGTTTAACCAGTAGTGTCAGCGTACAGATACAGTCCTTCCTACGTCATATCATACCAGTCACCAGGCTACTAACAGTTGATTTCATTGGTCAATTTAAAGAGAAAGCAACCAACCCACTGGTGTCTTCAAGCACTCACTCAGTGCTCCTTGTTCAAAGTATGTTATTTTCAACTCGATCAAACAACAGTAAAACAATTATTTTGACTTTTAAAACATCTGTCATCAAGGAGATGAACGATAGCTCTATTTCACTGTACAACAAAAGTCACTGTTGGATTTAGGTTTTCTTTTTAAGGAAATTTAATTAAAAATGGTCAAAATCAGCTGTCCCGAGGGAATTTCAGTGCTGTGATTGCATTGTTAACTAGACACATAAAGCAGAACGAGGGTCTGTGCACGCATAAAAAAAGATTCAAGGTCTGGTGGGTCCAAGCACCACCTGTCAAAACAAGTTTGCCTTTCACATTTGATGATACAGTGGATGCAACAGACATGTGAGCCACCAAAATACTCCGTGTTGATTCATATGAAAAAAAAAAATCTTAAAAAACAAAAACAAAAACAAAAAAAACAAAAAAACGAAGGCTTGTAGATGGGACATGTGTGAATGCAGATGTTCCAAAAAGTAGTTTATTGTGGAACTGGCATCATGTGGTAGGGCATGCACACAGTCAAGTTGGTTCTGAAAATCGACAAAGGACAAATTCAAAGCAGATCAAATGACAAGACTTGAAAGTCGGTCGCTATTGGTATTAATCTATAAACAACAACTACGCACGGAAACGAGCCTCAGTTGGCACAATGAGTGAATACCTTACGGTGTTGAAGATAAAGACAGTGACATCTCATCAATAGACAAATCATGAATACATTTCAGTTTCAAAATGTAAAGCTATGTGATCCCAAATGGACGAAGAGAATATCTCAATATGTCCTGTATCTCCAATTGGAAACTGAACGATTAAAGACAGAACCATCTTATCCTGTCAAGCAGCATCGACACTGGCTGTCCGAAAGAAGTGAAGAACGCCAGCTTGCCGATCCTTCCGTCATGCCACTGAAAAGAATGAAGAAATCTGGGAGACAGAAAAAGAAGGTAGAAAGACCACCAACAAGTGAAATGAAAATAAATCAGTAGCTCCCAGATAGACGTGGAGAATTACAGAACGACTTACCGCAGAGAAGAAATCCCCCGAAGTCCTTTCAAAACTTTCTGTCGTCCATTGGGATCAGCATTGGTTATCGAGTGATGACCGGCAGCTTTATCGTCCTGAAATGTATAGAATGCTTTCTATCATCTGTTAGGGTCCTTTGGTCATCCTGAGGCAACAGATATGTGCATTTCATCATATGACCAAACTAAACTACCTTATTTATCTCCATGTCCTATCTGATTTTTGTTTATTTAGATATTTCCCATCACTGCCAAATCTCCTTTCCTTCATTTCTTTCCAAACGATCTCTACACAGCGTCCACCTGTATAATCTGGTGGGTCTTTAGTCTTGTTCGTAGGTCTTGGTTCGCACCAAGAAAATGTTCTTTCAAATCAGTCTTTCTAGCAGTGTAACCCTAGTTGTGAGTGAGTGTGAGTGAGTGTGTGTGTGTGTGTGTGTGTGTGTGTGTGTTGTGCGTGTATATATATATATATATATATATATATATATATATATATATATGTGTGTGTGTGTGTGTGTGTGTGTGTGTGTGTGTGTGTGTGTGTGTGCTAAAATACTTGTAGTGGGTAAATCCATTGTGGAGTCACTGGCAAGTCATGGGTAGCAAGCACTGGACACGAACATCAGTTTTCTGCGGTATGTCAGTGGCATCTGAAAAACTGCGCAAAGGGAACAAAGATTTCTTGATGTCACCCTAGTTTTCAATAAATCCAGTGAAGATAATTCCAATGGCTGCATTTCCACTATAGCCAGATGAACTGTCACAGTCGATGTGCCACCCACTTTCGTTCAAAGGATGGACTTTGTTATGAGTGGATGTGTATTGCTTGTTGATGCTTTTATTTCATGTGGGTCTATAAGCAATTGAGCTCAGCTGCCAGAACATTGACTTTGGGGAATTCCGTTAAATTGCACAAATCTAAAATGGCCACCACAGACTAAAGGTGAATGCAGCTTTTTATTCAGTCAAAACAAAGTGTGATAACGTTTTCTGTCTAACTTTTATCTGATTTAATAAACACACACACACACACACACACACACACACACACACACACACACACACACACACACACGTACAAAAACAAGCGCGCGCGCACACACATCTGCAGTGGTACACAATGTCGCATACATAAACACTTACACTGTGTAACACGGCGAACAGCTCATTCGTGCCCAAGAAAGTGTGCAAGTGACATGTAGTAATTTAGTAATATTTCAGGTGGTATTCTGCAACTGGCGTTTTAAACAGATACGTTTTAAGTGCGGACCTGAAAGTCGGGAAACAAGGGGCATGACGTAGATGGAAAGGTATCGAATTCCAGAGTATGGCCACAGAAAATGAAAATGCTCTATAACCGTACTTCTTTCGATTATATGAGGGAATTCGTAAAATTCGGTCATCAGAGGAAGAACGGATGGGACGTGTAGGAATATATATTTCGAGGAGATCAGAGAGATAGGTAGGCGCTAACTAGTGATGGATTTGAACATACAAATGCGTTACCGATAGTGACTATTTTGTCTCGGAAAAATTTCCAAAAGACATCGGGCAGTTTTGAGGGATCTGCGTTTGTGGGAAATACAGCAGTCTTCGTTTTGCCCAGAATCTGATTCATGTTGCGGTAAAGTTCCTAACACGTCTTGCTGGCTAAGATCTGTGTCGAGAACAAACTAGTTTAGCTTTTTGAATTAAGCCTGCGATGTTCTCTTTGATAAAATTGTAAATTTCCTTATGAACAGCGAGACCAGTGGAGTTCCAACGCTTTTCTGCCTTGCAGCGTTCACGTTTTAACCCGGACAGTTGAGGGGCGACTGTGTTGCACATAGGCGTGGCTTTGTCTTCCCTGATGTCTGCTGATGGAGGGGAACGTGTATGTCGAGCAAGTTGCACAGGGAAAAGTTCAGGTCAGGTAGAGACATATCAGACGTTATCATGCAGTCAGGGGATCCCCGTAGGTGGTCATTGTTGGCAGCTACTGCATTGGGTACCCTTTTAAAATTCATGTGTGAACTTGTGAACTGTAAATACCTGGGGTTATCAACTAGGACATTCAAACGATTAGGCAAGAAAATATTCTCAGCAACAGCACACCACCACCACCCAATACTACTGATCATTTAATATAGAACTGCTACTACTACTACTGCTGCTGCTGCTACTACTACTATTACTACTACAGACAGATCTTATTAATTTATTTTCCTTAATGTTTACCACAAGCGAGAAAATAAAAGTTAAAAATAAATCAGAATTCTGCTGACGCTCACCAGTTTACCGTCATCATTGGACCACACCATGACAACAGCGCAGATCATCATAAAGAACAGGATCCATGGACAATTGATTTGATTCATCTTTGGCTGCGTGACTCTGTAACAGTGTAAAATAATGCTTCTTATGATTTTCTGTTCATAGTTTAATAACGTAAGGACTATCTGTCCAAGAAACTGTCTTGTCCATGAACCTTCTGATGTTAGTGCTCGGAGCTGTGTTGTATATGACTGATGTGCAAATGTTATACTTAAAGATGCTGTCAGCTTTCCCTAAAATGTGATTGTTACAGAAACAGAATACACAGATTCTGACAATCATTTCCCCATGTAATTATATACATTTTCTGTGTCATTTGTGTGAACCAGTGTTGAAGTTATGTTTACTGTTTCTGTAAATAATGTCATATTTGACTTTGAATTTGACACAATAATAACAACAGTAGCCCAGTTTTCAACAAGCATGAAATTGGTTCTCTTGTCTGTATCTCTCAGAGAAATACATGATTTTTTGCAATTTAAGTTTGTGCAATGATAACAAAAAGAGCTTATTTCTAAGAAAAAGCACTTGGTATGTTCTCTTGTCTGTTTGTGGAGAGATAGAATAGGACTTTTACAGTTGAATCTCTCACAATGATATACCTAAAATTTCAGCAATTTGACCAGAGAGTAAAAGAAGTAGCATAAGAGTTCTAAGTGTGAGTTTCAGAAAGCTGAGAGCTGTTTTTGCATCTGGCCACTGTAAAAAAAATATCAATGACTTTCTGCATCCAATGTGTCACAATATTTTGGGAGTGATGGTCTATTGTTGAACACACCTTTGACAATTTTACAGACCACACTAAAGGGTGCTGACCTATTAATTCTGCGTTGTCAGGGCAAAGGAATGCTAAAAACAGCTCTCCGACCTAGGGTTACTGTACTATAACAAGCGCGTGCAGCATACAATTCTGCCAAAACGTTTGCCACATGTACACGAGTAAAAGTAGTACGTTTATTCATGCTTACAAATTTCTGCCATTTTTGAATGTAGGTGTTGTAGGACTTACGGGTGCTGGGTCACCATGAATCCATGAACTGGAGCAACTGAATCTTTTCATAAACCAGAAGTTAGGAAATGTTTGCCGAGATCTTGCAAACAAGCAGGTTTAGCTGACGTTTCTGAAGGTGAGGATTAACTGCTCTGAGGCCCCTTTCATTCAGAAAGTTTTCAGAAATACTCCCCTGCAGGGGGTGGAGAAGGTGATGTTAGTTTGACACCCGGGAATAGATCTATCAAATGCCTGACTGGGTCCTCTGATTTTGGAAAAACAAACAAGCAAAGAATCAAACAAACTAAAAAACATTGATTTTGATATTCTTTGAATTGTCTAGCTGCAACTGTCACATACATTCCAGAAAACTTGTCTTTTCGTTGATAGGAAATCTAAGAGAATCAAAAGACTTAAACTGGGAATACTAAACAAGAAAGGTGGGTTCCATGATAGACACTGACAAACTGTCCGTTCCCCATTCATTGAATTCACATACAAACAAACGGCTCACAAAGCAAATAGGCAAATCACCCTTTTATGAGGTCCCTGGCACGAAATATGTTACCCCCTTTTATTCAAGATGTCTAGATTCAGATGGCGTAAATATTCACCTTTGCTCTTTTAGCATTTAGATAACAAAAATTGCCATAAAGAAAAAAAAGAGCTGTCTAAGGGAGTCTTGCGCTGTGAATTTGCATTCTGTTTTGTTTTGTTCTAGAATGTTATTGTTAGAGTTCTTTCCACTTTACTGCCCAACTGATTCGAACCCACTGTCTCCCAATTCATAAAATCCGCCTACCTTGCTCGCTTCAAACTATGATTAGATATATACTTTTTTTTAACAAACACTTTGAACAGACCTGTTCTAACATATATTCACATATGTTGTATAAGTTAAGTCAGCTGCAACTGGAATGGAAAAAAAGGCTTGAAAGCACAATCCGAAACCTTCCATTAGAACTGCGCTATATGAATACTATGTATCAACTAAGAGAAAAGGTAGCCGCAAATCCCGTTTTCTGCTTTAATCTGTCTTCAAACGATGTTATCTATCTTATCTCCAAACATTTTTTTTGTTGTTTGTTGTTGTTGTTGTTGTTGTTGTTGTTGTTGTTGCTATCCCATCTTCCGTGCAACCTCAGTGGCAGTGCACCCACACCGCTCATTCTGACACCCTGTCCACAGACACAGCCTGGTCAGTCCTGTTGCAGCCCCTGCACCGGCAATCCACAGGAAGCAGTCAATGTCAAGTCATCAGAGGCACCCTACCGGAGGAGACACTGCACTGATGCCGAGTCACTTCGGTGGTGTTCAGTGGCGCCTGTTCTGATCTAACATACGCAGGACATCACCTACTAAGCCCCCTATTGACAACAATGATTCCTTAGTTGCGGAGCCGGCGTGAGTGAACCCTCTCTCCAGAGAACGCCACCACGTCCGTCGAACAACAGCGCTCATAGACTCGCCGACACCGTTGACCCCGACGGACTCAAACCAAGGCTACAGATGCGGAGAGGACATCGACACTCAGGTCACCATGACAGCAGTGCACGAAGGCCACTGAAATTGAGACTTTTTTGCTGATCGATGAGGATAATGAAGATGATGCCACGAATTTCCATTCCGGTCTGAGACTGCACGACAGTGCTGTACTCTACGCTTCTTTTAATAATATATCCCAGGCCCGAGAAATACAGACACCTGCAGTGTTGGTCTGAAAATTTGAACAACACTCCTGGAAATCATCCATTAAGTGAATGAAACTCGACTGTGTGGTCCCAATGTTACCAACAGAGCCCGTAGCAAATTCAACTTTGGGTAGGAGCTGGTCAGGGCAGAAAAATCCCACATGACTCTGATATGAATCGAACCTATGACCTCCCAGCCGGGAGTCCACGACGCTAACCACTTCGCAATGGTGGCTGGTCCCAAAACAACATTTATATGGTTATTTTTTGTTTTGGCGCTGTACAGCAACAGTGATGCAGTCATCTTCGGTTTTTACTTTTTCTTTTTTTCTAGTTTGTTTCTTTGTTTGCTTCTTCTTGTTGAGAACTTGAATACAGAAAATGCAAAACATTTCATTTGTTTTGTGTATAGTTTCATTCAAACACTAGAATTTACCTTATGTTTAAAACAACTTATCAACTGTAAGTTTTCTATATTTACACTAAGAACAACTGCTGCTTCAGTGAACTGCATTGAAAATGTGAAGGTAGAGCAAATGTTGGTCACTCTTCTTCTTCATCATCAACACGATAGCAATTTTCCTTACCAGAGAATATCATTTACGTCACGTTAGTTGCAGTGCCTTGTCTGTGCAGGTTTAGCGTGAAGCCACTTTAACATGTCCAATAAGAAAGAGAGGAAAACGAAAATATGTACAATACATATCTGGCTGGCCCATAAAACATATTGCTACTTTAGTAATAGTAATTAGTTTCATGAAAAGAAAGAAAAAAAAGAAAGAAAGCTAATGAGGATAGGCGATCACACACACACACACACACACACACACACACACACACACACACACACACACACACACACACACACTCTCTCTCTCTCTTTCTCTCTTCTCTCTCTTACACGCTCACACACATACACATGCAAGCGTGCACGGGTGCGCGCGCGCGCGCACACACACACACACACACACACGCTCATCTAAAACAACATACAAAAGAAAGGACAGCGTACTTATCCTTTTCTTTGCTCTGCGTTACTCTTTTCGAAGTACAGTAATGGAATATGGATCAGGGTTACTGTCACAGGAACAACACGATGCGAACCTTAAGGCTGTTAAAAGTCCCATCTTTTCATGTGAATTGTACTCTCTTATCAGTTTTTTCCCGATGTCTCAGGGCATGTTGATGAAGGGGTAAACAGAGCCTGACGCGATTTCACGTGCAAAGGTTAGCAAGGGTTGTCGCTTGTCGGTCACAACCCCTACTACAGTTAACTTCTACAAGTACTATTACTGCCCAAGGACTTCGTCTGTAGATTTTTTTGACGTATTTCATTGAAGTTCATCGTATTCGTCGTATTTTCGCCAAATATGAGTACAAAATATGGCGATATTGTATTGGTAAACACGTCTGTAGTGAAGTTTGAGAGGCGTCTTTCGTAGGAACCGAGTCAAACGCTTGTCTAGAATAAAGATAGGTTACATCAACAGTTTGCTTTTGTCTAATTGTTGTTTTAAAAATCCTCCAAAGTTTGGAGATAAAGATC
>JADBJO010002431.1:140000-142500 GCA_016801955.1 Conus betulinus
TAAAAGATATGAATGTGAATGTTCTATGTATTTCAGTGGCTGTAAATGTAAATTAAGAGGTATGAATGTGAATGTTGCGTATCTCAGTGGCGGAAAAGGTCAATTAAAAGGGTGTTACGGAGTCCAGACCCACATCGACCCACATCGACCCTGCAATCCCAAGAGCGTAGATGCTTTTCATGTGATCTCCTATACAATCATTTTGTTGTAAAAGTAAAAATATGCTTCTTTGGCTGTAAGACAAGACTACACACCAGTGTTTCAGAAAACGCGTAACTACAGCTCTGTTTTTCACACAGGGCAGACTGACACATGGGTTTTACACTTGCTGGTCACAATGATGCACTGATATGCGAGACATGCCAAGTGAATTCACAACCCTGTCGTGTTAGTGACCTTGCCCAGCGAATAGTTATGTCACTGCCGGCCTGGACAAAAAAAAAGTGCACAAATGGGGTTGATGGAAAAATCTAAAACTATTTTCCGCATTTTGAAGGGACTGTGGGTTGGGGGGGGGAGGTGAGCTCAGTTCTGAAGTACACTGATGCTCATGTATTTAAAAATCTCTACACACGAAAAGGCGACGACCCGTTAATTGACAGAGGCTGTTATGTGGAGGAGGGTTAGAGTTCAGTATAAGCTGGGGTCAATGAACCGCAAATGGCTTATCCCTATCAGCAAGGTTGAATTGTCAATCTGGTGTTGAAACAAGTATGAAACAAACATTTCAGTCGTGTGATGCCCTATAGGTTTTGCCTGGCTTGCTGCTTGCAGCTTGCTGAACACATGGCCTCTGTGAATGGTAGCTTATTTCGAAACCTCACTCAGGAATGCAGAACACTCTAGACTGCTGCCCACACAATGTGTAAGGACAAAGGGCGACTAGCCCAGACATAACGTGAACAGTGAAGACCGAGACGTAAGGTAAAGATTGTGCATTGTCAGCCACAACGAAAATCGAAACATTTTGCAAATTCAAGCCTATTATACTGACAGTTATTTCCAGGCCACGTCACTTCAACCACAATTATTGTCTGCCTTGTACAGTGTTTAGGAGTAGTTTGGTGTCTGTGCTCGTCAAAGGAGCGTACAATAGGCGAATGTTTGACAGAGAAGGAATTAAGGAGTAGGGGTGGGGATGCGAGGGGATAGAAAAAGGGGAAAGGAGAGGTGTCACGGAGAAGAGAGGGAAAAAGACACGCGCGTGGCGCGCTCGTGTGTAAGTGTACAGGCACATGTTCATATTAACGTGTGTGTTTAAGTGTGCCTTCACCTCTCTCTCTTTGTCTTTCTCTGTCTCTCTCTCTCTGTATGAGGATGGATGTACGTGCATATGCGTGTGTGTGTGTGTATTTGAGCAGGCATGGATGTCCTCAACCATGCATGGGCATGTGTATGAATGATGTGTGTGTGTGTGTGTGTGTGTGTGTGTGTGTGTGTGCGTGCGTGCGTGCGTGCGTGTGTATGTGTGCGTGCGTGCGTGCGTGCGTGCGTGCGCGCGCGCGCGCGCGTGTGTGTGTGTGTGTGTGTCAAGTCAAGTCAAGTCAAGTAAACTTTATTATCTCAATTTGAGAAATTAATTTGTGGTCACACACATTCACAGCAAATAAACAATAATTAGCCACATTACCCATTTTCTCACATATGACATACATTCATATAGAGGAATTTGGATTTCAATTAAACATCTTCTCGGTTCAAGAAATCAGTGGACAGGGGAATAAAACTTTGTTTAAATCTGACACTTCTGCATTTAACCGATCGATATCTTCGTCCTGACTGAAGAAGGTCATACTGATTTGCAAGGACGTGGGTCTGGTCACACGTAATCTTCTTCGCTTTACAACTAACACGGCACCTATATAGCTCACTCAGACTTTTTTTGTCTCTCACCAACGATTTTTCCTCCCACGTTCACCACTTTCTCAAGCACATTTCTGCTCTTCACAGTCAACCCACCATACCAACACATAAATGTTTGTGTGTGTGTGAGAGTGAGATGGATAGATAGATAGATAGATAAATAGATAGATAGAGATAGAAAGAGAGAGAGAGAGAGAGAGAGAGAGAGAGAGAGAGAGAGAGAGAGAGAGAGAGAGAACCATCTTTTACATCATCAATGCAATGGATCTCACAGGGATGTATAGCAAGCTTTCACAAAACGTGTCGAGTGCAAATGTGTACTTGTGTAGTAAAAAAACAAACAAACAAAACACAAAAAAAACGTCAACCGTGCACGTCGTCAATCATGTGCACCAAACATCAACTATTAAATGACCACGATGTGGAAACAACATGGGCCGCACTTCGTGAGACGATGTACAGCACAGCCATGGAGTGTCTGGGACCCACAATCAGGATGCACAGGGACTAGTTCGATCGAAAAAAAAAAAAACTACACTGAAACTCAATAGCTTCTAGAGGAAAAACGTCGTGCTTTCAAAGCGCACATCGTCGACCCACAGTCAACAGCAAAGAACAACGCGCTGAGAAACACCCA
>JADBJO010002431.1:147500-155000 GCA_016801955.1 Conus betulinus
TATATGATTATTTCCAAACTAACCCATCTATGGATGTTATTATCAAATCCACTGGACTATATTACCGATGAAATCCAGAACTTTATATATAAGTTTGTTCGGGGCAAAAAAAAAAGACAGAATCAGTAGGAAAACGTCTGTGAAAAGCGTAGGGCAGGGTGGAATCGGAATACCAATTATAAAAAAAAAACATGCAAATGCTTTAAAATTAACTTGGGATTCGTAAAATCTTATTAAGTAAACACAGATGGAAGAAAGTGCTTGTTTCAGTGTATGAAAAAGCAGAAATTATCAGTAAACTAGGATCCAATCTGCCATGGAGCGATAAACTGAATAGCTTCTGGAGAGACGTATTCAACCCTTATAGAGAAACTGGTAAGATTGTTCATGTTAAAACTGCGGAGGAGGAACTCTGTTCAGAGCCTCTGTTTTGTAATCCCAACTTAAAGATTGGGGTAGATCAACCCTTTTATAAAAACTGGATTGAAAACGATGTATTCTGCACACGGAATCTTCTGGACGAGAACAGTGAACTTTTGAGTTTCCAGTTTTTTGTTGATAAATACAGTATCAATATAGATTTTGTTACATATAATGGTTATGTTAGTGCTGTGAAAATCTATTCGAGAGAAACTGGACTAGAAATGAAATACTGTGAGGAAGGTATGACAAGTAAATTATTAACGGAAACTCTGTTCAGTTTCAAGAGGAGCCTCACATTATTACGATGTATTAAATCAAGACCTAACAGAACCAGGTTTCTGCAATAAATGGAATGTAAGAGTACATAAGGAGGTTATATGGATGAAAACTTTTTCACAAAGTCCGACAGATAAAAGACATTAAACAAGAGGGTTTCAAATGAGAATTATTAACAGATCATTGGCAACCAATGTTATTTTGCAAAACATGGGAATTGAAGAGTCAGATAAATGCTCTTCTTGTGAGAGAGAAAAAGAAAATATTCAACATACATTTTGGCACTGCCAGTGTGTACAAAACTTCTGGAAAGAGTTTCAAAATATGGTAAACAGAAAATGTAATATTATAAAACTGTTGCTTGATGGAAATATTGTTCTGTTTCGTGTTATTGTAACTTTAAATCTGATAGAACATTTGACTTAATCCTGCTACTCGCCAATTTTATATTTATAAATGTAAATATGAAAAGAGTTTACCATCAGTTCAAATCTTTTTTGTATTTTTGAAGCCAGATACGAAATAGAAAAGTATGCTGCTCTTTTTAACATGTCCCATGGAAATTTCGTTCGTAGCACAATGGATTCCATACTTGACGTTATTGGAGTAAAAACAAATTATCCATTGTATACAAAGGCTATGACAACGGCCAACTGTGGGTTGAGTTTTTTTTGTTGTTTGTTTGTTTGTTTTTTTTCGTTCCTTCGTTCGTGTGTGTGTTTGTTTTGTTTTCTGTTGCTTATGTTTCTTATTTCTCCCCCTAAGGCTTGTTGTGATTTAAAATAATTCTTTATGTGATTTGATGTGCAAACAACAATAATTTGTTAATGAATTACGTCCAGTCACCTCGTTGTAATTAATCGAATATGAATACGATTCTGTTAGTCACTATCTCGTTTACAAACGTCTGTGATTTGAGGTGTAAATAACTGTCAACACTTGGTTATGAGTTATGTCTAATCATTGCGTTGTACTTAATTGAATATGCTCCTGTGTTTGTGTTCATGGTGTCTGGTTTGTGCTCTCTGAATTTCGAAATAAAAACCTTTTCAACAACAACAACAACAAAAATTCTATGGCTCACCTGGTAATGACTGGTCAGCGGTGAGGACCCCTTGACCAACGTCTTGACAGGTTCGAGTCTTTAGGCCATCTCCTGGGCTAATAATTGTTTATTTTACTGAGTAATCCTCACAATTATGGGGGGGACGCCCGCTACTAGTCAAGCCACATGAATATTCTTCCTTTATAGTTGTGGCATGGGGGAAATGATTCATATCACTAGACTACATGCGATGGATCGCCACATGCCTTGATGTGAGGCTACGTCACATGACACACACACACACACACACACACACACACACACACACAGAGAGAGAGAGAGAGAGAGAGAGAGAGAGAGAGAGAGAGAGAGAGAGAGAGAGAGAGAGAGAGAGAGAGAGAGAGAGAGATTTATCTATTTTACGAGCAATCTATTATTGCCAAGTAGGTGCAAAGAATGCCTGGCCTTGCATTCATGAATCAATGCTGCAGCTGACGGATTCAAATCACGTTTGTGCTTCCATTGGTCGGTCAGCGTGAAAAGCAGACGGCCAGACAGTGTTTGCACTTTGACAGATATTGAATGAAAGTAGTTGTGTCTCTGTTCGTGTACACGCATGAATTTATATGTCTGAGAGAGAGAGAGAGAGAGGGGGGGGGGGGAGGGGGGGGGGGGAGAGAGAGAGAGAGAGAGAGAGAGAGAGAGAGAGAGAGAGAGAAACACATAAAAGGGAACGTAATAGACAGACATGCATGTAAATTATAGACAGCCATACATTTAATTAGAAAGGCAAACAGAGAAAAAAGACGCGGATAGATTTGAATACAAAATGTCAAAGGAAACTCACATTGTAAATTCCTCAAAATAAGACGGGGAACACACCAACAACTTCGTAGTGATGTTGTAAATCGGCTGTATTTCAGTCTTCAACATTGTTCATGCAAGAGTATTTGGAGGAGAAAGGTTGTACTGTTATAATGATGTCAATTCATTCACTATCTTTGACCAGAAACATAGTGTAATGGTAAGGCATTGTACTGCCATGGTAGGAAGAAGAAAGCTCAATGTAATGGTAAGGCATTGTACCACCATGGTAGGAAGAAGAAAGTTCAGTGTAATGGTAAGGCATTGTACTGCCATGGTTGGAAGAAGAAAGTTCAATGTAATGGTAAGGCATTGTACTGCCATGGTGGGAAGAAGAAAGCTCAGGGTAATGGTAAGGCATTGTACTGTCATGGTAGGAAGAAGAAAGTTCAGTGTAATGGTAAGGCATTGTACTGCCATGGTTGGAAGAAGAAAGTTCAATGTAATGGTAAGGCATTGTACTGCCATGGTGGGAAGAAGAAAGCTCAGGGTAATGGTAAGGCATTGTACTGCCATGGTAGGAAGAAGAAAGCTCAGGGTAATGGTAAGGCTTTGTACTGCCATGGTGGGAAGAAGAAAGTTCAATGTAATGGTAAGGCATTGTACTGCCATGGTTGGAAGAAGAAAGCTCAGCCTGTCGGACAGAGGGTGGGCCGTGGCATGGTGTCATGATGGTTGGCAGTGTGAGAGTTCACTCGCTGCCTTCAGTTGACCCCCTCAGTCATCGCCAGACGGTGACAATATCTCCCCATTACAGTTCAGGTGGAGGACAGACCAAGACCAGAGCAGCCCCAAAGGACCCGGGTAAGGTTGGACCACCTGATGGAGAGAAAGGGTTGGCAGGGCAAACCAGCACTGCTAACAGCACCAGGGGTCCACTGATGCAAGCCATCAGCACCAAGGTCTCTGATCAGATTGTAAGAAACTCACTCCATGTTGTTCAGCTCCCTTCCCAACGTCCCTGCCAACTGCTCAAAGCTGACCTTAGCCCGCGCAAAACGGCTCATCTTATATGCTGCTGACACTCTGGACAATGGACTCGTCAACAGTGGTTCACTGCTCTGTCTACCTCAGCCTGGAGCACCCTGATGAGTGTGTTTGACAGAGTGGCAGGATGACTGCACCCAGGCTGTGACTCCATATGGAGGAAGCTGTCTGATGCTGTGTGGGGACTTTTCAGCCCAGCACAGAAACACCTCTCCACCATCCGCAGGGAAACGTCATCGCCCAGAAGTATAGAGAAGATATGCATCTTGTTCTCCTTGCACTCTGCCAGACTGGTTAGGGCACTGTGTCTCAGGACATTGCCCATTCCCACCACGCGCCTTGCGGACGCATTCTGCAGCTAGCAGAAGTCCATACAGAAGGACTGGCCAGTGCGTAGGTCTGACGTAAACCTCACAAAGTACATGCGGGACATTCTGGATTGATGTGTTTGGAGTAAACATCCCCTGGCATAGATCTAATGCCACCGATGGCATTCTTGTAGCAAGAGAACCAGTGCTCACACCCATGAGACATTGTTGCAAGGAGGGCATCACGAGACGATGCAGCTAAACACTACTGATTTGGTTTTCATGAAATATAGACTTATCTGATAAAGCAAGTGTCTTGTGAGTGTGTTTGCCATACAATTGCAACAGATCAGATATTCATTAAAAAAAAAAGTACAACAAATATCTTCAATGTGAAACATGATGCTCAGATGCATATACCCTTGCGTTTTAAAAGTACAGGTGCAAGATTCCTATCTAAGAGCAGATTTTCTGTAAAAATGCATCAGTTCATTTCTACTTATGTACTTTGATTCTGGAATCTTTTCACATACGTTATTTACAGTTCGTTTTCTTACTGAACAGTTATCCTTTCAGATAGCGTTTGAAAATAATGAGACTGGAACTGTCTTTCAGAAATGAAGGCAAATTGTTCCAGTATGGCCCTCTGCTATATGTTCCAGAGTATCCTCTGCTATATGCTCCAGAATATCCTCTGTTCCAGAATGTCCTCTGCTATATGTTCTAGAATGTCCCTCTGCTATTTGTTCCAGAATGTCCTCTGCTATATGTTCTAGAATGTCCCTCTGCTATTTGTTCCAGAATGTCCTCTGCTATATGTTCTAGAATGTCCCTCTGCTATATGTTCCAGAATATCCTCTGCTATATGTTCTAGAATGTCCCTCTGCTATTTGTTCCAGAATGTCCCTCTGCTATATGTTCCAGAATGTCCCTCTGCTATATGTTCCAGAAGAATATCCTCTGCTATATGTTCCACAATATCCCTCTGCTATATGTTCCAGAATGTCCCTCTGCTATATGTTCCAGAATGTCCCTCTGCTATATGTTCCAGAATATCCTCTGCTATATGTTCCAGAATGTCCTCTGCTATATGTTCCAGAATGTCCCTCTGCTATTTGTTCCAGAATGTCCTCTGCTATATGTTCCAGAATATCCCTCTGCTATATGTTCCAGAATATCCCTCTGCTATATGTTCCAGAATATCCCTCTGCTATATGTTCCAGAATGTCCCTCTGCTGTATGTTCCAGAATGTCCCTCTGCTATATGCCAAGCTTGCTTTGTGATGGTCAAGTGTGGACAGTGCTTGTTGTCATTTGTTCGGAAGCTGTATTACAATAGAGGCAGGTGCGTTTCGGTCTACCGCTATACATAACCATAGTGGTATTAAGATGTTTGCTTTATGGAGGTAAACCTCCACTTACAATCGTTTAGATTTAATGAACTAGATTTCAACAGAATTAATTCTATCACACACCTGTGTAGTCTTGCTAAAGATTTGAAGTATCTGAATGAGCTGAATGCTCTAGAGTATAACTGCATGAGCTGAATGCTCTAGAGTGTAACTGCAATCTATAATCAATTAATATGGGCATACAAGCATTGTTTCCAGGCTGTGTTTTGAAAAACTGATGTATGTTTTGACAGTTGGAGCGTTTTGGTGACAATCTCTGGCACAGGTAAGCAACAGAGTTAGGCAGTGATACGTTTTTTTTCAACAACAATGTTGAAAATTTAACTTCTTTCATTTTTAAATTAGAAAAAATATATGGAAACTAATAAATCTAAATCCATTACGCTTATGGCTATGAAATATGGACTCAGACTTGCATTTGTTTTTAGAATTTTGTAGATGTGATTATCGTAGTCCATTTAACTAGACTATTGGCATTTTCTTGTAGACTGGTTGCATAAATCTGTGCAAGTGTGGTTAGAATGCATACAGTTATCAGCAAATAATTCGTGGTAGCTGCCGTGGCGAAGTGGTTAGCGTCGCGGACTCCTGGCTGGGAGATCGTGGGTTCGATTCCCATTAGATTCATGTGGGATGTTTCTGCCCCGACCGGCTCCTACCAAGAGTTGAGTTTGCTACGGGCTCAGTTGGGAAGACTGGGACCACACAGTCGAGTTTCGTCGTTTCGTCCACTAGCGGATGCGTTTCTGAGATTATTGCTCACATTTCTTGACCAACGCTGCAGGTGTCTGTATCTCACGGGCCTGGTTGATGCCGGGATATCTTACGAAAGGAAGCGTAGAGTACAGCCCTTTTTTTTGCAGTCTTAGACCAAAATGGAAATCCGTAGTATCATCTTCATCATCCTCATTCTCATCGATCAGCATTAAAAAAAAAGTCTCAGATTCTGTGGCCTTCATGCCCTGCTCTCATGGTGACCTCAATTTCGATGTCACTTCGCCGTCTGTGGCCTTGGTTTGATTCCGTCAGGGTCGCCGGAAGTTCATGGGGACTATTGTTGGACGGACGTGGTGGCGCACTCCGCAGGAGCTTATTCGTGTTGGCTCCACGACTAAGCAATTATTGTCGTCAGTACAGGGGGCTTTAGTAGGTGGTGTCCTGCGTATGTTGGATCAGAACAGGCACCACTGAACACCACCGTAGTGACTCGGCTGCTGTGCAGTGTCTCCTCCGGTGGGTTGCCCCTTGACGACTTGACACTGACCGCTCCCTGTGGATTGTCGGTGCCGGGGCTGCGGCGGGGCTGACCGGGCTCTGGCTGTGGATGGGGTGTGGGAATGAGCGGCGTTTGTGCAATGCCATTGAGGTGGCAGTGAAAATGGGATCCCCCCCACCCTCCCGCAAATCCGTGGTAAGATCTTTAAATATATATTAAAAAAGTAACAGACTCATTCGTGGCAGGATCTTTACTATACAATTCAAAGAGTAAAGGACACAGGAATGGATCCTTTTGGAACATTCCATCTTTCACCGTATACAAATTTCATTGGGAATGATTCACTGAAACCGTACGTGATTACTGTCGATTTCTTGAATTTGAACACATATATTATAATGAATATTCAGAAATGCCATATTGACTGAGCTTCTTTATGTAGAGATTGGAGTTTTTTGACTGATATCAAAAGCGGCCAAATCAATAAAGTCAGCTCCTGCACGTTGACCTTTATTATGTTCAAAACCCATTTGTGAATTATCCGATGAGAGAGTTGTCGATTTCTTAGAATTGAGATATATTATAATGAATATCAGAAATGCCATATTGACTGAGCTTCTTTATGTAGAGATTGGAGTTTTTTGACTGATATCAAAAAGCGGCCTTACATAATACGCATCCTGTCAGCTCCTGCAGATTTGACCTTTATTATGTTCAAAACCCATTTGTGAATTATGACCCGATGAGAGAGTTAATGATTTCCCTCCCTTAAACCTGACCACATAGGATAAATTGATTCACACTTTAGAGAGAGAGAGAGAGAGAGAGAGAGAGAGAGAGAGAGAGAGAGAGAGAGAGAGAGAGAGAGAGAGAGAGAGTAAAATCGAGTTCCAAAACTGGAACAGGTTGTAGACAGCGGGCAAATCACAACGCCTGCCTACAGACGACTTCGCAAACCACACGATTTAC
>JADBJO010002431.1:157500-185000 GCA_016801955.1 Conus betulinus
CCTCTCTTTCATACTATGTGTCCCTCCTCTCGTCCCCCCTCCCCCCCTCTCTCTCTCTGTGTTCCTCACTCCCTCCGCAAATTGCAACCCTCTCTTTTCCACTATGTTTCCCGGAAGAAGAAAAACAAGATGCAAAGCATATAAACGTACTTCCAGTTTATCCTAAATACGCGCGAGATATTCCATAAAGACGAAAAAAACCGTCTTGGGCTGGTGCAACCGTTAGTAATGGCTATTCTGGTAAACATCGGCCTTCGTCTGTGACCTATAATGAACATACTTACAAATTTTCAGAAAGATCGGCCAAGAACTTTCTGAGATTTCCATAAAGAAGACAACCATTATGGGCGTTAGTAACGGCTATAACGGTAAACTAAAACATCGGGCATCATCCGTGACCCATAATGAACGTACTTACGAATTTGCAGAAGTATCGGCCAAGTGCTTTCTGAGATATTCCATAAAGAAGAAAAAACCGTTACAGGCCGTTACATCCATTAGTAGTAACGGCTATAACGGGTGAAATAAACATTGGGGGCATCATCCGTAACCCATAATGAACATACCTGCTAATTTTCAGAAAGATCGGGCAAAAACTTTCTGAGATATTCCACAAAGAAGAAAAAGCGTTACAGGCCGTTACACCCGTTAGTAACGGTATAACGGTAAACTAAAACATCGGGCATGATCCGTAACCCATAGTGAACATACCTGCTTATGTTCACAAAGATCAGCCAAGTACTTTCTGAGATATTCCATAAAGAAAAAAAAAAGTTACAGGCCGTTACAGCCGTTAGTAATGGCTACAACGGTAAATGAAAACATCAGGTATCATCTGTGACCCCACATAAACATACCTGCTAATTTTCACAAAGATCGGCCAAGTAGTTTCTGAGATATTCCATGAAGAAAAACAACCGTTACAGGCCGTTACAGCCGTTAATAACGGCTACAACGGTAAATGAAAACATCAGGCATCATCTGTGACCCACAAGGAACATACCTGCTAATTTTCACAAAGATCGGCCAAGTAATTTCTGAGATATTCCATGAAGAAAAACAACTGTTACAGGCCATTACAGCCGTTAGTAACGGCTATAATGGAAAACTAAAACATCGGGCGTTATTCGTGACCATAATGAACATACCTGCTAATGTTCACAAAGATCGGCCAAGTACTTTTGTGAGATATTCAATGAGGAAGAACAGCGTTACAGGACGTTACAGCCGTTAGTAACGGTATAACGGTAAACTAAAACATCGGGCATTATTTCTGACCCATAATGAACATACATACCTACAAATTTTCAGAAAGATCGGCCAAGTGCTTTCAGAGATATTCTATAAACAAGAAAAACCGTTGCAGGCCGTTACAACCGTTAGTAACGGCTATAACGGGGTAAAATAAAACATCCGACATCATCCATGACCCATAATGAACATACCTGCTAATTTTCAGAAAGATCGGCCCCGTACTTTCTGAGATATTCCGTGAAGAAGAAAAAGCGTTACAGGCCGTTACAGCCGTTAATAATGAACATACCTGCTAATTTTCAGAAAGATCAGCCAAGTACGTTCTGAGATATTCCATAAGAACAAAAAAGTTACAGGCCGTTACAGCCGTTTGTAACGGCCGTAACGGTAAACTAAAACATCGGGCATCATTCGTGACCCATAATGAACATACCTACAAATTTTCAGAAAGATCGGCCAAGTACTTTTTGATGTATCCATAAAGAAGAAAAACCGTTAGAGTCTGTTACAGCCGTTAGTAACAGCTATAACGGGGTAAGCTAAAACATCAGACATCATCCGTTACCCATAATAATGAACATATCTGCTATTTTCACAAAGATCGGCCAAGTACTTTCTGAGATATTCCATAAAGAAAAAAGTTACAGACCGTTACAGCCGTTAGTAATGGCTACAACGGTAAATGAAAAAACATCGGGCATCATCTGTGACCCACAATGAACATACCTGCTAATTTTCACAAAGATCGGCCATGTAGATTCTGAGATATTCCATGAAGAAAAACAACCGTTACAGCCATTAGTAACGGCTATAACGGTAAACTAAAACATCGGGCATTATTCGTGACCTATAATGAACATACCCACTAATGTTCACAAAGATCGGCCAAGTACTTTTGTGAGATATTCCATGAAGAAGAAAAAAAAAGCGTTACAGGCTGTTACAGCCGTTAGTAACGGTATAATGGTGAAATAAAACACGGGCATTATTTCTGACCCATAATGAACATACCTACAAATTTTCAGAAAGATCGGCCAAGAGCTTTCTGAGATATTCTATACAGAAGAAAAACCGTTACAGGCCGTTACAGCCGTTAGTAACGACTATAACGGGGTAAACTAAAATACCAGGCATCATCTGTGACCCATAATGAACAAACCTGCTAATTTTCACAAAGATCGGCCGAGTACCTTCTGAGATATTCCATAAAGAAGAAAACGCGTTACAGGCCCTTACAGCCGTTAATAACGGCTATAACGGTAAACTAAAACATCGGGCGTTATTCGTGACCCATAATGAACATACCTGCTAATGTTCACAAAGATCGGTCAAGCACTTTTATGAGATATTCAATGAAGAAGAAAAAGCGTTACAGGCCGTTACAGCCGTTAGTAACGGTATAACGGTAAACTAAAACATCAGGCATTATTTCTGACCCATAATGAACATACCTACAAATTTTCAGAAAGATCGGCCAAGTGGTTTCAGAGATATTCTATAAACAAGAAAAACCGTTGCAGGCCGTTACAGCCGTTGGTAACGGCTATAACGGGGGGTAAAATAAAACATCCGACATCATCCATGACCCATAATGAACATACCTGCTAATTTTCAGAAAGATCGGCCCCGTACTACTTTCTGAGATATTCCGTGAAGAAGAAAAAGCGTTACAGGCCGTTACAGCCGTTAGCAACGGTATAACGGTAAACTAAAACATTGGGCATTTTTTCTGACCCATAATGAACATACCTACATATTTTCAGAAAGATCGGCAAAGGGCTTTCTGAGATATGCTATAAAAAAGAAAAACCATTAAAGGCCATTACAGCCTTATATAAACGGCTATAACGGGGTAAACTAATACACCGGGTGTCAGCCGTGACCCATAATGAACATACTTGCTAATTTTCAGAAAGATCAGCCAAGTACGTTCTGAGATATTCCATAAAGAACAAAAAAGGTACAGGCCGTTACAGCCGTTTGTAACGGCCGTAACGGTAAAACTAAAACATCGGGCATCATTCGTGACCCATAATGAACATATCTACAAATTTTCAGAAAGATCGGCCAAGTACTTTTGATGTATCCATAAAAAAAAAAAAAAACCGTTAGAGTCTGTTACAGCCGTTAGTAACAGCTATAACGGGGTAAGCTAAAACATCGGACATCATCGTTACCCATAATGAACATATATGCTATTTTCACACAGATCGGCCAAGTACTTTCTGAGATATTCCATAAAGAAAAAAAGTTACAAGCCGTTACAGCCGTTAGTAATGGCTACAACGGTAAATGAAAACATCGGACATCGTCTGTGTGACCCACAATGAACATACCTGCTAATTTTCACAAAGATCGGCCAAGTAGTTTCTGAGATATTCCATGGAGAAAAAAAACCGTTACAGGCCGTTACAGCCATTAGAAACGGCTATAACGGTAAACTAAAACATCGGGCATTATTCGTGACCTATAATGAACATACCTGCTGATGTTCACAAAGATCGGCCAAGTACTTTTGTGAGATATTCAATGAAGAAGAAAAAGCGTTACAGGCCGTTACAGCCGTTAGTAACGGTATAATGGTAAACTTAAAAACATCGGCATTATTTCTGACCCATAATGAACATACCTACAAATTTTCAGAAAGATCGCCCAAGTGTTTTCTCTGAGATATTCTATACAGAAGAAAAAAACCGTTGCAGGCCGTTACAGCCGTTAGTAACGACTATAACGGGGTAAACTAAAACACCAGGCATCATCTGTGACCCATAATGAACAAGCCTGCTAATTTTCACAAAGATCGGCCGAGTACCTTCTGAGATATTCCATAAAGAAGAAAACGCGTTACAGGCCCTTACAGCCGTTAATAACGGCTACAACGGTAAACTAAAACATCGGGCGTTATTCGTGATCCATAATGAACATACCTGCTAATGTTCACAAAGATCGGTCAAGTACTTTTGTGAGATATTCAATGAAGAGGAAAAAGCGTTACAGGCCGTTACAGCCGTTAGTAACGGTATAACGGTAAACTAAAACATCAGGCATTATTTCTGACCCATAATGAACATACCTACAAATTTTCAGAAAGATCGGCCAAGTGCTTTCAGAGATATTCTATAGACAAGAAAAACCGTTGCAGGCCGTTACAGCCGTTGGAACGGCTATATCGGGGTAAAATAAAACATCCGACATCATCCATGACCCATAATGAACATACCTGCTAATTTTCAGAAAGATTGGCCCCGTACTTTCTGAGATATTCCGTGAAGAAGAAAAAGCGTTACAGGCCGTTACAGCCGTTAGCAACGGTATAACGGTAAACTAAAACATTGGGCATTTTTTTTCTGACCCATAATGAACATACCTACATATTTTCAGAAAGATCGGCAAAGGGCTTTCTGAGATATGCTATAAAAAAGAAAAACCATTAAAGGCCGTTACAGCCTTTATAAACGGCTATAATGGGGTAAACTAAAACACCGGGCATCATCCGTGACTCATAATGAACATACCTGCTAATTTTCAGAAAGATCAGCCTAGTACGTTCTAAGATATTCCATTAAGAACAAAAAAGGTACAGGCCGTTACAGCCGTTTGTATCAGCCGTAACGGTAAACTAAAACATCGGGCATCATTCGTGACCAATAATGAACATACCTACAAATTTTCAGAAAGATCAGCCAAGTACTTTTTGATGTATTCCATAAAAAGAAAAACCGTTAGAGTCTGTTACAGCCGTTAGTAACAGCTATAACGGGGTAAGCTAAAACATCGGACATCACCCGTTACCCATAATGAACATATCTGCTATTTTCACAAAGATCGGCCAAGTACTTTCTGAGATATTCCATAAAGAAAAAAAGTTACAGACCGTTACAGCCGTTAGTAATGGCTACAACGGTAAATGAAAACATTGGACATCATCTGTGACCCACAATGAACATACCTGCTAATTTTCACAAAGATCGGCCAAGTAATTTCTGAGATATTCCATGAAGAAAAACAACCGTTACAGGCCGTTACAGCCATTAGTAACGGCTATAACGGTAAACTAAAACATCGGGCATTATTCGTGACCTATAATGAACATACCCACTAATGTTCACAAAGATCGGCCAAGTACTTTTGTGAGATATTCCATGAAGAGAAAAGCGTTACAGGCCGTTACAGCCGTTAGTAACGGTATAATGGTAAACTTAAACATCGGGCATTATTTCTGACCCATAATAAACATACCTACAAATTTTCAGAAAGATCGGCCAAGAGCTTTCTGAGATATTCTATAAAGAAGAAAAACTGTTACTGGCCGTTGCAGCCGTTAGTAACGACTATAACGGGGTAAACTAAAACACCAGGCATCATCTGTGACCCATAATGAACATACCTGCTAATTTCAGAATGATCGGCCCCGTACTTTCTGAGATATTCCATAAAGAAGAAAGCGCGTTACAGGCCGCTACAGCCGTTAATAACGGCTACAACGGTAAATGAAAACATCAGGCATCATCTGTGACCCACAATGAACATACCTGCTAATTTTCACAAAGATCGACCAAGTAGTTTTCTGAGATATTCCATGAAGAAAAACAACCCCGTTACAGGCCGTTACAGCCGTTAGTAACGGCTATAACGGTAAACTAAAACATCGGGCATTATTTCGTGACCCATAATGAACATAACTGCTAATGTTCACAAAGATCGGTAAAGCACTTTTGTGAGATATTCAATGAAGAAAAGCGTTACAGGACGTTACAGCCGTTAGTAACGGTATATAACGGAAAACTAAAACATCGGGCATTATTTCTGACCCATAATGAACATACTACAAATTTTCAGAAAGATCGGCCAAGTGCTTTCAGAGATATTCTATAAGCAAGAAAACCATTGCAGGCTGTTACAGCCGTTAGTAACAGCTATAACGGGGTAAACTAAAACATCGGCGTCATCCATGACCCATAATGAACATACCTGCTAATTTTCAGAAAGATCGGCCCCGTACTTTCTGAGATGTTCCGTGAAGAAGAAAAAGCGTTACAGGCCGTTACAGCCGTTAGCAACGGTATAACGGTAAACTAAAACATTGGGCATTATTTCTGACCCATAATGAACATACCTACAAATTTTCAGAAAGATCGGCCGAGTGCTTTATGAGATATGCCATAAAAAAGAAAACCATTACAGGCCGTTACAGCCTTTAGTAACGGCTATAACAGGGTAAACTAAAAACACGGGCATCATCCGTGACCCATAATGAACATACCTGCTAATTTTCAGAAAGATCAGCCAAGTACGTTCTGAGATATTCCATAAAGAACAAAAAAGTTACAGGCCGTTACAGCCGTTTGTAACGGCTGTAACGGTACGCTAAAACATCGGACATCATCATCCGTTACCCATAATGAATATATCTGCTAATTTTCACAAAGATCGGCCAAGTACTTTCTGAGATATTCCATAAAGAAGAAAAAGCGTTACAGGCCATTACAGCCGTTAGTAACGGCAGTAACTGTAAACTGAATCGTCATCCTTGACCCATATTGAACATACCTACAAATTTTCAGACAGATCGGCCCAGTAGTTTTGTCTGGAGCGAGTGGAACACGTTTTGACCACGGATGGATGGACACACAGACACACGGACACACAGACAGCATTTCTTCGTTCCCATTATAAAGTACTCCCTGTTCTTTAAGAACTGGTAGTACAAAAAGGAATCATGTGTGTAAGCACATTCACACACACACACACACACACACATACACACACACACACATACATACATACATAATACGTACACGCACACACATGTACTCACGTACGCGCGCGCGCGCGCACGCGCACACACACACACTCACACGCGCGCGCGGGCGCATGGATGCTCGCAAACACGCAGACACAGGCACACAGACAGACAGACAGACACACACACACACAGACACACACACACACACACACATGCACACACACACACACGCATTCTTACAAAGAGACAGACATACAGATGATCAGATACATATACATACGCAAACTCACATTCTCAGAGAGAGAGAGAGAGAGAGAGAGAGAGAGAGAGAGAGAGAGAGAAGAATGCCTGGTGAGCAACTAAGAAACTAAGATAAACGTAAGCAGTTGAATGACTGAAAAGTGAAGAGAGAAAACACACACACACACAGACACACAGACGCGCACGCACGCACGCACACACACACACACGCACACACACACACACACACACGCGTGTGCGCGCACGCACATCCCTGTGCTAGATACAACCATAAAAAAACATCGAAAGGAAGGTCGACCACACAACCTACTTCAATATGAGAACTGTGTCCTCTGGTTAGCCAAGTGCCATCAAAACTAACACCGATGTCAAGCACATCATCAGGGCCAAGGGGTGTGCCAGTATGTTGTGAATAGACTTGCCTCACATTCTCTGCTGTGTGTGTGTGCAAACTGTCTTTCAAAGTCCTCTAATTTATTGCAGAGTTTGTCTGCTTTCTTGTGAAAAGTTTTGTGGTGCAGTCCTTTGAGATCCAAGCTGTAACAAAATTTTTTGAAACTTGTTGCTCCCAAACCACACACTAACGCAGAATACACAGCTTGCCTATTTATAGTATAATCTTTCCTCTCTCCACCATCTCTCTTTGCTAAAAAATCTTCTGTGTACTCTACAGCTTGTTCACAGGTATTGCAGTGCACATATCCATGAGCAGCTAACCCACATGGTTTCTTCTTATCAGTCCTGAAACACAACGCTTCATTTCTGCACTGGGAGCAACTCATTTTTTTTTTTCCACAAATCTGTCAACACAACTGGTCTACAATCTTTTAACGATGTGCTCTCCTCGAGACAGTCACCAAGGCTGGTGTAGAGGCGCTTTCCAGATTTCTGACAGTTTCATATGACTGATGTTTGAACTGTGTGCGGGTTTTACCTCCCAACACAGAGTTCTGTGTACGTGTTGATGTTGATGGCATTGACGAACACGAAGCGCTGCTTGTTGAAGGCACTGACACCGGGTCTTGCTCGGGGCCAATTCTCGTCGATCTTCCCCTTTCTTGCGAAGCTTTGCACTGCCTTGCATACGCGAGGTGGTTTTTTTTTTTTTTTTTTTTTTTTTTGTTGTTGTTGCTCCGACTTGCTTTTCTTAGCAGACTGAAACGTGGGATTTTTTGACGAAAGCCATTTTTTTAACCCTGGTCTTCGATCGAACACGATCCAAACAATCGCCATTTGCAAAAATGCTGGTGTCACGTGACCCGAGTCAACGAATCAGGCGGCTCGTTCCCGGGTCATTCTGTATATAAGGAGAATGGGGTCATATGCTAATGATCTAAAACGACTGCTAGTCGAAACTTAGTGGGATTTTGTGTGATAAAGGCTCTGCTGTATGGTGTAGGGGAGACAATCTCATTTCCTTTGATATGCGACACAACGAGGTTCGAGAAGAAGAAATGACTGTTGCTTGGGTCGGAAAATCGGCATTTTCACACATTTTATGACACAAAGCTAGAGCGCAAACACAAATAGGGTAGGTTTTTAAAAGCACGTTTATTTCAAAATCAACATCACTTCAGTGCAATGTTATTACGGAATATGAAAATTGACATGTTGTTGATGGTAAAAATGTAAAAATCTAAAGATAGCCAAAATGACCCAATTTTGACATATTTTCACTGCCGCACACTGCCTTTACACATCAGACATCATCAGCAGCAGTAGAAAAGTATTGATCTTATTATAAAGAGGCTGAGAGTGAGTTTCTGTACGAGACATATCAACAAAAAAGAAAAAAAGAAAATATCAATATATTGACCACAAGCTCATGCAAATGCCAGTTTTAAATGTCCACACACCACTTCCCTTCCTGGTGTGATGATCCATTTCAACTCCCCTCCACTTTTGAACTCCCCAGGAGTTAGAATTAGCACGTGCCAATTTTTACTCCCCAGAAGTTAAAACACAACCACGCCAGAATGACCCCCCTCCCCCCCCCCCCCACCTGTTTTAGATTAACTCCCCCACCCCAAGGCATTTAGTTTTATGTGTTAGTCATGATATGAGAAATAAACAATTAATATACACCCCTCCCTCCCCTCCTTCCCCCCCCCCCCCCCTCTGTCTGCCCGTCTGTCTGTCTGTCTCCCCCTCTCTCTCTCCCCACCCCCACCCCTCCCAACTTTCTTTCAGTCTCTCGCTCACTCTCCTTGCTTGTCTGTCTGCCTTTTTTTCTTCTCTGTCTGTTTGTCTCTCTTAATCTCTCTCCCTCTCTCTTTGCTTGTAACTCTATCTGCCTGTCTATTAGTTTAATTACCTCAGTGTCTCTGTCTCTAGTGTCTCCCCCCCGCCTCCCCCTCTGTCTGTCTGTCTTTTTTTTTTTTCTTTCTTTTTTTTACCCCCTTCTCTCTCTCTCTCTCATTCTCTCTCCCTCTCCCTCCTCCTCTCTCCATCTCTTTCTCCCTGCATGCTTCTAGTCAGCTTTTTTTTTTTTTTTTTTTTTTTTTTTTTTTTTTTTTTTTACTATTATTAGTGTTTATCAAAGACAGATGGATTAATACGCTTTTATGTTAGCCTAGGATCTTTATCCTTGTAAAGTTTTCAAATGTCATGTGTCAAGTGTCTCTCTGCAGTGTGTGTGTGTGTGTGTGTGTGTGTGTGTGTGTGTGTGTGTGTGTGTGTGTGTAGGGGGGGGGGGGGCAGTCCTGGTATAAGGCCAGAATGACTATCCACCCCCTTCTATATATTCACTCCCAGGGAGTCAATCTGGATCAACATTTCTTGATCGAAATTAACTCCCCGGGAGTTAGTTTAGGCACGTGCGTATTTTAACTCTACACCTGTATTTTGCCTTTCATGCAACAGTTGTCAGCGTGACCTCAGTGTACCTGATTTGACCTGAAATTCACTCTAAATGATGTCATTTTACTTGATGTGAAGCTTTTATCACTGTACCCTGATCTGAGGAAGCTGTCAACCAGCGAAAATTTGTCTGAAATACACAGAAAAATCCGAAGATATAAAAAAAAGACTGTTGTTTTTATTCTTGCGTGTTTTACCGTCTCTGTAGTTTACGACAGCTGGTTTTACAAGATGCAGAGCCCAGGACATCACAGGAGCTCTCTCTCTCTCTCTCTCTCTCTCTCTCTCTCTCTCTCTCTCATATGGATTCTTTCAACATCCACTTTTTCTTCAAGTGCTGTATCACCATGTCCCTCTTTGCTCTCATACCTACACATGTTTATATTATGATGTAATATGCAACACGTGTGTATGTTTGATGTCTGTGAGTTGGCCACCTGTACCTACACACGTTTTATATTATGATGTAATATACACCATGTTGTATGTTTGATGTCTGTGAGTTGGCCACCTGTACGTACACACGTTTATATATTATGATGTAATATACACCATATTGTATGTTTGATGTCTGTGAGTTGGCCACCTGTACGTACACATGTTTATATTATGATGTAATATGCAACATGTGTGTATGTTTCAGGTCTGTGAGTTGGCCACCTGTACGTACACATATTTTATATTATGATGTAATATACAACTTGTGTGCATGTTTCAGGTCTGTGAGTTGGTCACTGTACACTGTAACATGAAAATGTGATTAACATGCAGAAGGATGTTCTGATTTGCCTGTATAATATGTGCCAGCAGTAGTTCAATTATATTGTACATAAATGCCTAAAACAAAGAAAACGATGATAATAGAGCAAACTCAATGGGTTCAGAATACTAAACTCTGCGTCACACCTACACTCGTCATCGTGTTGACGTGTTGATTCCAGCAAGCTTTGACTGATTCTCACAGCCAGTCGCAGAGGGTGGGGAAGAATGGCCGGAGCGGGAGCTCCCCCCTTCCGCCCTCCCCAGTTCTGATACAAGGGACGGAACTGTAGCGGAAGTGTAATTGACAGGCGAGCAGCAATTATCCTACCCCTAGAGTGAAAGGAGCATGACACATGTTACTCCCTTGTCTGCTTGCCCGTGATTATATGCCTGCAAAATAAAGGATCGAGTCTGAATAGGCTACAGTTGTACTGCTGTTACATTGTTACACTTGTGGAAACGAGTCTGTCCCATTGTGTGTGTGTGTGTGTGTGTGTGTGTGTGTGTGTGTGTGTGTGTGTGTGTGTGTGTGTGTGTGTGGCGCGCGCGCGCGCGCTCGCGTGCGTGTGTGTGTGTGTGCTTGCGTGCGTGCGTGCGTGTGCGTGTGTGTGTGTGTCTGTCTGTGTGCGTGCGTGCGTGTATGCGTGCGTGTGTGTGTGTGTGTGTGTGTGTGTGTGTGTGTGTGTGTGTGTGTGTGTGTGTGTGTGTGCCTGCACGAGCGTGTGTGTGTGTGTGTGTGTGTGTGTGTGTGTGTGTGTGTGTGTGTGTGTGTGTGTGTGTGTGTGTGTTCGTGCTTATCTTTCCACACATGTGGATATGCACGCGCTTGCACACATACACACCCATACGTAAAGAGAGAGAGAGAGAGAGAGAGAGAGAGAGAGAGAGAGAGAGAGAGAGAGAGAGAGAGAGAGAGAGAGAGTGTGTGTGTGTGTGTGTGTGTGTGTAGTGAGCACATAGGTGAGCATGTACGCGCGCGCGCGCGCGCACACACACACACACACACACACACACACACACACACACACGCACACACACACACACGCACACACACACACACACACACACACATGACACATACACGCACACACACACACACACACACACACACACCCCCCCCCCCCCCCCCCCCCCCAACAAACAAACACACACACATACAGACACTGTGACGAATAGGGGTGGCAGTGTGGTTCTCTAGAGATATCTCATGACTGTTTGAAAATGCTCAAGGGTAGCTCAGAAGCAATTCGCCATAGGCTTATGCAATTACAAGTGCTTGTGGTCCGAATGTCAGACAGGATTAGAAATAGGTTCAAAGTTGAAATGATATATGATCAAGAAATAGATTGACAGCAATTAAGAGCAGTTTCGCCCATGAAATTCTACTGTGTGCACAAGAGTAAAACATGTATATTAACAGAACGCCAAATGCAATAGACTCAGCCTGTTTTTGGTTGGGCTAACTTATCCTCACGTGATCTCATCATAAAGGGAGTTAATGTTCTGATAGTTTGAGTCGGAGTTCAGTGGGGACACAAACCTTAGCTGGTGCTGGGGGGCCCCCAGGTCTCTGTGGCCAGTGGTAGCTTGGATTTTAAAAAAAAAATCCTGCGCTGGGACAGTTTCTGTAGAGGCCAGGGTCCATGAGGATGACAGAACCTGGTATGAAGATGAGTGACTATGAGTCTGTTTTGATGAGTCCTCACACCTGCCCTTGATTTTCAGCAAAAGTGTGAGGGCTCAGCTGGCTAAGGTAAGACTAACATAACTGTATCAGCCTTAATCTTCAGTGTCCACTTTAGTTTTCACTCTGATTTTGAGTGGATTTTAATAAATGGCATGAGACTGCAAGAGACTGCTCGACAACTGAAGGCAGATAACTCAACATTGAAGTAGTTAGTGCTGGAATGCACTTAGTCCATACATATGTTAATTAGAATCAACTTCTATAAAGCATTAAGACGATCAACGGCATTTATGAATCATCTCACAGATTTTTTACCAATATGGCATGAAGTTATCCTGTCAAAATATAAAATTCGCTAATCATCTTATAATATTTGACCAAGTACTGGTAAAAAGTCGTTCTGTTAAAATATAATATTCATGTAATCATCTTCGTAGATTTTACCCGAGTATTGGCACAAAATAGTACTGTTAGAATATATGGCATATACACAAGAGATGTATATCGGTTGTATATATGCCATGTATTCCAACAGTATCATTTTACTCTCAAGACTGAGAAACTTGGTATAAATTTACAAATCTGCTGGGACAATCACTGAAACTTGACACAGGATATCAGAGCAGGAGAGATGAGCATTCCCCTCGCTGGCATTCACCAGTGTTAACGTTTACACACTGAAGTTGGCCTGTGATCATTGCTTACAGCCTATAGTGGATCAATGATGCGTGGAGGCTTCATCTTCCCTTTGTAAGTGCGGAGCTACGTGATATGTCTCTGATTTCAGCGGTTCGTGAAGTCTCTGATGCCTGTCTGATTATTTGACAGGCTGTCAGAGGAACTGAACAGCCAAATAAAAAAATTGTTACGGTGGAAAGAAGGGGGTGGGTTTATAGGAAAAGAAAGTAGGGGGTGGTGTAGGTTATCTACATACAGACAGTCACATCCCAAGACATGCAGAGGGGGGGATGGGGAGGGGGGGGGGGAGGATGGAGGTAAGACAGAGAGGGGAGGATGGAGGTAAGACAGAGACAGACAGACACACAGACCGAGCAGCAAACATGAGATAACACGAATCATAGATGACAGAAAGTAGGTTTATTTCCAGACCATTTTTCAAAAACAAAAATCAGAGTCAAAACGGACAGTAAAAGTTACCGACGTGACAACGCCAAACGGTCAAAGACCGTGCCATTAAAGGGAGATAAATGAAAGTTATGACAACATTTTAGAAAGATGGTCAAAGTGATGCTAATGAGAACGAATATAAACATCATAGTCAGAAAAATGTCAGAAAGAGAGCGAGAGAGAGAGAGAGAGAGAGAGAGAGAGAGAGAGAGAGAGAGAGAGAGAGAGAGAGAGATGCAAATAAAAGTGAGACTCAGTGTAAAAGCAACCAACTGAATGAGCAATAGCGGAATACAAACAAACAAACAAACAAACAAAACAGAAAAGAAATTAAAGGTAAATACTTTCAAGTTCGGAAGTTAAAAACAACTTAAAAATAAAAAGGAATCGGAATATCAATCATAACGAGAGAGAGAGAGAGAGAGAGAGAGAGAGAGAGAGAGAGAGAGAGAGAGAGAGAGAGAGAGAGAGAGAGAGAGAGAGAGAGAATCCGACAGAGAATTGAAGTAATAAGAAATGAAAATCTCGCAAAAATAGAAGTACTCACATTCAAAGACGTGAACCAAACTGAAGTAATATGGATCAAAATCTCAGAGGAGCACCAAAGTAACAAAGCGAAAAAAAAACAACCAGATTCAAAAAGGGGAGGTAATCTGAAAAAGGGCTTTAAAAATACTTGTCTCCCTTTCTTCCAGTGTCAGTTTCCGACTGTATTGTAGTCCATCCAATCACAAAGTGCCCCGTGAAGCCTACTCCCTGCCTCAACACTAACCAGCAATTTGAATGTAGTTGGAACTGGTACTCCTGTTAGCAGCAGCAGTCATTGGTAGTAAAACGAATTTACTTATAAAACACCGCTGAAAAGAAGGTGATAGAAACAAGCAGAAAGCTAATTATCAAGACCAACATGAGTGTCATTTCCAAACACAGGAACAAAAACGTAGACGTTGTGTCTAATACAACGTAAGCCAACATATGATGGGTAATTGACAAACATGTCAAGAATATCATTTTCCATTCGTTGTATCAAATGACAAGTCAGAGGTCTGTCTCAGAGGTGTGTCATAAACGATCAGCGCCACGTCAATAGATGTCCATAGGTCATCTAAGTGAAAGTTTCTCTGAAACACAGTGACGTAGAGACCTACCCATAAAGCAAAAATGGCGTTGACTTGACATAGACATATAAAGGCAGCGTTGTGTCAAATCAAAATAATGTTGCATCCCCCAGTCCCTCTTACAGGTGACACACAACACGTTAAAGGATCCCTTTGTCTCTAATGCTATGAATTTTCAAGCTTAGCAGTAGGGGAACACACACACACACACACACACACACACACACACACACACACACACACACACACACACACACACACACGCGCGCGAATTTCAGAATGGCAAAACGAAGTAAACAGAGATTGTCAGGATGGCAGAAAGAAGTAAACAGAGATTGTCAGGATGGCAGAAAGAAGTAAACAGAGACTGTCAGGATGGTAGAAAGAAGTAAAGAGAGATTGTCAGGATGGCATAAAGAAGTAAAGAGAGAGGATGTCAGGATGGCAGAAAAAAAAAAGTAAACAGAGAATGTCAAGATGGAAGAAAGAAGTAAACATAGATTGTCAGGATGGCAGAGAGAAGTAAAGAGAGATTGTCAGGATGGCAGAAAGAAGTAAACAGAGATTGTCAGGATGGCAGAAAGAAGTAAACAGAGATTGTCATGATGGCAGAAAGAAGTAAACAGAGATTGTCAGGATGGCAGAACGAAGTGAACAGAGACTGTCAGGATGGCAGAAAGAAGTAAACAGAGATTGTCATGATGACAGAAAGAAGTGAACAGAGATTGTCATGATGGCAGAAAGAAGTAAACAGAGATTGTCAGGATGGCAGAAAGAAGTAAACAGAGATTGTCAGGATGGCAGAGAGAAGTAAACATAGATTGTCAGGATGGCAGAAAGAAGTAAACAGAGATTGTCATGATGGCAGAAAGAAGTAAAGAGAGATTGTCAGGATGGCAGAGAGAAGTAAAGAGAGATTGTCAGGATGGCAGAAAGAAGTAAACAGAGACTATCAGGATGGCAGAAAGAAGTAAACAGAGACTGTCAGGATGGCAGAAAGAAGTAAACAGAGACTGTCAGGATGGTAGAAAAAGTAGTAAACAGAGATTGTCAGGATGGCAGAAAGAAGTAAAGAGAGATTGTCAGGATGGCAGAAAGAAGTAAACAGAGACTGTCAGGATGGTAGAAAGAAGTAAAGAGAGATTGTCAGGATGGCATAAAGAAGTGAAGAGAGAGGATGTCAGGATGGCAGAAAAAAGTAAACATAGATTGTCAGGATGGCAGAAAAAAGTAAACAGAGACTATCAGGATGACAGAAAGAAGTAAAGAGAGACTGTCAGGATGGCAGAAAGAAGTAAACAGAGATTGTCAGGATGGTAGAAAGTAGTAAACAGAGATTGTCAGGATGGCAGAAAGAAGCAAACAGAGATTGTCAGGATGGCAGAAAAAAGTAAACAGAGACTGTCAGGATGGTAGAAAGAAGTAAACAGAGATTGTTAGGATGGCATAAAGAAGTAAAGAGAGGATGTCAGGATGGCAGAAAAAAGTAAACAGAGAATGTCAGGATGGCAGGCAGAAAGAAGTAAACATAGATTGTCAGGATGGCAGAAAGAGGTAAAGAGAGATTGTCAGGATGGCAGAAAGAAGTAAACAGAGATTGTCAGGATGGCAGAAAGAAGTAAACATAGATTGTCAAGATGGCAGAAAGAAGTAAACAGAGATGGTCAGGATGGCAGAACGAAGTGAACAGAGACTGTCAGGATGGCAGAAAGAAGTAAACAGAGATTGTCATGATGACAGAAAGAAGTGAACAGAGATTGTGTCATGATGGCAGAAAGAAGTAAACAGAGATTGTCAGGATGGCAGAAAGATGTAAACAGAGATTGTCAGGATGGTAGAAAGAAGTAAACATAGATTGTCAGGATGGCAGAAAGAAGTAAACAGAGATTGTCAGGATGGTAGAAAGAAGTAACAGAGATTGTGATGATGACAGAAAGAAGTAAACAGAGATTGTCAGGGTGGCAGAAAGAAGTAAACAGAGATTGTCAGGATGACAGAAAGAAGTAAACAGAGACTATCAGGATGACAGAAAGAAGTAAACAGAGATTGTCAGGATGGTAGAAAGTAGTAAACAGAGATTGTCAGGATGGCAGAAAGAAGTAAACAGAGATTGTCAGGATGGCAGAAAGAAGTAAACAGAGACTGTCAGGATGGTAGAATGAAGTAAACAGAGATTGTCAGGATGGCATAAAGAAGTACAGAGAGGTTATCAGGATGGCAGAAAAAAGTAAACAGAGAATGTCAGGATGGCAGAAAGAAGTAGACATAGATTGTCAGGATGGCAGAAAGAAGTAAAGAGAGATTGTCAGGATGGCAGAAAGAAGTAAACAGAGATTGTCAGGATGGCAGAAAGAAGTAAAGAGAGATTGTCAGGATGGCAGAAAGAAATAAAGAGAGATTGTCAGGATGGCAGAAAGAAGTAAACAGAGATTGTGATGATGGCAGAGAGAAGTGAACAGAGATTGTCATGATGGCAGAAAGAAGTAAACAGATTGTCAGGATGGCAGAAAGAAGTGAACAGAGACTGTCAGGATGGCAGAAAGAAGTGAACAGAGATTGTCATGATGACAGAAAGAAGTAAACAGATATTGTCAGGATGGTAGAAAGAAGTAAACAGAGATTGTCATGATGGCAGAAAGAAGTAAACAGAGATTGTGATGATGGCAGAACGAAGTAAACAGAGATTGTGATGATAGCAGAGAGAAGTAAACAGAGATTGTCATGATGGCAGAAAGAAGTAACAGAGATTGTGATGATGGCAGAAAGAAGTAAACAGAGATTGTCAGGATGGCAGAAAGAAGTACACAGAGATTATCAGGATGGCAGAAAGAAGTAAACGCAGATTTTCAGGATAATAGAAAGAACTAAAAAGACAATGTCAGGATGGTAGAAAGAACTAAAAAATAATGTCAGGATGGCAGTAAGAAGTAAACTGAGAGAGAGAGAGAGAGAGAGAGAGAGAGAGAGAGAGAGAGAGAGAGAGAGAGAGAGAGAGAGAGAGAATACGAATACGAATACAAGTATTGTTATTGAGGGTAAAATGGATAAGCTTACAGCTTTTTTACACCATGCCCTCAAGAAAAACAACAGGAACAAACAATATCAAAATGAACATATAAATGATGTCTCTATGTGTGTGTGTGTGTGTGTGTGTGTGTGTGTGTGTGTGTGTGTGTGTGTGTGTGTGTGTGTGTGTGTGTGTGTAAACAGGTATAAAACACGTTATCACATCTCCCTATGCTTCTTCCCATATGCTGTCTTTGACAATCTCAGACCCTTTAGACCGTTAGAACAAAACGAGAGAGAGAGAGAGAGAGAGAGAGAGAGAGAGAGAGAGAGAGAGAGAGAGAGAGAGAGAGAGAGAGAGAGAGAGAGAGAGAGAGAGAGAGAGAGAGAGAGAGAGAGAGAGAATACGAATACAAATACAAATATTTTAATTGAGGGTAAAATGGATAAGCTTACAGCTTTTTTACACCATGCCCTCAAAAAAAACAACAACAGGAACTAACAATATCAAAATGAAGATATAAATGATACACGAAAAGGAAACAATCAACAAGCTTATAACGACGAAACATGATTAACATAAATAATACAAAATTACCTAGTAACAAGGGTTAGGTCACAATTTAGGAATAATGTACATTCGGAAAGAGAGAGAGAGAGAGAGAGAGAGAGAGAGAGAGAGAGAGAGAGAGAGAGAGAGGGAGGGAGAGAGAGAGAGACAGAGACAGAGAGACAGAGACAGAGACAGAGAGACAGAGAGAGAAAGACATACATAAATGCAGACAGACAGAGACAGGAGGTGGAGATGGGATGAGGGGAGGGATCAAGGAATAAATGACCTGTCTCTACTTCAAGATGGAATCAAGCATTTTTTTTTTCAGTCTTGCCTATTGGCCTTAGGGGCCGTAAACGGGAACTCCCTAATCGAGGACATTAAAAAGAAAGTAGCACAGGAGGCCCGCCATTATGAATTAGCTGGCTGGAACCTCTTAGGGAGCTAACAGCCACATCCAGCAGAAGGTTTATACAGGTACCGTCAGAGCGACTCCAGAGGTCAGCAGCGCTGCTTGGGCGACAGCGTCAAAGACCAACACAAGTCGCGTGAGCAGAGTTCAAAATGCAGTATTGCGGCTGGTCACGGGCGAGATGACAAGAACGCCTGTCCAGACCATGGGCAAACACCCAAGGCTCCTCCTCCTCCTTGGAGACAGACGGACGGGAGGAGAAAGTCTATGTCCATAGAGAGAAGCTGCTTTGCATACCACCTAATGCATGACAAACTAAAGAATCCCTCCAAGAACAGGCTTAAGCCAGAAACAGGTTCAACCACTTCTTCAAAAGCCTACACGGGAGCCACGGGAGCCCAGACACGATCAGCCGTATCTCCCTGATGAGTCCGATCCAGCGGACGAAAGGTCTAGGAGCAGGCAGTATGAATAGATCTGTCTTCAGGAGGGATGGCAACGGTTCCCATATGCTACCAGTGAAAGGTTTTACTGTTATGATAAGTTTTCTTAAATCTATGATATTTTCTTCTTCTCCCTCCTGTCTTTCAACCCCCACTCCACCCACCTCGATTTTGTATGTTTTGCTTTTGTTTCTTTTTTAATCTTTGCCGAGCGAATAATGTAAAGACGGAAGAATTAGCCTGCACTTGTTTTTCCAACGACAGAATTTTTGAGCATAGCATTGTTTGGTCAATCAGTGATAGATTGCTTCTGTCAGAAGATGCTAGTAAAGGTTGTACTGCACAATTGTTGGCTGCTGACAATGCTGGAGTTATTAAACAGCAGAGCTGACCGCTCGGACTGTTGGACATTATTGACCTCGCTACGTGCTTGAAATGGTCCTCCAGTATAGGCTTAAAGATTCCCCCTACATTTCATACTGTTAAGACAATGATTTTACTGTCAATACAATGCTTTTACTGTTAATACAATGATTTTACTTCTAGTTGCAAAACAAGGCGACTGCAGGCGGAAATCTAAACAAATTTGAAACATTTTCGATAAAACACCGCCGAAAAAAATGTTGACAAACGAATCATAGGGAGAAAACAACGCGTTTCGACCTCTTAGGACTTCTTCAGGCAAGATACACAACACTCAGCACAACGAAAATGAACGAACAATCACTTATCTTCATCCAATTCGGCGCAAGATGGGCGTAGAAAACACACACACACACACACACACACACACACACACACACACACACACACACACACACACACGCACACACGCTCGCACGCGCGCACGCACACACGCACGTACGCACACACGCACACACACACACATGCACGCACAGGTTCAATGTTTATCAATGAATTAAGTTTAGAAGTAGTAAACATCGGTGAGGATGGAGTTTGTAGCTGATGCTGTGCAGATTTGTGTTCTCCTTTATCTGATAACGCTGGTGATGATGTCAAAAACGACAGCTGATCTTCAAAATCAGTTTCAACAGTTTGGAAAGAGCATATGGTTTACTCCAATTGAATGTCATATGGCAAAAAGTAATATTGCAGTGTTTAGAAAAGGTCGACCGCTTGCTGCACGAGTGGAAAAAAACAAAACGAACAACGGAATATAACGTTCAGTTTCAGTTTTGCTAGCAAAAATCTTGTAAGCAGAGGTAAAGATTGTTTGCTTTATATTCTGAAGGAGCTACATGTGTTGAACACTGAGTTTCTTACATTATTTCTTAAGCTGTTCGATTCTCAAAGTCAACAAATGGTGCAATATGGAGCTGAGCTAAGTGGCCTCAATACTTCTTCTATACGAAATGAAAAGATTCGTTTATATGAGAGAATGAGAGAGAGAGAGAGAGAGAGAGAGAGAGAGAGAGAGAGAGAGAGAGAGAGAGAGAGAGAGAGAGAGAGAGAGAGAGAGAACCAACGAAAACGAAAGATTTTAATCGGTATAGGCCATGGCCCCTTCTGATGGCGGTACGGTACAATATAACAATAACAATTTATACAGTAAGGTAATATGGTAAAGTTTAACAATGAGAAGCTGACAGATAAGCACGCTAACTATACACAATGAAAATGACAGTCGGGTTCAAGTATAGCTGCGCGTCTCTTAAAGGCCTTGTATACATATACACATATGCTCATCAGTACTTTTTCATTTTCATTTGCCATCAGCAAAGCAGCTCGAAATAAGCAAGGGTTTTCAAAGAATTTCCGGGAAATGCATTCATATGGTAAATCCTTCAGCACAGGACAACAAAGTAGGAGATGCAGTTCGTCTTCATTTGCGTTTTTGTATGAAGGACATAACCTACTAACGTTATTGCTATCTGCATATCGATATTGATGTGTTTTGATGTCTGACAATTCTAATCTAAATCTTGTCAACGCCTTCTTCCATGCGATCTGAAGCGATCAAAGCTAAGTGCATTTTCGTTATTTTATTCGTTTTTGTTTCACCTGAAGAAGACCTAAGAGGTCGAAACGCGTTGTGTGTTTTGTCTTGTGACGCGTTTGTCCACGTTTCTCTGGGCGGTTCGCTGACATTTATTTAAGATTTGTAAATCTTGTCAGATTTATAATAACTTATAATACGCCCGTCAATATTAAGTGAGAGGTACTTTTCACAGCTAACAGATGTCTTAAAAGTTATGTAAACTGAATATCGTTCGCTGTTCTGGGTGTTTTCATGTCAGTTTTGCCATCGATTATCAGCCAGTCTTTGCCGAAGTTGCTTCAAAAACGCGTTAACATTTCCAACCCCTTGATTCATCCAAACAAACCCCAATCCATTATGAAAAAGAAAATCTCGAACACCTGAAACCCACGATCTTTTACCAAGCGATTCCAATCCCAGCAACATCCTGTATGCTTTTAGTGGTAATCTGTCATCATCCTTCTGAACAATCTTCAGCCAGTATCTGATGCACTACACAGATGAATTGATAGAGACTGGATAGCGGTTTTTTCCCCATAAACACATTCATTAGGTGTCTCATGTGAACCCCCCTAAAAATTTCTTAAGAGGAAATAAATGAACTCTTCTACATGAACAGCAGATTTATAAAGACCCCAGATCTCAGCACCACACTGAACAACCGGCTGGACCTGAGCATCAAAAAGTTTAAGAAACATTGTCAAGGAATTATTATTCAGCATGTACAATCTCTTCAAGACACACAACAAGACGTTTTTCGTTCTGCTTGCTTGATCCTGACAGCGACTGTAAAGCTTAAGCGTGTAGAGAAATAGATACCAAGATATTTATTACAGTTTACAACAGCCATCCTCTGTTTATTAAAATACCATCTTTCGCTTGCTGCCAAGTGACTTTTTTTTTTTCCTGAAAGCCACTATATTACTCTTTTTCATAGTTACTTCTAGCTGAGATTTAGAAGCTGCCTGGCACAAATTGTTTAACTGAGTCTGAAAGCCAAATGGAGTCTCAGATAATAAAACAATATCATCAGCAAGTAACACATGAATAATTCAATAAAATCAGCAGAAAGTGTTGCACCGTGTCTTCCTTTTGCTATAGTTTCTAAAGCTAATTCGTTTATAGACAATTAGAAAAGAACAGGGCTCGAGCATCACCTTGTTTTACTCCATGTGTACATAAAATATAGTCAGTCAGTTAATTCCCCACCAGATCTCACTCTTGTTTAACATTATTGTACATACTTTTAATACACGGAGATGATTTGCCGTTGATGCCATTCTTTTTCACTATTGGCCGGAATAATTTTCTAGAAACAGTCGCACACTTACTCAAAATCAATAAAAGCTACATATAGCTTACGATTATATGAAAACTGCTTTTGAACTAAAGCCAAAAGAGTGAACATGTGATCTATAGTGAATGATTCTTTTTCAAGCCAGCTTGATATTCGCCAGTAATGGTATTTTGATCGATCCATGTTTGTAATCTGTTAATAATAGAGCTGTACATTTTGCTGCTCATATCAGACACTGAGATCGCTTTCTAATTGTCAGGATCATTTCAGGTACATTTCTTAAATAGTGGGATGATGATCAATTCAGACCAGCGTTCAGGATAAGCTCTGTACCAAAAAGAGTATGGAAAATGTTAAGAAAGAATTCAATTATGACACCACCACCATTCTTAAATAGCTCGCCAATTAAACCGTCAGGACCCGTAGATTTTCCATTCTTTAATTTTTTCATCGCAAATAAAATCTCCTGTTTTGAGATGGGACTATCCAAGTAGCTTGTTTTTCATTTCTTTTGTGTCTGCTTTATTGCAAAGATCGTTTTTTCGACAGATTTTTGAAAAGCTGGTACCACTCTTCGGTAGAAATGCTATGTGTGTATATGATATGTATTTACAGAAATACCACGAACGTTTTTTTTTCCTCAAAAAATTCCTTCTGGTCATGAACTGAGTTAATTAAATCTTCGAGTAACGATTTTGTGTGTGTGTGTGTGTGTGTGTGTGTGTGTGTGTGTGTGTGTGTGTGTGTGTGTGTGTGTGTGTGTGTTTTCTGTTTCCTTTTCTGCAACATATTTTTTATTCCCATCGCGCCTTACAATATCTTACGCGATCTTTACATTAAGGTTTCTGCGGAACACTCTTAAAAGTTTTCTCGTGTGTTTCTTTTGGTCATTTTACATTCTCGATCAAACCATGAGTCATTCCTTCTACTTGGCTTTATTTCTTATTTTCTTTTTCATAAATTCTGCTGTCTTTATAATACGATCATTAAACATACCTAAAGCTACATAATATCTTCGTCTATGAAACTATATGGCTGTTTTTAGTATTTGCAGAGTATGAACGTGGTTCATCAGATTACGAAAAAATGTGCGCATTATTATCATTCCATTTGAGTTTCTCAACAAACTGAGCCTCCTTGTACTTGTTCACAACAGGACCGACAGTTTGTGAAGTGCCAAGGTGCATTTCCAGAGGAAGATAGTCAGACTCAGTGTGGTCGGTTACGTACAAATGCGTCGATGATTCTACGTATATATACAAATCAGAGGACGTAAAAAAATAATCATTGACACTACACCCTGTATCAGAGATGTATGTGAAACGACCTTCGGGATCGTCATTACACACAACATTTATAATACATAATTCAAACAGTGTACACATATTCAAAAGATATTTTCCATACTTATTGAGTACAGTCTTCAGAGCACCTGTTACCATAGCATGAAGAACTCTTGACTTGAGAATAACAAACATACCCTTCATCAGACAGTATTGGACCCAAATTTGCTGTTGTAGCATTTAAATGTCCGTTTTTAGTAATAGAAGAACATCAGGAAATTCCACAATTTTATCAGCAATAGTATTTTCAAGCAGAGTGATGCCATTATCTGTACCAAAAGAGGAATAGAACGGTGAATTTTTCGGGGGTATGTCGGTAGAGATATACATGATATCCGTTGGCAAACCAAGAATACGTTTTGAAAATAGAAAAGTCATCGTATTATTACATTCGTTATCTATTTGTTGTATATATTTCAATAGTTTTTTTTTATTAGAGAAATTACCCCCCCCCCCCCCCCCCCCCCCGATATTTTCTCTTGCACTGTAAACTGGACCTCTGGTTTACAGAAGACTTTGTAATTTTCAAATGCAGAAGGGTAAAGATTTTCACCAAAAGTTTTGACGAGAAATGAAATAAAATGACAAAATATAATCAATAAAACTGTGGTACTGTAACTTCGACAATAAACCATTCACATTCCTATGTAAAAAAACGACACGCAGATTTTAAAATCCAATACACACCATTCGCTCCACTGTCACTCTCACGCACACATTGGATGTTTTCCTGTTTTCTCATTGATTCATTATTTTCATTTTCACAACAGTCATCATCCTGAGAAATTTGATCCGTATGGGAATGAACTGGTTTACAAAAAAACCCCATCACTTCCACTATTCTCACTACACTTATTTAAACCCTTAGTCCGGTTGGTTTTGATTTTTTTTTTTCAGAAAGGTCACTCTGTTGTTTAGTCAACCCAGTCTGTGATTAACAAGAGGTCACAGGCATGTTAACACGGCTACCGTGAGCTCTGCCATCACGGCAGCAGTGTCACTCGCTGCGTCACAGCTCAGTGGTTGACCTGCCTTAGCACGCGAAAGCGAGGGGCCAGATTTGGGTGAGACGGTGACTTAAATTATTTGTTCCCGATGGAACGTCCGAAAAATCATGCACAAAAAGTATACACGGAGGAGAAATATTAAGTACACTGCTTTTGAAATCAGGGGGCGGCCGGATGGTTAAGCCATAGGTTTTAACTTGTTCTCTTTGTCCAGACAGAACCTCACTCATTCTATGATCAAATGATCATAGACCATGCTAGCTCTTTTTTTTCTGGCATTCTTTAGATGCGGAACCAGGTTCCTTCTTATATCCCTTACTCTTGGAGAAAAACCTTCACCAATGTAAATTTTACTTCCCGTAATTTGTATCTAGCATTCAGAACTCGTTCTTTATCTTTAGAAAATGTGCACCTTGCAATGTTAGGGGAACCATGTTTTCTGTTAAAACGATGAAGTCTGTCAAATTCTATGTCCTTGCTTAAGTCTAATTTCTGTGTCAGTAAGTCTTTTACAAGCCCTTCACATTCATCTCTAGTGTAGTTATCACGTCTTTATATTCCGTAAAAGATAATTTTAATCCTTTTCGATCGTCCCTCTAACTCATCAGGTTTTTGTTCTAAGGTTTCAATTCATTCACACACAGTTTGATTTTGTTCTTTAAATGCTGGTTTTCATGTTTTAAGTCCAACACTTCCTGCCTCAAATATGCCACATCTTCATGTAGACCTGCACACATGTCCTCACTTCTTCCACATCCTTCTTCAGTTCATTAAACTTTGAGTTGAAATCGGTAAGAGAGGCCAAAATGTTTTCAACACTCAGTCACCAGATGTCTCAGAAGGGGGCAGATGGGAATCCGGAAGAACCATCGTTTGCAGATGCCAGCCGGGTCTGTCTCAGGCTCTCCGTCTTCCCAGCAGGTCCAGGTCGCGGGTTCAGTTCCACGTCACCGCAGCGATGCAGAAAAACGCTGAGGTACAAATAGGCTAGGAGAAAACCTACGGTGACACCGTCCCGTAGTCTTGAGATCTTCGATGTCCGAATGAACACAGATTTTCTCTGCGCTGCTCGGCGCGACATAAATGCGATGAATATTGATATGAACCCGCCACAAACGGATCGATAGGCTAAAGTTACCTCCGGCATGGTCATCTCCAACACGTCTGCAGATCCAGGGAAAGCCTCACGTTCCAGAAATTCGACATTAAAGACGGAGCTCCTGTCAGCAGGCGTTTACATTGGACAGCTGCAAGTACAACCCGAGAGAGAGAGAGAGAGAGGGAGAGAGTGTGTGTGCGTGCGTGTGGGGGTGGGTGGGGGGGGGGGGGGGGGTGGGGCTGGGATGAAAAAAAGCAGCCAACACCCGGGTAGTGGCAGTTACATTTTTGGTTTATTGAATCTTCCTCAGTAAAACCAATTACTCATAATTTCAGGCAAATGACAACGCCTTTCTATACACACTCTGAGCGCTCCTCACCTTGCATTCACTCATCACAAAAGTCAACAGTAGCCTAAAATGAATAACAGCATCCGTTAAAAACATAGTGAGTAAACATCATATTGCATTAAAAAAAAAAAAAAAAAAGGGGGGGGGGGGGGGGAAGAAAAACGTTCCGTTCAGACCCATTCCTCGATCCCTACTTTGACATCTTGTCACGCATTGTCCATCAACCTACATCAATGTCTAAGTGATCTGTTTATTCGGGAAAGATTTCCTTACCACTCACGTACCCACAAAAGACCTCACCATAATACTTTTCCCCTCTCACACACTCTTCCTCGCCCCTGTGTCTCTGTCTCTCCTCTATGTCCCCCTTTGTCCTGTTTTTCCTCTCCATTCCTCCTCTTCTTATCTGTGTCTCATCTGGTATCTCTATCTGTGTCTCCGTCTCTCTCTCTGTTTTTGTCTTTCTCTGTCTCTCTCCCTCCCCCTCTCCTCTCTCTCTCCTCTCTCTCTCTCTCTCTCTCTCTCTCTCTCTCTCTCTCTCTCTCTCTCTCTCTCTCTCAAATCCTGCTGCAGTTCATTTGTTTTTTTTTTTCTCCCAAGATTCAGGATCAGCCATACACGTTTAGTCCATCTGACCAGTTCGTTTTCAGTTTATGCTTCCAGAATCTCTCTCTGGCCCTTCTGGTGGTGGTGTCTGAACGCATGTTACAAAATGATGATGGTGGTGGCTCTCATGTCCGGGATGCTATGTCCAGCACCCTGAAAGTGGCGAGCCACCAGCGTGTCTTGCTTGCGCTGACTGGTGTCCTTGGTCATTGCATTTCCGCTTTCCGGATTGCCTCCCAATGCTAGAGCGGTGCGCATGAAAGCGTCTCAGAAATGTCTGACTTGTGTTTCCGCCACGTACTGTACATCACCCCACTTGGCACAGCCAGTGAGGTTCGTGCTCTTGCAGGTCGCTCTGTTTCGTATGGTCAACCTCTGGTCAGTCAGTCCAGATGCTGCAAAAAAAGTGGTGGCGTGTTGTAGGTGGAGCTGGCAGACGATGCAGCGTCTGGCACTGCACTTGTAGCATCCAGTCTCAGCATCGTTCTGGTTCTGCGATACTGGGGGAGCGGTGGGAGTGTGTGGGAAGCTTGGATGGCATGGGAAGCCTGTGGACGTTATGGCTGTTTTT
>JADBJO010002431.1:190000-230000 GCA_016801955.1 Conus betulinus
AGGACAACGCAAGGCCGCACACTGCCCGTGCTACGCAGAGCTTCCTGAGGCAGAACAACATCAATCTGCTGCCTCACCCAGCCCGTTCTCCCGACCTTAACCCAAAAGAGCATTTCTGGGATGCCTTTCAGAGGCAATTGAACCAGCTCAACCCCAGACCCCAGACAGCAGCTCAGCTTTCTGTCGCTGTGGGCCAGGTGTGGTGGCAAGTCCACTAGAGGCAGACCAACACTCTGGTGCGCTCGATGTACCGCAGGTGCACAGCTGTGATCAATGCTCGAGGTGGTCACACCAGATACTGACATTCTGCTGTTAACACAGGGTCAAGGTCAAGTTCATGTGACCTTATTTTCTACCAGAATGAACTTTGAAAGGACACTTTTGCGGTGTTTGATTGCTTTTTTTCGCACTTTCTATTCCCAGTTCAAAGGAATCGTTGGCCAAATTAAATCAAAATTTGCATGCAGTTTGTTTTCGCGTTTTTTTTTTTTTTATGCCTCTGAGTATACGATATCGAGCTTTCGTTACAATTGACAACACTTGTGCATCCAACTAACACCAATCCCAGCAAGAACAGACATGCTTTGAACTCTCCTGTCACATAGTTGTTGCTGGTGTTTTAGTTTCAGGCAGAGAGTAATGTGGCACAGATGAATCAATACCAGTGAACTATAACACAAAAATAGGATGTCCACTTAATCAAAGATTGAAAAAAAAAAAACCAATCAAACAAACAAAAAAACAAACAAACAAACAAACAAATAACTCTTCTGTCTCGTCTCACCACTGACTGTTATCGATTATAAGTATTTGCCAATTGGACTTTTAGCTAAGTGCAAAAAGAAAAGATATGTTTCACTTGCTAACAGGAAAACATTTTGAATAGGCTGTACAGACGCATTTGGAATGAATTTTTTCATTAAGTTACACACAGAATGTGATCAGCTGAAATGCTATGGCCACATATACAATGTACATTTTTGACATACTTTGTTTTTAAACAATCCAGTTTCCATCTACAGATTAAGGAACTTATCTGTCGTCTACGATAAATATTTTGATCGTACTTACTTAACTTTTCATGCATATTTTTTCATTTCATTGTGTAAACCAAAACACCCAGTTTCTCTTTCTATCAAATGAAAATGAGAAAATTGTACTTTTTTTTCTGCCAAAGTATAGCACTCTTGCACTGACATAGATAAGTTTAAAAAATGCGAATCTGAAGACTGTTTTGCTCCTCTCTTTGCTAGAATATCAACTTTTTCATTATAATATAACCCACAGTGGGAGGGCACCCAAAGAAATGTTATTTCAGTGTCTCTGATTGAGAGGAAATGGACTAAATTATGTATTTCAGTTATCATCTCAGGTCGAACTTTTAATTCAAAATTCTTCATTGCAGTAAGAACTGACTTGGAATCTACACAAAAAACAACTTTACATAAATTTTGAGGGTAATCAACAACAAACTTTAAAGCCATAATGATAGCAATAACTCAGCAGTGAATATAGATTTTTTTTTTTCCGAGATAATAAGACTTTTCTTTGTTAAGGCCTGGGATAATGTATGCTGCACCTGCATGTTCATTGATAATGATGATCCATCAGTGTATATCTTAAAATGGTTGGAATAGTGATCATGCAAATGCATTTTGACATTGGATAACAATAAATTAGTATTTTCAGCCTTTGTTAAATCTGTATGCTCAATGTCAAAATGTGCTCGTATTAGTTTCCAGGGAGGGACAGGAGACACAATAGATCTTTTTGCAATAGATTTAGTTCGATATCTGAGGATTCTAAAATCGAGGAAGTATATGTTCTAAGAGTCGTTTGAGATGATATGTTTTTAGCCCTTTTGGGAAAATCGGTGTCCGATTTAATATTTAATTCAGGGCCTAAATATTGTCTATAGTAGAACTTCTTATAACAAATTTGGTGCATGCAAGATTCCTATATTCTTCCAGTGGTAATATCCCAGCAGCACTATGCTTTTGTACAAGAGGCATGGACTGGTAGTCCCATGGCTAACTTATATGCTTTGGAATCATACTTTGAAGTTTTTTTTTTCAGTAAGTATTTGGGTGCACTGAAGAACACCTCTTGTGCATACGTTAATTTTGATCTAACCAGTGCAGTAGAAAGGTGCAAAAGTGTAACTGTGTCCCTGAGCCAAGCATGCTTGCTAATAATCTTTAATAGATTTAAAGTTTTTCGAGCTTTTGTTAGAATATGCTCTATATGAAAATTCCATGACAACTTTGATGTTAAATTTACTCCAAGGAATTTCACCATTTTTGTATATTTAATGGGTATGCCGTTGACTTGAAATAAAGGCATATTAACTGGATCAGATCCAGTGTTAAATAACATCATGTGTGTTTTTTTTCAGTTGATATTTGCAAACCATTTTCAGTCATGTAAGCAGAAGGGTATTTAATTCTTTTTGATATAACTTTTTGATATAGTTTTGTGTGACAGGTGTACCTTTTTTAAATGTCACTTTCATCCATATGCATATGTCATCTGCATATTGGCTAGCTCTATGTTCTTAGTAATTTTTGTGGGTAAATCGTACATCAGAATATTAAAAAGTACAGGGGCAATAACAGACCCCTGAGAATGCCCATGTGTAATTTTCTTCTTGTAGAGTAAGAGTTCCCTACCTTTGTTCTAATATATCTATTTTCTAAGAAGTCTTTAAGAAAATCATAGATGTTTCCTGATAATCCAATCTCTTTAAGTTTATAAAGCAAACGAGAGTGCCATACTTGATCGTAAGCTTTAGTGATATCAAAAAAGGTTGCTAGTAAGCATTTTCTCCTGGAAAACTGATGTTTAATTTGAGTGGTAAGTTTTGACCAAATGTTCAATAGCACTTCTACCCTTTCGAAAACCTGCTTGGTTTGTGGGAATAACTTTGTTCTTTTCGCAAAAGTAGTTCAGTCTATTTAAAACAATTGTTTCATAAAGTTTACAGACATGAGAAGTTAATGAAATAGGTCCTGTAACTATCTATACTATCTTTCAGTTTACCTTCCTTGTGAATCGGTACTACTACTGATTCTTTCCATATTTGTGGCAAATGACCTGAGCTCCAGCATTTTTCAAATATTCTAAGTAAAATGCTTATCCATTTGTCTGGAAAATGTTTAATCATTTCATTAGAAATGGCGTCAATCCCAACAGCTGTTTTTTTTTGTTTGGGAGAGAATCTATGGCATCTTTCACCTCTTGTAATATAATTGGGGCGTTGATGTCGCTTGTGTCATCATCAGATACATCATTAAAGACATGGGTGGATTCTTTATCTCTCTCTGAATTTTCTTTGGTTTTCAGACAACCCATCTAACCTGCTCACTTTAGCAAACTGGTCGGCAAACGCTTCTGCTTTGTCTGTGGATGAGGGTAACCTGTTATTGTCAAGAATGACAGGATACTCTGGGAGTTTGATTCCATTTTTTTTTTTTATCGTTTTTTATCTCTTTCCATACCATTCTACTATCTTTGATCAAATGTGTTTCTTTTGCAAAAGTTATCCCAATAATCCTTTTTTTTTGGCTTGTTCCATAACTCTATTACTATGTATATTTGAATGTTTCATTTCCTAAATTTTTTCATCTACCATTTTCTATCTTGACTTTTCTTAGTGTGCACGTATTCCTTGAATAACCGTTTTTTTTTTCTCATTCACTGCCTGCCTTATCGCAATCTTCAGTCCACCAAACATTACCGAGATGTTTACCCCCTTTAGAACCCTGATTCTTCAGTTTAGGAATACATAAACCAGAGACACTTTTAGAACAGAAGTACAAAACGTGTCATACATTGTATCAAATATCATCTGGGGACAAGCTTATGTCTAGATCTTTAGTGTATTGTAAAATTGAGACCATTTGGCATTTTTATAATCAAATCTTGGGATTGTATCATCTGGTTTTGTGTCTTCAAAATAAGGGGACTGATTAATTGTAATGATGATTGGTATATGATCACTCCCAAGAGTTTCACTATAAGTTTTCCCAAGCACACGACAAAGCCATTTTAGGTGAAAAACCAAAGTTAGATCAATAGCAGTAGGTCTATGTGTAGATACATCAGGAACTCTGGTATAAGAACCATCATTGAGTAAACATAAAGTTGAGTCTACAACATTTTCGACAAACCTATTACTACTACTGACCTGTGTGCACTCTTTTTTTTCCCAGAAAGGAGAATGAGCATTAAAATCCCCTCCTACTAACCATTTACCATTATCATTTTTTGATATTTTTTCATCCACTCAGTATTAGCTTCATCTGGACCCTTGGGTAAATATACAGAAGCACAGTTTACTTTTAAGGAGTCCGAAAACTTGACAGTTACAGCACATGAAAAAATCCCATGTAATCCACTTGGCACAGGTGATTGTTTGTCACAATACTGTAGTCCAGTGTGATAGATAGCACAATTTACTCTATCACCATTTTTATCTGTATCTACTACTGGTGGATAATAATATTGTTCCAATCTTGTAGTTTGTTCTTGCTGATATTAACAGACTGGAATAAGAGAACGTGGCAGTCAGATGACACAAAAATTGACGTAAACAGTCAATATTAGAATAGAGAGAGCGGCAGTTCCACTGCAGTATTCTTATATTGTTATTAAGTTTCATATTTATTTGAAAAAAAAAAAAAAATAACTAGACAATAAAAAATATGTCGCTTTAACACAATTGGAGCTTAGCTACACACAGATGTTGGCTGGTATGCTACATTCGTTTCGAATAAAAACAACAAAAAATGTCACCAGTTGTATAAGACATTGAACCTATTGGACCAGGCAGAGCCGTAGAACGAATCCTCATGGAAGGTTGTGGGGCGCAGGTACCGGGGACGTCGTGCTGTCTTCCGAGGCCGTTCCCAAAAGAAGAGGTTCCTCAGATGCCGGCCAATATTGCCTGCTAGGATGCTGGCTCCTCTAGCAGTGGGATGTAGCCCATCACGGGTTGAAGCGGGCGGCTTGTAGGTTGGAGTGAGTGATGAACGTGATGTTTTTGTCATCATACAGCTCTGACACCAAAAGTGCGTTGTACAAGTCCCCTTTGATGTTGAGTTCGGGGTCTGATGTAGGAGCCGTCTTACTGATTATGATGGCCAGATCAGGGTTGTCTTCTTTGATACTCCTCACGCACTTTGCCATTCTTCCGGAACATGTGGCTGCTGATTCTGTTTCTAGGTCCTTCGACCCAACATGTATGAGTAAAGCATCAGGGGGTGTCTTAACAGATGCACTTGCTTTGGCCACCGCTGGTTTGATGTCCTTTATTGTTCTTGCATTACTCTGATGCACCTTAAATCCGTAAGACTTTCCTAGTCTGTTTGTATTGACTTTCTTTATGACGGGGTCATTCACATATAAAATGTTGGGAAAACCCTCTAAAGCTGGACTTTGTTTGTCTCTGGACTTGACCTTTAAATCATTGACGTTTTGTTTGTGTCTGGACTTCAGTGCTTGCGTGCGTGCGTGTGTGCGGTCGCGCACTCGTGTGCGTATGTGTGTGTGTGTGTGTGTGTGTGTGTGTGTGTGTGTGTGTGTGTGTGTGTGTGTGTGTGTGTGTGTGCGTGTGTCACAGAGAGCAGAGAGTAAGGACGGAGAAAAGATGAGGTGTTTGATCTACTATCAATGTCCATGCTACGTTTACATCAAGTTGTATATACGAGTTTTTATATAACATGTGCGCGAGTGTGTGTGTGTGTGTGTGTGTGTGTGTGTGTGTGTGTGTGTGTGTGTGTGTGTGTGTGTGTGTGTGTGTGTGCGTGCGTGCGCGCGTGCGCGCGTGCATACGTGTGTGTGTGTGTGTGTGTGTGCGTGTGTGTGTGTGTGTGTGTGTGTGTGTGTGTGTGTGTGTGTGTGTGTGTGTGTGTGTAAGTGCGTCTTAGTTTTGATTGAGATGTATTTGACACTATCCAAACTCACAGAGAGTCAGGCTCGTTTTCATGCTTCAGCATTTAAAACGGCGTAAACGTATTTGAAATGGCTACGTCTAAATTGGGTTTAAATTGGAAAGACACACTGGAGAACTTTGTTTCCACATAACACTGTTAGTCAATAACATTGAACAAGGTTAGGATTTGTAGTTAAGTCAGCTTGAAATGGAAGTGTCAGCTTGAAATGGAAGTGTCCATGGAAGTGCCCATGGCAATTTGGTTAACAAGATGCAAAGCATATGAACGTGCTCCCAGTTTATTTTGGATACGCTTGAGATATTCTAAAAACTGTTTTCGACCGTTATAGCCGTTAGTAATGGCTATTCTGGTAAACATTGGGCATCATCCGTGGCCATATCTACAAATTTTCAGAAAGATCGGCCACGTACTTTTTAAGATATTCCATAAAGAAGAAGAACCGTAATGTACCGTTATAGCCATTAGTAACGGCTACAACCGTAAACTAAATCATCGGGCATCATTCGTGACCCATAATGAACATACCTACACACTTTCAGAAAGATCGGCCAAGTACTTTCTGAGACATTCCAAAAACAAAACAAAACAAAAAAAAAAAAAACGGTTATGGGCCGTTATAGCCGTTAGTAACGGCTTTAACAGTAAACCGTCACCCATAATGAACATACCTACAAATTCGCAAAAAGATCGGCTGAATACTTTCTGAGATATAACATAAAGAAGAAAAACCGTTATGGGCCGTTATAGCCGCTAGTAACAGATATAACGGTAAACTACAACATCGGCATCATCCGTGACTCATAACGAACACACTTATATAAATTTTCAGAAAGATCGGCCGATTACTTTCTGAGATATTCCATACAGAAGAGAAACCGTTATTGGCCGTTATAGCCGCCAGTAACCGCTATAACGTTAAACTAAAAAATCGAGCATCATTCGTGACTCATAATGAACACACCTACAAATTTTCAGAAAGATCGGCCCAGTAGTTGTGTCTAGAGCGAGTGGAACACATTTTGACCACGGACAGACAGACAGACAGACAGACAGACACACACACACACACACACACACACACACACACACACACACACACACACACACACACACACACACAGAGCATTTCTTCTTTCCCATTCTAAAGTACTCTGTGTTCTATAAGAACTGGGAGTACAAAAATCACTGTATAGGAACACGAGAGAACAAGTTACAAGCCGGGATGCAACACACCTGCTGAGTGCTTGAGTACTGGTGCCTACCATGATTTTTGTGATCATTTGGATAAGAAGTCAGCCCCCCCACCCACCCCCCTCTCTCTCTGCTTATGTGTCTGTCTGTCCTCTCTCTCTCTCTCTCTCTCTCTCTCTCTCTCTCTCTCTCTCTCTCTCTCTCTCCAGCCAGCCAGCCATTCACCCATTTTGTCTCTCTTTCCATCCCTCTGTCTGACTGTGTCTCTGAAGAAAAAGAAACACCCGAAGGTGCTGGGGAGGACCCAGAGAAGCACTGTCTTCACCTGCCTTTTGAGCAGTCCTGTACCACCTTGGAGGCCTGCGCTGTGTTGACAATGGGTACAGGCACGCGCAGGACACTCCATTAAGATATCAAGGGACATAACTGCTCCTGAACAGAGGTAATCAGACTACAGGATGCAACTCATAACAGCCTTAAAGTAGCATCCCCTTGGGTGTACCAGCCCGTATTTCATGACTGCAGAGCCCACCGGCGAAAAACACCACCCTCCAGCTATCGAGCACACCTCACAGACCCATCCACCCTATGTCTCTGCCTGTTTATCCCTTCCTTTGCCTGTGTATGTGTCTGTCAGCGTGTCTGAGTGTCTTTCCCTCTACCCCCTCTGTTTACTGTCTCTTTCAATGTTTCCTCCTTATTTTCCTCCTTTTCCCCTCCCTTTCTCTGTGTCTGTCTGTTTGTGTGTCTGTCTCTCTGTTTCTGTCTCTCTCTGTCTCTCTTTGACTTTCTGTACCTCTGTCTTTCTTTGTCTGTATGTATGACTGCCTGCCTGGTGTGACAGCACAACAAGGAATCTGCCTAGCGCTGTACAGGCATGAGTTTGTAAGCGTCGCACTGTATAGTGGTGAGTCTGTCTGTTCACTCTGTGTAGCAGTCTGTTTCACACTGTGCAGTGCTGTGTGCTTCCAGACGTAAAGCAGCAAGTCTGCCTCTCACCGTTCACTGGTGAGCCTGTCTTCTTCACAGAACTCCCCTCTGAGTCTGTTACTTTCCCTCCGTATTGCAGTGCACATCTGTTCAGAGCTACTTAGTTTTGAGAGGCAGGGGAGTTTACAGCTCGTCCGCAGCTGCAGAGGCCAAGCCGTGAATGCAGGTCAGGGAAAGGGGTGTTTTTCTGCAGGATGCTCCCCACCAGCCAGCTAACCGTGCTGTACTCGGCGAACTGAATGTCAACTGTGTAAAGCCGGTCTAGCAACAATGTGTTCGCATTGCTGAGCGGCCATTACAAGTGGGGCTGTTAGTTTGATAATTAATGGTGTGTCATGAAAAATGTAATATATCTATGCTCTTGAGATGACTGAATAGGCGAATTGCCGACAATTCTTTTAATACCAAACTCGACTAGGTTTATTTTCCTGTAGATATTGTAGATACGGCATGAAAGCTTGTACACAAGTGGTCAGGCGATATCCAGACAATGACAACACACACACACAATTGTGCAAAAAATGACGTCATCACTTTCTGGGAATTTAATGTTCCCTAGTTAACTAGTACACAAGTTTGATACATTCCTCTGCATGGACTACAATAACAAAAATGTTGGATGAGAAATGTGTAAGCCTTGTTTGTTCGGCCCTTTCACTAAGTGTCTCGCATGGGACGGGAAAAAAAAAGCTGTGAGTGAGTCTTGTCTTCTTCTTCACATCACACAGTAGTGGCTAGGCCTGCAGCATGCTGAGCACCATGTTTGTTGTACAGCGTTGAGTTAGTCTGCTTCAAAGCGTACAAGGGGTGAATCTGTCTGCTTCACTCTGTACAGATCCCAGTCTGCCGTGTTTCTCCGCACAGTGTTGATTTTGTCTGCCTGAAGTTCCAGGCACGGCTGTCAGCACCGTGCACCAGGGTGAATCTCCTTCACGATGTATGGCAGTGAGTCTGTCCCATGACACTGGGCGATGGGGGAGACTCTCTGCCTCACTCTGCCCAGCGTTGTGTCCGTCTTCTTCACAGTGTGCAACGGTGAGTCTGTCTTCTTCACTGTGTGCCACGTGAAGTCTGTCTTCTTCACTGTGTGCCACGTGAAGTCTGTCTTCTTCACTGTGTGCCACGTGGAGTCTGTCTTCTTCACTGTGTGCCACGTTAAGTCTGTCTTCTTCACAGTATGCAACAGTGAGTCTGTCTTCTTCACTGTATGCAATGGTAAGTCTGTCTTCTTCACAGTATGCAATAGTAAGTCTGTCTTCTTCACAGTATGCAGCGGTAAGTCTGTCTTCTTCACAATATGCAGCGGTAAGTCTGTCTTCTTCACAGTGTGCAATGGTAAGTCTGTCTTCTTCACACTATGCAACAGTGAGTCTGTCTTCTTCACAGTATGGAATGGTCAGTCTGTCTTCTTCACAGTATGCAACGGTAAGTTTGTCTTCTTCGCTGTGTGCCACGTTAAGTCTGTCCTTTTCACAGCGTGCAATAGTAAGTCCGTCTTCTTCAAACTGTACAACAATGAGTCAGTCTAGTGTGCATTGTACAGCAGTGAGTCTGTCTTCTTCACAATGTGCAACAGTAGGTCTGTCTTCCTCAAACTGTACAGCAATGAGTCAGTCTGGAGTACTTTGTGATGAACCACGTTGCTTCATATTGCACAGCAGCGAGTCTGTATAGTGGTGGGTCTGTTTCACACTTCACTGTGTGATGAATCTGTCTGTGTCACACTTCACTGTGTGATGAATCTGTCTGTGTCACACTTCACAATGTGATGAATCTGTCGGTTTCACACTTCAATGTGTGATGAATCTGTCTATGTCACACTTCACAATGTGATAAATCTGTCCGTTTCACGCTTTACTGTGTGATGAATCTGTCTGTTTCACACTTCACTGTGTGATGAATCTGTCTGTGTCACACTTTCACAATGTGATGATTCTGTCTGTTTCACGCTTTACTGTGTGATGAATCTGTCTGTGTCACACATAACTGTGTGATGAATATGTCTCTGTTTCACACTTTACTGTGTGATGAATCTGTCTGTTTCACACATTACAGTGTGATGAATCTGTCTGGGTCACACTTTACTGTGTGATGAATCTGTCTGTGCCACACTTTACTGTGTGATGAAATCTGTCTGTCTCACACTTAACTGTGTGATGAATCTGTCTGTCGTACACGTTACTGTGTGATGAATCTGTCTGTTTCACACTTTACTGTGTGATGAATCTGCCTGGGTCACACTTTTTAATGTGTGATGAATCTGTCTGGGTCACACTTTACTGTGTGATGCATCTGTCTGTTTCACACTTTACTATGTGATGAATCTGTCTGGGTCACACTTTACTGTGTGATGAATCTGTCTGTGCCACACATCACTGTGTGATGAATCTGTCTGTCTCACACTCAACTGTGTGATGAATCTGTTTGGGACACACTTTACTGTGTGATGAATCTGTCTGTCGTACCCTTTACTGTGTGATGAATCTGGGTCACACATTACTGTGTGATGAATCTGTCTGTTTCACACTTTACTGTGTGATGAATCTGTCTGTCTCACACTTAACTGTGTGATGAATCTGTCTGGGTCACACTTTACTGTGTGATGAATCTGTCTGGGTCACACTTTACTGTGTGATGAATGTGTCTGGGTCACACTTTACTGTGTGATGAATCTGTCTGGGTCACACTTTACTGTGTGATGAATCTGTCTGGGTCACACTTTACTGTGTGATGAATCTGTCTGTGCCACACATCACTGTGTGATGAATCTGTCTGGGTCACACTTAAATGTGTGATGAATCTGTTTGGGACACACTTTACTGTGTGATGATCTATCTGTCGTCGTACACTTTACTGTGTGATGAATCTGTCTGTGCCACGCATTACTGTGTGATGAATCTGTCTGTATCACACTTCACTGTGTGATGAATCTGTCTGTGCCACACATTACTGTGTGATGAATCTGTCTGTTTCACACTTTACTGTGTGATGAATCTGCCTGTTTCACACTTTACTGTGTGATGAATCTGTCTGGGTCACACATTACTGTGTGATGAATCTGTCTGTGTCACACTTTACTGTGTGATGAATCTGTCTGTGCCACACATTACTGTGTGATGAATCTGTCTGTCTCACACTTAACTGTGTGATGAATCTGTCTGTGCCACACTTAGTTGTGTGATGAATCTGTCTGTCTGGGTCACAATTTATTGTGTGATGAATCTGTCTGGGTCACACTTAACTGTGTGATGAATCTGTCTGGGTCACACATTACTGTGTGATGAATCTGTCTGTGCCACACATTACTGTGTAATGAATCTGTCTGTCTCACACTTAACTGTGTGATGAATCTGTTTGGAATGCACTTTACTGTGTGATAAATCTGTCTGTTTCACACTTTACTGTGTGATAAATCTGTCTGTTTCACACTTTACTGTGTGATGAATCTGTCTGTTTTACACTTTACTGTGTGATGAATCTGTCTGTTTCACACTTCACAATGTGATGAATCTGTCTGTGCCACACATTACTGTGTGATGAATCTGTCTATTTTACACTTTACTGTGTGATGAATCTGTCTGTGCCACACTTAACTGTGTGATGAATCTGTCTGTGCCACACTTTACTGTGTGATGAATCTGTCTGTGTCACACTTTACTGTGTGATGAATCTGTCTGTGCCACACTTACTGTGTGATGAATCTGTCTGTTTCACACTTTTTCTGTGTGATGAATCTGTCTGTGTCTCACTTTACTGTGTGATGAATCTGTCTGTCTCACACTTAACTGTGTGTGAATCTGTCTGGGTCACACTTTACTGTGTGATGAATCTGTCTGGGTCACACTTTACCGTGTGATGAATCTGTCTGGGTCACACTTTACTGTGTAATGAATCTGTCTGGGTCACACTTAACTGTGTGATGAATCTGTCTGTCTCACACTTAACTGTGTGATGAATGTGTTTGGGATACACTTTACTGTGTGATAAATCTGTCTGTTTCACACTTAACTGTGTGATGAATCTGTCTGGGTCACACTTTACTGTGTGATGAATCTGTCTGGGGTCACACATCACTGTGTGATGAATCTGTCTGTTTCACACTTTACTGTGTGATGAATCTGTCTGTTTGACACTTTACTGTGTGATGAATCTGTCTGTTTCACACTTTACTGTGTGATGAATCTGTCTGTTTTTCACTTTACTGTGTGATGAATCTGTCTGTTTCACACTTTACTGTGTGATGAATCTGTCTGTTTCACACTTTACTGTGTGATGAATGTGTCTGGGTCACACTTTACTGTGTGATGAATGTGTCTGGGTCACACATTACTGTGTGATGAATGTGTCTGGGTCACACTTTACTGTGTGATGAATGTGTCTGGGTCACACATTACTGTGTGATGTATCTGTCAGTTCCAGACTTCAGTGTGCAATGGATTTGTCTCTGTTTACACTTTGCAGTGGTGAGTCTGTCTGACTGAAACTGTGCAGATGGGAATGTCTGCAGCACTCTGTCCTGGTGTTAGTCTGGCTACTTCATCTTGTACAGCTGACGGTCTGCTTCAGATTCCAAAGTGGTCAGTCTGCCCAGTTCACACCGTGTCACCGTAGAGTGATGAGTGTGTCTGCTCCAGTTGTTGATCTTATTGCTAGTATGAATACATCGTACATTTCAATGTAAAACCATCATGAGACAACCCACAAAAGGAGACGCTGCATTCCTGCCAATCCTTTCAGTGCTGTTCTGCAGTGCCTGCTCTGATCCAACAAATGCAGGACACCAACTACTAAAAAACGTCCCACTCTTAGCAACAACAACTGCAGTATTGAAGTCAGCATACGTGAGCCTCTCCCTCCTGAGGGTACCACCAGGTCTGTCCAATGACAGTCCCCATGAACTTGCCGATGCCAGCCACCTCAACATGAACTAACCAAGAGAAAAGTGACCTCACATGATCTAACCTAGAGACCAGCGACCTCTGCATGAACTAACCAAGAGGCCAGCGACCTCAACATGAACTGACCAAGAGAAAAGCGACCTCAACATGAACTGACCAAGAGGCCAGCGACCTCAACATGAACTAACAAAGAGAAAAGCGACCTCAACATGAACTGACCAAGAGAAAAGCGACCTCAACATGAACTGACCAAGAGAAAAAACGACCTCAACATGAACTAACAAAAAGAAAAGCGACCTCAACATGAACTGACCAAGAGAAAAGCGACCTCAACATGAATTAACCAAGAGGCCAGCGACCTCATCATGAACAAAGCAAGAGACCAGCAACCTCAACATGAACTAACCAAGAGGCCAACGACCTCAACATGAACTAACCAAGAGGCCAGCGACATCAACATGAACTAACCAAGAGACCAGCGACATCAACATGAACTAACCAAGAGAAAAGCGACCTCAACATGAACTAACCAAGAGAAAAGCGACCTCAACATGAACTGACCAAGAGGCAGGCGACCTCAACATGATCTAACCTAGAGACCAACAACCTCAACATGAACTAACCAAGAGGCCAGCGACCTCAACATGAACTAACCACGAGACCAGCGACATCAACATGAACTAACCAAGAGGAACGATGAGGAGAAAAAAAGTCAGAACAACACTTGCCATGACAGCAGGGCATGAAGGGTCACACAATTTGTTTTATGATGTTCTATGTAGATGGGGATGATGATTCCAAGGATGCTATGGAGTGTCATTCTGGAAGGAAACTGCAAGGCAGGGTTGTACGCTAAACTTGCTGTTATATGCTGGTGTTACTCAGGCAAAAAAAATGGTTAATCATTACATGGGTTATAGCATACCATTTATTATACACCTTTGGTTATTGCGTTTTTCAACATCTCTTATGACAGTGCCATTTAGCAAATCCTCCCTGTAAATGAGGCACGCTAACCGAGCGTGTTCATGTCAGAGGAATGTACATTTTCAGTCGGCACCATCTCTATTGGTCCAGTGTCAAGAGAATGTCACAACAAGTTTATTCACCGTGGCATGTACACTTGAAACTGATGTCAGGTATCATTCCAGGTGCGATTTAAAACTCACTTTCCTGACAAAAGCTATGTTGTTAGGCAGTAATATGCCATCCCGGATGCTGTGCGGTATCATGATTCGCTTGTGTAATGCTGACACCATGCAATACACATTGTCTTACTCCACTTAGTGTATTTCAATTAGTTGTGACGTTGTTTTGCCGCAGAATGGAGCTGAACAACGCACATCACAAGTTCCTCAAATGGGCATTTCTGTGACTTCCAGTCTTTCGAAAACGCCAGAAAAAATGCCGTGCCATTTTATGCAGTTGGAATAGTCAGATGGGGGCAGGAGCTGGTGGCCCTTGAATACAAATATTGGGGGCCCCTCTCCACCATTTGAACCAAGCAATATGGATGGCAAGGTTCTGATGCCTTAACTCCTGAGCATTGCCGTTAAGCAGACGGGGAGAGCAGCATACATGAACTAGTCTGCACACAGTGACGCTTCCATGAGGAAACTACAATGGAATCAATGGTAGGACTTCAGGATTTGCTCTATGGCCAAGTCATCGTTTCTTGGGATGACATATGTTATTAGTATTATCCAAAGGGATGGCGAGTACTTTTTTTTTTTTTTTTGTTAACAAAGACATTTTGGGAAAAAATATTCACTAATTTGACACTATGGCAGGACTTTTGGAACAAAATCAGTTTTTACTAACACAAAATTGGCATAACATTTTGAACAAAATTATTTTTACTTACTATATTACTCTAGCATGATATTTTAAACAAACTGACTTTTACTAGCTATGATATTTTAGCATCAGGTGTACTGTCAAACTCTTGATTTACCAGAACAAGCTGATTAAGGGTCCAGAATGATTTTAACCCATCATTTGCAATAACTTTTAGAAATGTATATAATACCTACCTTTGTACTCTCTAGGTAATATTGTTACAGAAAAAAAGAAATGTTAATGCATAAAGACATGCTATTTTTTAATGATCAGGTTTTCGACTAAATTATCATGGCTGACAGACACTACAGTTAACATGAAATGCTATGTAAAGACTTAGCCATCTCAAAAAATAAAAATTTGGAATGTGCTGCCATTAAGATTTACATGTAACCAATCACATCACACATTATCACAAATGTAAAAAAAAAAAATTAAAAGACAGCTGGGCTGCATATCTTAATCGCATGACTAGCCTAGTGACCTTGTCATGAAGGCGACGATGGCGAGATTGCCATAGAATTGACAGATACAGTGCAAGTCGAAATTTATATGACTAGCTTTTCCCAACAAATCTCGTTTCTTAACATAGACTAAGATTCCATCAACTTATTTTTTTTTTTTTTTTTTTTTTTTTTTGCATACAAAGTATGATACAGAAAACGTCAGTCAATTGACACAGCCCGTTTATCATTATCCACGGTGACAGATTCATACAACTTTATCCCAAACACAGCCTAAGCTTATCCTGAATTATTTTGGGGCTAAATGCGACATTCAGTTCTGCCTATCTTTGTTTCTCATTCATTAGTGACTACATGCGTTCATTTATACCATTTACAGTTACGCGTGATCCAACTACATTTAAGTACAAGTTTGCAGCTGATCTGTGTTTTGTAGGCCTGCCATGCAAGTGTGAGGGATAAGAAAGCAGACATGTGAGGCAGGGAGGTTATCACAGCTGAACGTGCATGTGGAACACAATGACATTGCGACACATTCCTCATTAACATGGACAATCAATAACCAATGTCAGCACCGACAGATCAGCAAAGCCAGTTAGACGTATCAGGCAACTGTGGAGCAGGTTGAATATGTCACACAGCCATTCCTCCCAGTGTAAGTAGCTTAAAATACGTGTTCAAATGTAACATTAAGATACCAAACAGCCATTCCTATGTGATAAGCAATTCAAATATATATAATAAACACACAGACATAACAGGGTCAGAAATGGAAATCATTTTCCACACCAAGAAAACGACGGTGCCGAAACATGCGAACTAGTCGGACTGTTTATACTATCCAACATCCAAAAGCAACTCGGAAAACAAGTCGGACTGTACAGAGACGACGACGGCCTCGCCGCGCTAAACAACAATCCAAGAACCATTGAAAACAAGAAAAAAGAACTATGCAAAATTTTTCCAAAACCATAACTTAAAATCACCATCGAAGCAAACAAAAAGGTAGTGAACTACTTAGACATAACACTTGACCTCAACAACCACATATATAAACCATACAAGAAACCTAATGACACACCCATTTATGTAAACATCAATAGCAACCACCCACCATCTATACTAAAAACCATACCCAATGGCATAATAAAGAGATTATCTAATCTGTCACATAATGAAAGAGTATTCAACAATGCAGCAGCAGAATACCAAGAGGCATTGCAAAAAAGTGGTTACAGCTACAAACTACAATACAACCCAGATAACAACATGAACAAAAACAAAAAAGCAGGAAAAGGAAAATCACATGGTACAACCCTCCATATGATGGACGAGTAAAAACAAACGTAGGAAAAAATTTTTTTCAAAATTTGACAGCATCCTTCCCAAAAGAACACAAATTGTCCAAAATATTCAACAAGAACACCATCAAACTATCATATTCATGCATGCCTAACCTTAAAAATATAATTGATTCATCCAACAAAATGAAAAGCAACACAGCAAGAAGGGTGAAGAAAGGAAATCCTGCAATTGTGCTAAAAAAGAACAGTGTCCCTTAAGCAACAATGCCTCTATAAACAACATTTGTATACCAAGCCACTGTGACATCAGAAAATGAAAAAGAAACATACATAGGGGGATCACTGAAAATCACTTCAAAACCAGATACGCAAACCATAAACAGTCATTCAACAAAGAAAAATACAAAAAAAACCAAACAGAACTGAGAAAATATATTTGGAGACTTAAAGAGAAAAAAATAAACTATAACATATCCTGGAAAATCATAAAAAGGGCATCACCATACAACAACATTTCAAAAAGATGCAACCTATGTTCAACAGAAAAATGGTTAATACTATGCAAACCATACTTAGCAACCCTAAATACTAAAGTAGAATAGTAAACAACTGCAGGCACAAATGGAAATCGTTGTCAGCAAACGCACCCTGAACTGTAAACAACCCAAAAAAAAACCGAACAATACGTGCAGCCAATCCGCACGTGCAAACAGTGACATCAGGCCATATAACACCGGCAGTAGGCGCCCCAAAACCATCCTGACGAGAGCGCTGGCTCGAAACAGATCTGTTGCAACTGGTTCTGTGTGATTTAAACCTAGTAAACAGTTTCTTCTTTTCAAAGTATTCCAAACAAACCAAACAAGCATTTCTGAAAAACAACATATTACAAGGAAACCTTGTGGCCATTTACATGTACCTGACAGTCGTTGACATGAAATTCAAACACACATGTTGTTCCCAGCATAAAATATGAAAACTAAATGTATGCAGAACAGTTATATCTACATAATTCAATAATCCATCCTCTTCTGAATAGCAGTGCTTGTGGAATTGATAACACATGCACACACACGCACACACAGACACACACACACGCATGCATGCACGCACGCACACACACGCACGCACGCACGCACACACACACGCACGCACGCACGCACGCACGCACGCACACTTGTGCAAACAAAAAAAAAAAAACAACAACAAAAAACGCGATATCATTCTTGAAGACATAACAGTGGGATAAAGAATGATCACATGCAAGACCTCGGTGAAGGTTGGGAGTGCTGTTCGGGGGCTAAGACTTGCTCCTCATCTGGACCGTGCTAATAATATCTGCCGTAGAAAGAAGCCTGAACCCCCCAAAAATGTATTGCTTCTCACAGACCACATCAGCAACTGTCTTGGTGACATTGCTCCTTTTCATGAGCACCAAGAAGATCCTAAGCATTTTGATCAGTAAACACATATACTTTAACCAGATATCAGTAACTTGTTTTTATTCCGGAGGAGGATTAATGCAAACTGTGGAACACCTCACTTAGACAACAGCCCCATCAACAAGATATGCATGTGTATGTGAAAGAGTAAACTTCGAAGATGTATAGGAAGTGGAAATGAGTCGTTCAGCGCAGTGTGATGTTATCACATGATCTGTTTAATTATGATCTGTTGTGAATGAATTGTGTGCGGTGTTGAAGAACAGCTTGATTTGTATGTCTGTGACTCAGTAGGGATATCTAGTTTACCTGCCTGTCTGTATCCCATCCAGAGAGCTCTGATCATTCGTAGACAAATATATTCTACATACATCTTGCACACAAAAACTAGAGCTTTTGCCTTCTTCTCCTTTTCTTAATATGCCTTGTGATTTCAGACACATGCAAAACACTACCACCTTAAAAAGAAGATGAAAAAAGAAAAAAACGTACCTGTTTACAACCGTTTTAGCTAAAAAATCTGCATTTTCCTGCCATGGTCTGATTTTCATGCCATTTGTAACTGTTCAGCATAGTTACAGGTGCAAGTACAAATGCTCTGCTGTCCACGACATGTATATGTGTATGTCAGTTGATATTTTTATCGGATTACTTTGAAAAAGATTCATGTATGTGTGTGTGTGCTGTTACTTTTTCACTCTGATTTTTTTGTGCGATCGTAAAGCACCATGATCAGGAAACCACTCTGGAATTGCTGCTGTATACATTTGTCCTGTATTGTTTTTACTAGCCATTGTCTAACTTCCTAACCTCCCTTCATCCCCATCTCCCCCACACCCTCTCCCATTTCCTCTCCTTCCCCTATCCCTGTCCCCCCTCCTCCTCCCTCCTTCCCCCATCTCCTCTCCTTCTCAACCTCCAGTTCTTCATCCCTCTTCCCCACTCATAATCTTCCCCTCCTCTCCCTCGCTCCAATCCCTCTCTTTGTTTCCCCCATCCCCACCCCTTACCTTACACTTGCTCTAAATCCCATGAAGTAAATGGGAGTGGGGGTGGGGTGGGGGATGTTGGGAAGTGTCTTAACTCAGGGACCTTTACATCTTCAGTCCGTTGCTCTCCCTAACAAAGCTGTGCTAGCTGAGCACAAGTGATGTGTATTTTACATCTTCAGTCCATTGCTCTCCAACAAAGCTGTGCTAGCTGAGCACAAGTTGTGTGTATTTTACATCTTCAGTCCATTGCTCTCCCAACAAGGCTGTCACAAGTGGTGTGTATTTTACATCTTCAGTCCATTGCTCTCCCAACAAGGCTGTCACAAGTGGTGTGTATTTTACATCTTCAGTCCATTGCTTTCCAACAAAATTGTGCTAGTGAGCACAAGTGATGTATATTTTACATCTTCAGTCCATTGCTCTCCCAACAAAGTTGTGCTAGCTGAGCACAGGTGATGGGTATTTTCATCGTCATGAATGCCTAGGGCGGAGGAGTTTCCAAGAGAAGATTAACGGCCGCGTGTACGGTCCAAAGGCGAACCACTGCTTAGTGAGTGGACATCGACTGTTGGTCTTTCACAGTCGATTACCTTCTACAGTCTCTTTAAATAAACTGCATGGATGTTTTGCTTCAGGCTAGCACCCTGTTCCTGTCAGACACATGAGCTACGAAAACAGTTCAAAGCGCTTCATTGTCAACGCAGCCAAGACAACAGTCGACCCCAACCGCAGACAGAATGATGGATGCCAGCGAAAGCCTCTCTGAGGAAGCTGGCGCCCCGATGGCTCCAGTCCTAACTGCAAAAATGGTTACACGCATTGGATATTGGAATGTAAGAACTTTGTTCCAGTCATCCAAGTCAGCACAAGTCATCAAGGAAACGAAAGCCTACAAAGTCAACATCCAAGGTCTTAGCAAAACTCGTTGGACAGAGTCAGGGAAATTTGCATAAGAAAATATGAGCATCCTGTTTTCAGGTCGACATGACAACATCAACCATGACGGCTAGCTCTTATCCTTGACAGACAAGCAGGCTGTCCGCTAGACGAATGGACGCCAGTGGACGAGCACCTCCTGACAACACGTCAAGGTCACCATCATCCCAACCAATGACCACAATGATGCAGACAAAGACACCTTCTACCAGCAGCTTCAAGACTTGGTTGCAAAAACACACGTTATGATATCTTGTTGATCATGGGCGACTTGAATGCACAGATTGGGGAGTATCGGTCTGGCTTTGAGCATGTCCTTGGTCTACATGGGCATGGCAAGAGAACTGATAATGGGAACACTTCCTGCAGTTCTGTGCAATGAACAATATGAAAATTAGGTCGTCACTATTCCAGCACAATGATACCCACAAATGATCACAGGACTCAGACTCAGATCGTTCATTTCGCGATTGGGGCAAGGTGGAGAACTACATGTCTGCAAGACGTACGCGTGTACCGTGGAGCAGACGTGTACAGTGGCCATCATTTGGTAATAGCAAAGGTCAGAGCTGAAGATCAAGCTGAAGAGAAGAAAGCAGAAATAGAATCAGTCCAGAAGATACAATACAAGCAAGCTGGACCCCAACACAGAGGCCAGTTCCAATTTTTCCTGAGCAACAGGCATTCAGGCCTTACTGACACAATGTCTGGATCGACAGAATGGTGGGAGGTGATGAAGAATGCCATGGCAACAGCTGGAAAAAACATGCTAGGGTTTAGGAAGCCACTGCAAGAATCCTGGATCAGTGATGACACATGGGAATTGATAGCAGAGAGAAAAAAAAACCCTCCACCAGAAGAGGCACAACAGCACATCAGACCAAAAACAGCGTACCACCAGAAATACATCGAGAAGGACAGGTAGGTGAAGCGAAATGCCTAGAAAGGTAAAAGGGATTGGCTGGATAAGCAAGCAGAAGATGCCGAAGAAGCTGTCAAGTGCAACGACATCAGAGCTGTCTACCAGATCACAAAGAAGATAACTTGTACTGTGAGGACTGGCTCTGGACCTGTGAAGGCAAAAGATGGCATATTTCTGTCAAGAGGCGAGGAAAAACTTGCAAGTTGGGCCAAGCACTTCGAAAAAGCTCTCAACAGACCTGAGCCACCAACACCAGCTGAGGCGGAAGACACATTCCCCCAGCTTCCAATCAACACCGATGACTTCACTGAAGAGGAGATCAGAACAGCCATTAACACATTAAAGAAAAATAAGTCCCCTGGGTTCAATGGAACAACAGAGGAAATGCTTAAAGATGGTGGTGACTGCATCGTCTCTTGGATGTGCAGTCTCTGTAACCGGGTTTGGAACTCCAGCATCGTCCCAGATGATTGGAAGAATGGCAAAGTCGTCGGTATTCCCAAAAAAGGCAACCCCTCAGAGTGCGACAACTGGAGAAGAGTTACCCTACTGTCAATACCAGGAAAAGTGTATTGCCAGGTCATCCTCGACCAACTGCGCGACGTAGTGGACAATGAGCTTGGGGACAACAACAAGCAGGCTTCCGCCCGAAACGATCCCTGTGCGGAACAGATTTTTACACTAAGACAGATAGTCGAGAAGTGTGGAAAGCACCAAGCACCCCTGGCCATATCAGCTTCATTGACTTCACCAAAGCATTTGACAGTGTCCACAGACCATCATATAGAAAATCATGAAAAGCTATGGCATCCAAGAGAAAGTTGTGTCGGCCATAGAGCAGATTTACATAAACTCCAAGTGCAGTGTCAAGACGGAAGATGGCTACAGTGGCTGGTTTGAAGTTATAACTGGAGTAAGGCAAGGCTGTATCCTCTCCCCCCTCTCCTCTTTGCACTTGCCATTGGCTGGGTTTTGAAGCACGCAACCCAAGGAAGGGATTCAAGTGGACACAAAGTATAGCCTCTCAGATCTGGATTTTGCCAAAGACATTGCCTCTCTTACAAGTACCACTCACGATCTGCAGGTGCTTGTAGACAATATCAGCAAGACTGCAGGCAACATTGGTCTCATTGTCAGTGCAAAAAAGACAAAAAAAACATGCTTACAGGTAAACACCGAGAGCCAACAGACGTTCTCATCGGCCAAATACAAGTGGAAGAAGTCGAGAACTTCACATACCTAGGCAGCTCCATCAACAACGCCAATGACCTCAACCATGAACTGAAGTGTCGTACTGGGAAGGCAACATCAGCATTTAATTAGCTGAACAAAATATGGAACAGCAAGAAATTCTCCCTTGGAATCAAACTAAAATCTTATAACTCCAATGTGATATCAACACTGTTATCTGTCTGTGAAACCTGGCAACTCAAAACCATCGACGCGTTTGATACTAAGTGCCTACGTTAGATCTTGGGCATCAAACGGTCAGACTTTGTACCAAATGAAGACGTCAGGGAGAGGCCCAAACAGCCCCCCGTGTCAACCATCGTCTGCAGACGACGACTCCACTGTCCGAGTCATGTCTTAAGATTAAGCTTTTCAAGACCTGCAAACCAGGCCATTAAACGGACCCCAGCAGGCCAGTGAAAAAGAGGACGACCCAGGATGAGCTGGCGACAGACAGTGGAGAGAGACCTCAGACTCTCGTTGACAGAGGATGGCGTGAAACTAGTAAATGGCCAAGGACCATGCACAGTCAAACGCCTTGACTGCCTCATGCGTCGCAAGACGCAGGAGCATCTAAATCAAATTAAGTAAGTTATGATGCCAACTAACATTCCCCCCCCCTCCTCCTCCCTCCACTTGCCCCATCCCTCACTTTTACGTGAATTGAGATAAGAGACCCCCCCACCCTCTGAAAATAAAGAGGATAAGACTGTAAATATAAACTCAGATGGCACCCTGGAGCTGAATGTCTTCCAACGCCATTGTCAGTGTTGGGCATTTCCTTCTGTTTGGGCATATCTATGTGCTATCAATGCCCCTAACAATGTTGTCATCGACAGATTGTCAGAAAAGTTGGTAAGTGCTCCTTTTTTCCCCGTCCCCATTCATAGCGTGGATATGCTTATAACTGGGTGACTCCGCTATCATTAGGACTACAGGTCACAGTAAACCGGGACCACTGACACATTATGATGACAGGAGTGGCAGATGAACCACGTTGCCTTCACTTTTTTTTTCTTTTTCAAATCCCTCGTAGTTGATGGAATGGCTCCCCCCCCCCCACCCCACCCCCCACTTTGACCCCCCCCACACCCCTTCCCATTCTACCCCACCGTCCATTCACTTGGGTTGCCACGTAGTTGTCACCTAAAACCCTTTTCCTCTCACACCATTTCAAATATAAACGTTCATCGACTAAACCATTCAACTGTCAACAGATTTAGCCCACCCCAAACCACTCGACCCACCCCCAGCCAGAAGGTGCCAGCTCTGTTAAACAGTTGAGGCCAGCCAATCATTGGTTCGCAGCCGCAGTGTGATCCAGTTGCGCTACAGTGTGGTCTCGTTCGTCATGCATAATTGGTTTGAATACATGAACCACCTGACTGAAGTGTTCTGAAGCACTCTCCGTTTAACTTGTTGAGCGATTTTATGACATAACAGACGATGTTCAGAAGTACTAGTGAAAATTGTACAAGCACTGCTTTTAAACATTGCATGAAGTGCACGAACAATCCAGATGTACACAGGATCAAGTCCGTCATAGTTTTATCAAGGTTCATACTCCTTAACGAGAGAGTGACAGTAAAGATGAGAGTGTAGAGAAGCGCGGACAGGAGTGGTCTTGAGTTTGATGGCGTTGTCTCACCTGCTTGGTAACCAATTGAAAAGGGTCCTCTCTATTAAGACACTGGGTATGCTAAGGACGCAAATAGCCAGCCATTTACAGAACTGAAAAAAAAAAAACACTGCATGACCTAGAGTGATGTGTTTTCTTACAGTAAAAGTCAGAAATACTTGTTTGTTTCTTCACATGCTCCACCCATCCTCCTCCATATGACCAACAGTTCATTGCTAAGTAGCATTTTAAAGCATCTGAAGATACCAAGGCAGATGCCTATGTGATATGTGTGACATATAGCAAGGTAGTTAGAACTCTTCAAACAAGGAAACTAACAGAAAAAGAAAAAGGAAAAAGGAAATAACACGTTTTCAGACACTTCATTTGCATTTTGTTTCATTTATACAAAAGCTCTTCCCTAAATAGTTTTGAAATAAGGTCTATGTTAAATCTTCGAAGCAAAGTGTTGAAGTGCAAAATGTCACGTCTACGTGATGACATCCATCTGTCTCAAGAGACAATGGTGCTGCTCCATGGATCAGTCAGTTGTGGAGTTGCAGAGCCTGTTGTCACTGAAGAGCCTGATCCTTGAGTGGCAGACTCTGTTGCAGCTGCTGCAGGTGAAGCCTCGGTTATGCGTGTCTGTTAGTGCTGATGCAACTCTTTGCTGTCTGCAGCGCTTCTGTTCTTTTCACTGGGCCTCTCGTCTCTGCTCGGCTTGTTTTATGCAAACGAACGAACGAACAAATGAACGTTCTGCTCGTTTGATACTGGCTTTTATGGTGGATATCTTTGTAGCATATGGAAGCCATTCTGTGGGTCTGGAGCCTGTATCCAGCTCACTGTACAATATGTCCTTTGGGATGTGACTGTTGTTCATGTGGCTGACATGGCCAAGCCAGCACAGGCATCTCTGTGTCAGCATGGCGAACATGTTAGTCATCTATGCTAGTCATCTCAGGACGTTATTGTTGGCTGATGCGGTCCTGCCGAGTGATGCCTAGGAGTCTTCTGAGGCAGTGCAGTTGAAGGCGTTCAGTCTGTTTTCTTGTTGAGAGTACAGCCTCCATGCCTCACTTCCTCAGAAAAGACTGCTCAGCATGCAGACTTGATACACTTTCATTCTGGCGTTTGACACTAGCGTGATTTTTGTCCAGGACTCTCTTTTCTGGACAGGCCATCGCTGTTGCTGCATTGCTGATCTGCACTTTCAGCTTGGTGTCCAGAGAGAGGTTGCTGGAGACGTCTCTTTTCTTCACACTGATAGTGAGGCCGAACTTGGTGCAGGCAGCAGCAAAGCAAATGTTGAGCTAGCTATTGTAGCACTTCCTTGCTGTGGGCACTAAAGGCAGTGTTGTCTGCAAAGAGCACCTCCCTGATGAGACTTTCTGTACCTTCATCTTTGCTTGGAGGTGTGCCAGGTTGAAGAGGGCTTCCATAACCCCTAGTGTGGAGGAAGGCGCCTTCTTCAGAGTGTCAGAAGGCGTAGCACAGCAGCAGAGAGAAGATGCCCAAAACTGTCTAAATGATATAATGTACTCTGTGTGTGATTTGTGTGCTGTGCGTCTTCTTTGTGCCATTTGATATAACTTATGTACTTCACGCGTTTGTGTGCATAATTCAGTTGTTTTTTTTTCGTGGGTTTTGTGTCTTCTCCTTAGTGGTGTCAGCGAAGTGCTGCGCCTGTGCTAGCCGACTCTGTACAGCCTAGTAGTGTGCTCTCTCTCTCTCTCTCTCTCTGCGCGCGCGTGTGTGTATGTGTGACTGACCCTGCACTGGTTAGTCTTGCTGCTTACGTGTAGGCCTACTTCATTCCGATCTTTTGTATGTGTGTGCATGTTTGTAGCGCCAACAATGGCGGAGGCGTTTGCACACAGCTTCAGTGGAACGAAAAGACGTGTAGATTTGCTGTGCCGTGTGTGCGGCGATCGTGTGTGCTCAGAAAGCTACAAGATAAAGGATGAAACGCTAAAAAACTTTGTGTTAACTTCTCCAATGATTTGTTGCAGTATTTCAGTCCAGCTATTTTCTGGAGATGAAAAAGGCAAACAGTCCAAGTGTATCTGCATAAAATGTTACCATAAACTGCAAAAAAAAAAAAAAAAAAAAAAAAAGAAAACGAGAGTGAAAGGTAGGGATATTGAGGTGGCCTTTGTAAACGATCCACATGCACGTGCGTGGAGGGGAGGGGAGAGGGGGCAGACAGGAGAAGTGTGTGTGTGTGAAGTGTGGTGTGTGTGTGTGTGTGTGTGTTATCCATCTGTTTATATACCATTGTTACTAGTGAATGGGGTTTCTGTCAATGCGCGTGCTCTCTCTCTCTCTCTCTCTCTCTCTCTCTCTCTCTCTCTCTCTCTCCCAAGTTCAAACCAACGTTACTAAATTGTGGGACCTAGTCATGAATAAGGCTCACGATGAAGATGAAAATGCGACAACCTTTTGCATTGGTGTGTGTATATGTGACATCAGTTTCAAATGATTTGAACTGGGGAAAGTGCAAGGTCAGGTAGGAGGCATGTCATTGTTCATAACTGACATCTGCATGTGTAGCACGCTAAAAGCTTGCTTTACTAAAAGCATGGTGTGGCTGTGATAGAATTAGCATCAGCATGCTTCACAAGCATGTAGAGCACACAGATACATAAAGAAAAAACATGCCTAGGCTGTGGTAGGGGAAACTGCCGCTGTGTTCCCAGTGAAGCTGACCAATGCCAACAGTGACTGTTGTTGAGGCCCTCTACCAGCTGTCAGGTAGGAGTACAGCGAATAATTTTCTGTTAGTTGTAAAGGAAAGATATGCATGTCCAATATGTCTGAGTTTGAGCTTGATTGAAAAGGGAGCGCATGTTCTCCATTGAGTTGAACTTTCATCTCACTTTCTGTGTGTTTTGCTAGTCTGTTTCAATCGTCGTTTTTTTTGTCGGCAAATCTTTGTGCTGCTTGCCAGGAATGCGTATGAAAGAAGACCTTTTCATGTTTGGTATCGTTCTGTTGGTCAAAGACCCCAACAATCCAGTGGCATCAATCGACCACAGTTGGCTGTATTCTGGCACAAAGTTGCAATGAAGAAACACCACACCCTATTTCCAACACACTATCAGCCAGACAGCTAGTGTCACATTACGCGTAGGGAGGAAAGCTTGTGGGTGGTTAGCGCGAGGAAGCGGGCAGTGTAGGCTACAGTGCACTTTTTAAATCAAACTGCGGCCATCTCCATCCCTTTCCTCTCGCCTTTCCTCTGTGACCAGCAGGCGGTCAGAGGTTATTGCCCTTCTCATCTACTAAATATTCCTCTGCGGACAAGTGTGTGGCGCTACGACCAAACGCTTTCTTCATGCCTCTGTACATGGCGCGTGAATGTTGCCACAGTCGGTAGGAATCTGAATACCCTGGCACAGGTTCAGCCCGTACTCACTGGCGCATTTACAGGGGTTCTGCTCGGTGTTGTTGCGAGCTTTACAGCGTGAGAGGCAAGCGCCTTCTTAGAGGGCTGTCCCTTTGTGATTCAGCGGCAAGGCTTGCTTAACAGCAAAGGCAGGCTCTGTTTCCTCGATTCCTGCTTCTTCAACTAGTCTTCATTTCTTTCTCACTTTCTTCCTGAAGGTGTCTGAGGCGTATTGCTGGGTGGCATCAGGGATGTGGTTCCACCGTGATGAAGCGCTGTTTGTCAGGCAGTCCTCTAGGGCTTTGTCAATGGCTCCAGCAAAGCATTCGCGCAGTTTAGGCATTGGTGTGTCGTGGCTGTGTTGATTCGAGCACGTCCCTTCTGCTTGGAGTGGTGGATTCACTTGGGCTGCTGAAGATGCACCTTGCTGCCAACCGGGAAATTGCCTGTGTCGCAGTCAGCACTGTGGTAGCCGCGGGTGACAAGCACATGGTTGAACAAAGGTCTTCGGGTGATCACAAAGTCCCCCCAGGATACTTTGTGGTATGGTTTGGTGAGGAAGAATGTGTTCGTAATAAACAACTCATGGAAGGAGCAAAGCTGAAGTAGCCACTGTCCCTTCTCATTGAGCTGGCCAAAGCCAAAGCAGTGGATGCAGCGAGGCTGGTGAGGTGACATGTTTGCACGTAAAACGTAGCGACTGAATGTCGGTGCAACTGACCTGGGTGCAAGGGGAACACAGAAAAATGAGTCACCACCTGTTCACGAACACAAGGGTAAAATACCACTTGCAGTTTTGGGATGAGGCGGGTGACAAAGGCATGTCCGTACTACCCATTGATGAGATTCAAACATATGTCACTTGATTGTCATGCGTTTCCTAACGTATTGCAAAGTAATGTCAATGTCTTTATGGGTATCGTAAGTAAGGCAGCCACAAACGACTCTCGAAACACACTGTGTTTGACTATAATGGCAATGTCTTTATGGGTATTGCAAAGTAATGCAACCACAAACGACTCTCTAAACACACTGTGTTTGAGTATAATGGCAATGTCTTTATGGGTATTGCAAAGTAATGCAACCACAAACGACTCTCTAAACACACTGTGTTTGAGTATAATGGCAATGTCTTTATGGGTATTGCAAAACAATGCAACCACAAACGACTCTCTAAACACACTGTGTTTGAGTATAATGGCAATGTCTTTATGGGTATTGCAAAGTAATGCAACCACAAACGACTCTCTAAACACACTGTGTTTGAGTATAATGGCAATGTCTTATGGGTATTGCAAAGTAATGCAACCACAAACGACTCTCTTAACACACTATGTTTGACTACATAACCACAAACGACTCTATGAACACACTATGTTTGATGACTCTCTGAACACACTATGTTTGATAACTCTCTGAATACACTACGTTTGATGACTCTCTGAATACACTATGTTTGATGACTCTCTGAATACACTATGTTTGACGACTCTCTGAATACACTATGTTTGATGACTCTCTGAACACACTATGTGTGATGACTCTCTGAATACACTATGTTTGATGACTCTCTGAATACACTATGTCTGATGACTCTCTGAATACACTATGTTTGATGACTCTCTGAATACACTATGTTTGATGACTCTCTGAATACACTATGTTTGATGACTCTCTGAATACACTATGTCTGATGACTCTCTCTGAACACACTGTGTTTGATGACTCTCTGATCACACTATGTTTGACTATAATGACAATGTCTTTATAGGTCTCATTAAGTAAGCAACCACAAACGACTTTCTGACCACTTTATGTTTCACTATACAATCACAAACGACTCTCTCTCAACACACTATGTTTGATTATACAACCACAAACGATTCTCTGAACACACTATGTTTGACTATACAACCACAAACGACTCTCTAAACACACTATGTTTGACTATACAACCACAAACGATTCTCTGAACACACTATGTTTGACTATACAACCACAAACGATTCTCTGAACACACTATGTTTGACTATACAACCACAAACGATTCTCTGAACACACTATGTTTGACTATACAACCACAAACGATTCTCTGAACACACTATGTTTGACTATACAACCACAAACGACTCTCTGAACACACTATGCTTGACGACTCTCTGAACACACTATGTTTGACGACTCTCTGAATACACTATGTTTGACGACTCTCTCAACACACTATGTCTGATGACTCTCTCAACACACTATGTTTGATGACTCTCTGAATACCACTATGTTTGATGACTCTCTCAACACACTATGTTTGATGACTCTCTGAATACACTATGTTTGATGACTCTCTGAACACACTATGTTTGATGACTCTCTCAACACACTATGTTTGACGACTCTCTGAACACACTATATTTGATGACTCTCTCAACACACTATGTTTGATGACTCTCTCAACACACTATTTTTTTATGACTCTCTCAACACACTATGTTTGATGACTCTCTGAATACACTATGTTTGATGACTCTCTGAACACACTATGTTTGATGACTCTCTGAACACACTATGACGACTCTCTGAACACACTATATTTGATGACTCTCTGAATACACACTATGTTTGATGACTGTCTGAACACACTGTGTTTGATGACTCTCTGAATACACTATGTTTGACGACTATCTGAATACACTATGTTTGACGACTCTCTGAATACACTATGTTTTGATGACTCTCTCAACACACTATGTTTGATGACTCTCTCAACACACTATGTTTGATGACTCTCTCAACACACTATGTTTGATGACTCTCTCAACACACTATGTTTGATGACTCTCTGAATACACTATGTTTGACGACTCTCTCAACATACTATGTTTGATGACTCTCTGAATACACTATATTTGACGACTCTCTGAACACACTATATGTTTGATGACTCTCTCAACACACTATGTTTGATGACTCTCTCAGCACACTATATTTGATGACTCTCTGAATATACTATGTTTGATGACTCTCTGAATACACTATGTTTGATGACTCTCTGAACACACTATGACGACTCTCTGAACACATTATATTTGATGACTCTCTGAATACACTATGTTTGATGACTGTCTGAATACACTATATTTGATGACTCTCTGAACACACAATGTTTGATGACTGTCTGAATACACTGTGTTTGATGACTGTCTGAATACACTATATTTGATGACTCTCTGAATACACTATGTTTGATGACTCTCTGAACACACTATGTTTGATGACTCTCTCAACACACTATGTTTTGACGACTCTCTGAACACACTATGTTTGATGACTCTCTGAACACACTATGTTTAATGACTCTCTCAACACACTATGTTTGATGACTCTCTCAACACACTATGTTTGATGACTCTCTGAATACACTATGTTTGATGACTCTCTGAATACACTATGTTTGATGACTCTCTGAACACACTTTGATGACTCTCTCAACACACTATATTTGATGACTCTCTGAATACACTATGTTTGATGACTGTTTGACCGCACTGTGTTTGATGACTCTCTGAATACACTATGTTTGACGACTCTCTGAATACACTATGTTTGACGACTCTCTGAATACACTATGTTTGACGTCTCTCTCAACACACTATGTTTGACGACTCTCAACACACTATGTTTGATGACTCTCTCAACACACTATGTTTGATGACTCTCTCAACACACTATGTTTGATGACTCTCTGAATACACTATGTTTGATGATGACTCTCTCAACACACTATGTTTGATGACTCTCTCAACACACTATGTTTGACGACTCTCTCAACACACTATGTTTGATGACTCTCTCAACACACTATGTTTGATGACTCTCTGAATACACTATGTTTGATGACTCTCTGAATACACTATGTTTGATGACTCTCTGAACACACTATGACGACTCTCTGAACACACTATATTTGATGACTCTCTGAATACACTATGTTTGATGACTGTCTGAACACACTGTGTTTGATGACTCTCTGAATACACTATGTTTGACGACTCTCTGAATACACTATGTTTGACGACTCTCTGAATACACTATGTTTGACGACTCTCTCAACACACTATGTTTGATGACTCTCTCAACACACTATGTTTGATGACTCTCTGAATACACTATGTTTGATGACTCTCTGAACACACTATGTTTGATGACTCTCTCAACACACTATGTTTGACGACTCTCTGAACACACTATGTTTGATGACTCTCTCAACACACTATGTTTGATGACTCTCTCAACACAATATGTTTGATGACACTCTCAACACACTATGTTTGATGACTCTCTGAATACACTATGTTTGATGATCTCTGAACAAACTATGACGACTCTCTGAACACACTATATTTGATGATTCTCTGAATACACTATGTTTGATGACTCTCTGAACACACTATGTTTGATGACTCTCTGAACACACTATGTTTGATGACTCTCTGAATACACTATGTTTGATGACTCTCTGAACACACAATGTTTGACGACTCTCTGAACACACAATGTTTGATGACTCTCTGAACACACTATGTTTGATGACTCTCTGAATACACTATGTTTGATGACTCTCTGAATACACTATGTTTGATGACTTTCTGAACACACTATGTTTGATGACTCTCTGTACACACTATGGCGACTCTCTGAACACACTATGTTTGATGACCCTCTCAACACACTATGTTTGATGACTCTCTCAACACACTATGTTTGACGACTCTCTGAACACACTATGTTTGATGACTCTCTGAATACACTAGTTTGACGACTCTCTGAATACACTGTTTGATGACTCTCTGAATACACTATGTTTGATGACTTTCTGAACACACTATGTTTGATGACTCTCTGTACACACTATGGCGACTCTCTGAACACACTATGTTTGATGACCCTCTCAACACACTATGTTTGATGATGACTCTCAACACACTATGTTTGACATCTCTCTGAACACACTATGTTTGATGACTCTCTGAATACACTATGTTTGATGACTGTCTGAATACACTATGTTTGATGACTCTCTGAATACACTATGTTTGATGACTCTCTGAACACACTATGTTTGACTAGAATGATTTGTGTGAGGGTAACGCCTTGGATAGCCCTTCGTTAGAAAAGAATGTGTGTGTGTGTGTGTGTGTGTGTGTGTGTGTGTGTGTGTGTGTGTGTGTGTGTGTGTGTGTGTGTGTGTGTGTGCGTGCGTGCGTGTGTGTGTGTGTGTGTGTGTGTGTGTGTGTGTGTGTGTGTGTGTGTGTGTGTGTGTGTGTGTGCACGCTAATGTGCAACATATGATTACAAAAGCACTTTTCGACAATAAGTGTAAGTCCTTTTTTGAGAAACGATAGATTTTCCTTGGAAAAAAACATAGTCATCCTGTTCTTCTGTAGTAATTTCATACATATAGAGAAAAGGACAACCAACACACACACACACACACAAACACACACACACACACACACACACACACACACACACACACACAGAGAGAGAGAGAGAGAGAGAGAGAGAGAGAGAGAGAGAGAGAGAGAGAGAGAGTTTCGCCCATACCCATATGAAATCAACTGATTTGTCCCCTTTTGCTCAATGTGTGCTCCAAATAAGCTCACATCAATATACATTTACGGTATAACACGTCACCTCTTTTTGCATGAAGCGGTCTTCTACATCTTTTTTTTTTTTTTTAAATAAACCCTGTATTTTGGAACACGACCATAAGAAATGACGTATTTTGTTTCTTCTAATAATGCATAGATTGTCTTCTTCACCGTTTGTTCTCTTTAAATATAATACCAAAAATTAGGAAAAAAAAAAAGAAAATCTTACCTTTCCTTTGAAATGAAACCAGATGATACGATTTTGATTACTCTTTCTTTTGTTTTAAGTCAGCTCGGTTCTTAACGGATTATTTCCCAATTAAGGGATGGTTTAGTGTGTATGTTTCAAACTGATCCAGGAACAGCAGCAGTAGCATTTTATCTCCTTACGTTTATTAAACACGTTATTTTTCAATGGTGTATTTCTGTTGCTGAATATTCTTTCATGCCATTAGAACGCCTAAAACGATCAAGGTATACTTCCTATTTTCATCTGATTCTTTTAAGAGTTTTGAGGCGATTTTGTCCAGTGTGTCTCTGACGAAAACGCCCTCTTATCCCTACAACTTTTCATACAGTAATAGAACTAGTTAATTTGAAGATGTTCTTTGAGATGAGACTTCAGCTACAGTCTCCTTACTGTCTTCTAAATCAGGAGATCATTTGGCTTATTGTAGGTTTTCACAACAAATCCTTGAAAATCGAGCTGTACTTGCTGTCAAACGATTTCTGTGAGCCATACTGTTTTAAGTTGTTGACCTCAGGAAAAAAAAAGTACCATAGGTTTGTCTAACCTAGATTTCCACGTTAAACAAAGTGTATTCCCTACTATCTCTAAAGCTCTCTTTCTACTTCCACATTCTTCCCCTGAACTATAATGTTTGGAGTTCGTTCTATGATCTTGCTGCTGGTAGGTTAGGAATCCATAGTCACAATCACATCAGCTTGGAGAGAATAACAGATTCATAACTTATGCTTTAACCAGGTGTCACAGCGACAAGAAACATTGAAGTCCACTACGGGTCCTGCATTCCTCACACATACACCAGATTTAATGCAGTACGTGATTAATAAACTACAACCACTTCCCGAGGATCACAAAAGCATTTGAAAATCAAAGCAAGCTTCTTACATAGGCCTCGCCCTTAGAGTGCAAGAGCGCTTACTTGCTGTGTGTGTGTGCGTGCGTGCGTGCGTGCGTGCGTGTGTAGACACTATATATCCTAAAAGCAAATGAGTTTGTATCCATCTAGAACTTGGTAACACATATTATATGTCAAAAGACACTGCTCAAATTGAAAGAAAAAACAGCAAACGTCTAGCTGAATCCAGATGACAGAGCGTGACAATTTCTTAGAATGTGCCATTGCATCTGTTTTAACACATTCCTGAGGATGTTTTTCTTACCTCGTAGCATATGTCTGACACAGTGATCACTGAACCGAAAAATGCTCTTTGCAGCTTTTGCACACAGTTCGTCTATGTCCTTGTTCCACCGAAACAGAACATTTACTGACCGGACTGAGCAGTCCAAGATCACATTTCCGATTTTCTTTCCCAGAACACACAATTCTGGGACAACTAAGGCTATGCCATGGACATCTACATGGAACATTGGCGAGGACAACTGTTCATTTAGTGACCTTGTCGGAGATGACAGCCTGTGTGAAACAAACGCATCTCCTTTCCAATACCCAAGAAACTTTACGTTCGATGCGAGGGAGCACATAACATGTTACATTATACAGGTTGTTCCAGCTGGTCAAGTCGTCAGAATCGACCTGAAACGCTGTCAAAATGTTGATGCTTTTGTTTCGGAATGTGAAAGGGGGAAACTTCTCCACACGGATCTGGTGAATTGGGTGTGTCTGTCTGCCAAGTCTGGTCACATTGTCACGAAACGCAGCTCAATCAACCATGTGTCGTTATCTTTTTTCATTTTTTGGGGTCCTTTGATCGATGTGCTCACGCTCAGCTGGGCTTTTCTGCCATCAGTATGAAAAACATCGCAGCTATCAATCATCAATGTGACATTATCATCAGGTAAGCAGACACTCGTTTTTTTTCTCCTGGTGATTTTATGTTTTAATGGATGTACTCAAAAAAAGTGTTGCTTTGTTGTAAAAGTAACGACGTTTTCTTACAATTCAGATTTATGTGGTATATGTATGTTTAAATACGGAATGCCGGAACAGACTGGGTAAAAAATAATAATAATAATAATAATAATGATAATAATAATAATAATAATAATAATGAATACTTATATAGCGCCTATTCTCGGCTAGAGACCAAGCTCTAAGCGCTTAACAATCCACACTCGTTTACACAACGGGCTGCTACCTGGGTAGTGCCGACTGAAGAGCTGCCAGCTGGCGCTTCATTCAGTCGTTTCCTGTGACATCCAGTCAGTATCGTTCAATATCGTTCACTCAGTTTTCTTACTTCCTTCATTTCTTTTCCATATCTCTCACGCAGGCTGCATGCTATGTGTAACGTGTCATCCATACTATCGGCCAAACTGGCCTACTCCTCTGAAAAGTTGGTGATGGGATTTTACGTGTGTGCAAGACGTTATGCGTGCGTTCACACACGGAACCTCGGTTTAAAGTCTCATTCGAAGGACTATGAAGGGAAATGGAGTCAGAACCAATGTTAACTCCGAGGGAAAATCCCCCTGTACCGAGACGGCTCGGCGAAGATTCGAACCCGCAACCCCAGGATCACCAAGATTACGAGTCCGGCGCTCTACCAACTGAGCTATTCCAGCTCCCTGATTGAAATGCACACACACAAATTGTATGAAATAATGTGCCTTTCTTTCTTTATTCGTCCTTTTTCTTTCTTCGAACTAATGAGAAAAACACGCAAACACAAATGAAAGTAACTGGTTGAATGTAATTGGCGTTTGCTCATGTATATTGTGACATAAAATGACAGACAACGACTTCCTTCACTGGTATGATTTCTCTTCCGCAAACTTAATGGTCAACAGAAGCACACGAAACAAAAAACCCTTCCAGATACACACCGTTTGATCTTTTCATGCTAGAGTGTCTTGCGTGCATCCGTCCAGTCAGCTCACACTAGAGTCCACAGGAGATTTATTTCATCAGTCAGGAATTACAGAGCTCCTTGAAAACACCTGTCATGATCGAAGCCATGGTGTGATGTCCAAGGTCTGCTAGGGTTCTAGAACTCATTTGGCCCTGCTAGCCTGGGATCTTGCAGCATTATCCCAAATCCCAGCTAGTCCATAAGATCTCTGTTCCATTATGTTCCAGCACCGATTGGTCTAAGCATCACTGGGGGCCACTGCACTTTCATGTTGATGAGTTTTATCAACTCTTTTAAACAGAATAAAAGATAAAAAGAGAGAGAGAGAGAGAGAGAGAGAGAGAGAGAGAGAGAGAGACAGCATGATGGAGAAAGAGACAATGACAATGACATTTTATTTCAACAGGGCCACGCCCCCTTAGAAAGGGTGTGTGTTTACAGAAAACAAGAGCTTCAAAGTTTCGGCAGAAGGAAACAAGACATGAATACCAACTATACATTTCATTATCTACACTCTTACTTATAAATCAATTTAGGAAATTGCAAACTCTCTTGCTTTAAAAGCTTTGTACAGGTAAATGCAGAGGTTTTTCACAGTTTTGCATTAACGGAGGATAACAATAGATTTAGATGAAAAGCATTTGCTATTCTGCTATATTACAGAATAGCATGGAAAAGGAGAGAGAGAGAGAGAGAGAGAGAGAGAGAGAGAGAGAGAGAGAGAGAGAGAGAGAGAGAGAGGAGGAGAGAGAGAGAGAGAGAGAGAGAGAGAGAGAGAGAGATCAGGGCAGGGTTGGGATCGGGTTGAAGGTGAAGAGAGAAGCAGGGCAGGGTTGGGATCGGGTTGAAGGGTGAATGGAAGAAGAGACGACGAGAACCCCTCTCCCCTCTGTATTGTCCTATCTCTTGACTTCTGCATACAGGATTGATTTGTTTTCAATTGTGACATTCAGTGTAAGTACAGATACCTTTAATGTGTGTTATATTGCAACATTGAATTACATAGTTTCCTCACTGCATGGTAATAGCAGATGCAAAAGCTGACATACCAACATCTGCGCCGAGCCATTGAAAAGAAACCTAATTAATTCAGTTTGTTTTCAACTATCCCAGCGATCACAACCCATATTAAAATTCAAGGCACCTTGGGCTAAGATGTGTCGCACACACACACACACACACACACACACACACACACACACACACACACACACACACATACGCGCGCGCACACACACACACACACACACACACACACACACACACACACACACACACACACACACACACACAAATGCTGAAATGGTGCTCAGTTACTTACCCTTGGTCTTTATTAGTTTTACATGGTTCCCACATACAGCTAGTAAAGGATTTTCATACACTTATTATGCATTTTCCCATTTTCGTCATCTTCAGTCCCCGCAACCCCCCTCCCCTTTTTTTCCCTTTAAATTTCAAATCTTTGCCATGTCATTACTATAATGACGGAAGAATGGTTAACCTGCACTGTGTTCCCTTCCACTACTTAATTGTTCAGAATTATATTGTTTGGTCAATCAGTGGGCGACTGCATCTCTTAGGAGATCCAAGTAAAGGTTATTTCTGCACAATTCTTAGCCGCTGACAATGCTTTGGGTTATTGAACAGCAGAGCTGACCACTCAGACTGTTCCATATCTTTTGATCTCCCTTGCATCCTTTAATGGATCCTCAAGCGCATAGGCTCAAAGATTGCCCCCTGCACTTTATATTGTTTGCATAATGCTTCTAGTTTTTCAGCAACTTTTTTTCCTCTCCACACTTTCGTTTTGTTTCGTTTACTACCTTTCACTGGCTGCTTTGGGTGCTGTTGGATTCTTCGTTTGAATCCTTGGTGGTGAGAACGCCACAGAAATACGGACTGTGGTGTGTCTCTATTTGACGCCAATAGCACAGTCACACTCAGCCGTGTCTCCCTGATGAATCCGATCCAGAGGACGAAAGGCCCAGCAGCATGCAATACAGACAGATCTGCGTTCGAGAGGGATTATAATGGTTCCCACATGCAGCTTGTGAAGGGTTTTTATATTTTATATTTCCCATTTTCTTCATCTTCATCTTCACCCCCCCCCCCCCCCCCCCCCCCCCCCCACCTTTATATATTTATATATAGAAAAGAGAGAGGTGATAACAAAACCTCGGCCTAAACTGCCTGTAGTTTCCAGATGGAGAGTGGAGCCAACACTGCAATCCGTCTATACTAAATCACTGAAGCTAAAGAGAGACTCTTTGTAAAGCATAAGGGGATGTGAGAAGGAAATCTTGCTCCAGTGACTGCTTCCGTCACTGTCTTATTCTTCTACAGCAGAGGTCAGCAGGACCAACAACAACATTTGTTGCGCTGTGTGTCAAACACTTCAGACTTGCCACAGGATGCCAGTTACATGCTGAGTGAGAACCATGTTCATACTAACAGAAAAAAAAAAAAAACCCTCCTCAAAACTGATTTGGCCTACATGATAAATCCCTAGTAAACAAACAAGAGCAGGCAGTGAGGGGAAACAAAACTAAGAATATTGAATGAGATGTTAGGCTTCATTGGTGTCAAAAGACAGAAGCAGAAATATACTGGACACAGCCCATGCAGGTCAGTGACTAAGGATACATGTCTGCTAGAATAATACCTTGTTCTTTATTTTAAAAAAAAAAAAATCTAAAACAAAACAAAACTTGGACACTGCCACAGAGGTTGGAAGGACACACAGTTTGATGCAGCGCATGCAAGCATATGTGCGGTGCAACTTGGGTCCTGAAGCTTTCCAGTTAATAGATTTGCTCGTAAAGAGGAAGGGCGTTTAAGAGTAAAATGTTTTGCGTGTAAACGTTTTTTCATTGTTGTGTTAGCAAATGAACGTGTGATTGTGTTAGAGAGCGTGGGATGGAGAAGGCGAGGGTCATCAACGGGGGATAACTGTTTCAGTTTGGGGCAGAACTTCCTCACACACACAATAAAATGTCTTATACGAGCATGTCGCGTTATAAACAATACAAACATCCCCTACCAATGGACAGCAAAACGTAGATGTGTCACAGGCATGGAGGGGATGTGCCTAATGCCAGCAAATACTGTAGTTGATAACAAGCATCATATTCAACAAGAGAGTATCCCCAAGCAGTGCACATCAGAACGTAGCTGTGTAATAGCCACGGGAGATGATAGCCATGCACAAAATGAGTAATATAGTTCGTAAACAATGAATGTAATAATGCAATGTTAACATCCCTGAGTAATGCATGCCAGAACTGAAGACTGAAGATTGTGATGGCAGTGAAAGTGGGCGTCAGGGGAGGGATCGATACAAAAACGGGTGATATAGTTCATCATGAATGACGTCACAAACAAACTTTGATCACAAGTAACTCCAAGCAAAAGATAGGTGTATGGTAGCATATGTTGTGTGTAGCTTGTAGCTGAGAATTTTTGTTCAGTACTTTACTTATTTTTTAACGCAATATGTTTTGACTTTTCGCACACTTGTTTCTGTCCCACGTTTCTGCCATATTTCCACCTGCCCTGTCGCTCCTATCCTACCTCATCCCCATCATTCCACCCCCACCCCTCCTCCCTCCCCCCCCCCCACCGCAAACCTCACCTTGTGGCTGGCAATATCAAGCTCGCTTTTAAACTTGATGTCATGCATGATCTGTCTCTTCCCTCTCCTGCTTTGTACGTTGTCTATATCCCGCTCTGATTCTTGTCTCTCACATGCTGGCTGCTGAAGTCTCATCACTATGTAGTGTGCGTTTCTATCTCTGCTCATGAACTGTGAAGAGAAGGTAGCTGTCCAAAGGTTGTTTGTCTGCTGTGCATTCTGCGTGACATACGCCTTACTTTGTACTGTGTTTTGTGTATTTTATGTCCGTTCTGGCTTTCAAGCTCCTGTCAAAATTGCACTCCATGTGGTTTGTCTCTGCCAGGATACATCACCATCACTGGGGACAGGCGCTTTGGCCATGATGAGTTGTGTAGTACCGTATTCCTGGCGTTTGGCTATACCCTTGTTCTACATGAGTCCGATGATAAACAATTGCTGACGCTTTCTTTTAATCTTTGTGATTTTGACTTCTATGAAAGACATCAAACACAAC
>JADBJO010002431.1:237500-240000 GCA_016801955.1 Conus betulinus
AGACCACCACCAGGAAAGTGCAGACTTTCATCAACAGCTGCCTGAGAAGAATCCTCCCGATCCACTGACCCAACACCATCAACAACTCAGACCTGTAGCAGCGTACCAGCCAACTGCCAACCAAAGATGAGATCCGGTGCAGAAGATGGGGATGGATTGGGCACACCCTGAGGAAGCCAGCCAGTAACATCACCAGACAGGCGTTATCATGGAACCCCAGGGAAAACGGAAAAGAGGAAGGCCAAGAAACACCTGGCGACGGGACCTGGAGGCAGACAGCCAGAAGATGGAACACACCTGGAAACAACTAGAGAGGGCGGCCCAGGACCGAGGACTCTGGCGGACTGTTGTCGGCGGCCTATGCTTCGGGAGGAGCGACGGGCAATACATGAGCGTTAGAGGGGACGAAGTATCTGTCACCGGCAAAGCCAAGCAGGCGTAGTCCCCTTTCATTAACAGCAATATCACAGAGGGAGCCTCAGACATCCTTCCACTTTTGGTTGGCATCTGTACCAGCCTTGACATTCCAGTCACCTCACACAGTGAGGTATGTTCCTTGTCAACTCTCTCTCGATGACCGTTAATTGTCGAGTGAACAAATGACTCGTCAATCTGGTCATCAACATACTCTGATGTTGGAGTAAATATTTTCTTAGTTCCATGATCTAAATAAATTTGCTGGCAAAAAGCCCGGGACCCTGGGGAAAGCGAGACACCATCAGATCACAGTAATCCTGATATTCTTTTTTTTTTTTTTTTTAACAAGAAACCCCCACTCCATGTTTGGCTCCTTCTTCACCACAGCACAGGACACGCCGCCTTCGGTCAACGCTTCTCTGTCGCTCTTGCATCTCACTTGTCCAGAAGTGTCATTTCTTCAGTTATTTCCATGTCCCGCTTCCGTAGTATGCATGCAAACCAGGCAATAAATGCGATTCTGTTTCTTCCACAGATAACCTGTGGTTTTCCTGTTGTAGTACACCTTGTGCGTCCACTCTGGTACTGGTGGGCAGGTGATGTAGCTGGTGTTAGCCTGGCCTGTGGCTGATTCTATTATGTCATAAAGCATGCTTTTGGTATGTCGAACCAGGCAGATCCCTTCCTTCTCAAAGCTCGATTTTCGTGTTGAACTTACTCAGTTCATATAGCGTGTGACACAGGGTCACAATATTACCTGGAGCAGAGGTGAATATCCTGTCTCACATTGGTCAGACACGGCTGCTTCAGTGCCAGCTTTATGATACGCGAAACCTATTTGTTTTGCTGTATTGACCAGGCTCTACAGCAAAGTTTTAAACGATACCTGGGAGAGGTGTAATCACCATTCCATGATTGTACGTCCTAAGAAGACAGAAAGCATGGCAATCACTTCAAGACAGAAACACCAAACAGAAGTTCAGACTTACTGTAAGTGGCAACACTAGAGAGTAAGTGCACAAGCACCGAGTCACGGGAGTGATAGCGGACAGGGAGTTGATGGAGCAGTCCCATATTGAATCTTTTGCTGACAAGCTGGCTCGCAGTCTCTTCATGCTTTAACGACTGAAGCCTTACATAGATACAAACGCTCGAAAAATGTGTTTCCATGCTTACGGTTTCTTTCACATCCACTATGCATCTGTGGTCTGGGATTGTGCAGCAAAAATTCACCACAGAAAACTAGATTCAATGTACTGAAGAGTTGCAAGGATAATTCTGCCAGATTCGTCCAAAACGCAGGCTAAATCAAACATATTGCAGCTACAGACACAACTCGATTTAAATAAAGCTGTACTTATGCATAAAGTACACAAATATCTGGTCCCATAACATCTAATAGATTTATCGACTAAAGTTTCATTTCGATATGGTTCTAACAATTATGTTCTACCACGAACTCGGATCGGCATATTCAAAACTAGTTTGCATTTTCAGGTTCATTCGTTTGGAACTCTCTTCCCACAAACCTAAAAATTATGCCGTTCTCTACACATCTTCAAAAAAGACCCTCGAAAATATTTCGCAGACTCTTTGAGGTACACTACACTGTCTCTTAGAAATGTTTTGCTGCAATCGCTTCAATCAACAGCAGTTACAGATGTGTACGTTGTTATTGTACTTGTTGTGTCAGTCAATGATACCACTAACTATCCTTACTCAGTAAGGAAAATTGTTGCTCTTAGAATGCTATATTTCCCTTCATGCCAATGCGATCTCCATCGTCTGGTCACGAACTCCACTAACAATCACAAACATACAGCAAACATTGGCATCTAGTCCATGTTTCTTTGACCACCTTTCTTTTGCTTCCTTCCACCCCAACCTACTCACCACCCACCCTCATCCTCCCCTGCTGTTATGTTATTGTTGTAGTCTGCTTCTTATGATTGCGTGTATATGCATGCTTCTGTGAAGCTTTGCATGCAAATGCGTTTGTGTGTGAATCATACTCTCCAGGATCCTGTGCGCCTATGTTTTTTTTTTTCTCTCCTTTTTTTCACTTTCATTTATTTTCTTATCT
>JADBJO010002431.1:242500-245675 GCA_016801955.1 Conus betulinus
CACATATTACATAGCAATACATCTGAATGTCCTGACACGCATTTCCAGTGTCCTGGCGGTGGTTATTGCCTACCATCTATACCAAGTGTAACGGTGTGGAAGACTGCCCAGGTCTTGAGGATGAAGCTGAATGTGATATGTACACATGCTATGGACTGTACTGGTGTCGTGGGAATAGAAGAATATGTATGCATGCAGAACATCTCTGTGATGGCTGGCCGCAATGTCCTGAACAGGATGACGAACTGATGTGTGAGTTGACGGAATCTTGTCCTGATCAATGTGTCTGCTACGGACCAAAGTTTTCCCATCTTGTCATGTTTCAAGCTGACACTTTCCCGAAGATTCGTTATCTGGAAGGCAGGGGGAGTGGGACTTACCTTGGATGCCATCAGAAATGAAACTATGCTGATTTACCTTGGTGCTGGGGCCTGTGGTTGGACAAATCTTAGTCATATTCGCCTTCCCCACCTCCACGTGTTAGACATCAGTGGTAACGCTTTGCATCATATCAGTGCTGACCACTTTTCACATTTACGCAATCTTAACGAATTGGATCTGTCTGGAAACCCACTATCCTATGGATTTTCTGATATAAGTAGACGACCACCTTTCGAATCCCTGCTGTTGCTGAATCTTTCTGGAGTTTTGAATCCCTTTTCTCAGTTGCATGCGTTATCATGTTGGTTGCCCCAGCTGCAAATGATTGATTTTTCCTACAGTGGATTGAAATCGCTTCAAGGAATGGAACTGTTTACGAACCTGAAGATGCTCAATCTGCGAGGATGCCTGTTATCTGATCCCAGGCCTCACTTCATGAAAGAAATGAATCATCTGCAACAAGTATTTGCAGAAGATTTTAAGATTTGCTGTCCTGCTATGCTACCTAATGGTTTCCTTGGGAAATGCGTGGCACCAGCTGACGAAATCTCATCGTGTAAAAACCTACTGAAATCTGAAGTCTACCGTGCTGCTCTTGCTGTTTTTGCCATGGCAGCTTTGTTGGGAAACTTCTGTAGTTTTGTGTACCGAAAGTGGTTTCATCAAGGAAACGTAGGTTAGGGTATGCAGTGTTTGTCCTTCATCTGTCTGTGTCTGACTTTTTCATGGGAGTCTATCTAATGATAATCGGACTGGCAGACCACCTATTTGCTGGCAAATACCTGTGGAAGGAATCTTTTTGGAAGGACAGCACAATGTGCAGTATTTCAGGCTTCATTTCCCTGATGTCTTGTGAAGTGTCCTCAGTTCTTATTTTCCTCATCAGCATGGATCGTTCCTAGTTATTCGCTTTCCTTTCAGCCCTTTTCATTTCAGAACTGCGTCAGCTCACGCGGCCTGCACCCGTCAGCTGGGGAGTAGGGGTGATCCTGGCCTCAGTACCTTTGCTCCCTGTGACGTCCCACTGGGCCTTCTACAGCCAGACAGGAATCTGCATCCCTCTGCCTGTCACCAGAGCCGACTTTTCTGGACGGCATTACTCTCTCAGTGTCATGATTGTGTTCAACCTTGTCGTGTTTCTGTGCATTGCTGCAGGCCAGGCTCTTATTTACTGGACGATTAAAGCCAACACCATGCCAGCTGATGGATCAAAGAGCAAAGACAACACCGCTGTCAGTGATACAACCAGATCCAAGGAAGCCACCATCGCCCGTCGTCTTCTGGTCATCGCCATATCAGACTTTGTGTGTTGTTCCCTATCGGTGCCTGTGGAATCTTAGCAGAGCTGGATGTTGCTGTTCCAGGAGAAATTAACGTAGCAATGGCTGTCTTTGTGCTGCCATTCAACTCCGCTCTGAACCCTTTCCTCTACACTTACACCATTGTGCGAGAGAAACTGCACAAAAGAGAAAGAAGCCAAACTGCGGAAGTTTATCACAGCACACATAAAGACACCACTGGGACCAGTGTGATTTCATGATGTTATTCAAGGAAGGTTATCACAACACAAATAAAGACACCGCTAGGATCAGTGTGATTTCATGATGTTATTGAAGGAAGGTTATCCCAGCACAAATAAAGACACCACTAGGAGCAGTGTGATTTCATGATGTTATTGAAGGAAGGGTTATCACAGCACAAATAAAGACACCACTAGGAGCAGTGTGATTTCATGATGTTATTGAAGGAAGGGTTATCACAGCACAAATAAAGACACCACTAGGAACAGTGTGATTTCATGATGTTATTGAAGAAATTTTATCACAGCACAGACACCACTAGGGGCAGTGTGATTTCATGATGTTATTGAAGGAAGGGTTATCACAGCACAAATAAAGGCACCACTAGGAACAGTGTGATTTCATGATGTTATTGAAGGAAGTTTTGTCACAGCAAAATAAAGACACCACTGGGAGCAGTGTGATTTCATGATGTTATTGAAGGAAGGTAATCACAGCACAGACACCACTGGGAGCAGTGTGATTTTCATGATGTTATTGAAGGAAATTTATCACACAGCAAATAAAGACACCACTAGGAACAGTGTGATTCATGATGTTATTGAAGGAAATTTATCACAGCAAAATAAAAGACACCACTGGGAGCAGTGTGATTTCATGATGTTATTGAAGTAGTGCCTGCCTTACATGGCAGATGGTTTTTGTTTATAGGCATTGCTGAGATGTGGAAGTTTCTAGTTATGTGTACTGTTTGAACGTTTTCTGCGTGTACGCTTGTTTTTGACTCGCATTTCTACTGTTGGCAGAGTTTGGCAACACTAAGTGGAAATTGCGCATGCTCTCCCTTGGCATAAGTTCTGTTTTTTTTCTTTTTTTTTTTTTAACTATTGTCAGTAAAGCATTGTCATTGTCATTCTCTCTCTCTCTCTCTCTCTCTCCTCTCTCTCTCTCTCTCTCTCTCTCTCTCTCTCTCTCTGTGAGTAGCTTTCCTGGCTTAGTTGAATGCACAAAAAATCAACAACAGCAAAACAAAACAGAAAAAAAAAAAACTAAGAAAAGAAAAAGAAAAGTGAAAAGACAGTACAAAATTCGGAGAGTGCTTCACGGAAAGAAAATCCTTTCTCGACATGTCCGCTGTGAAATGGCATCTCACGAAGAGAATGTTATAACACGTTTCTTTAAGAAAGGTGTTTCTTGTCCTTTACAGTCGGAGGTTGGCGACTGGTCGCATGGAATCCCCAGTGATGGGATGATCTGTGGTGTCTTGAAGAAAC
>JADBJO010002431.1:246533-261533 GCA_016801955.1 Conus betulinus
TGCGACATCTGGCGACAGATATACGATGTGTCAATGGTCAACGTCCACGGTGTGGTACCTGCCAGTCAACGTCCCATGGTGTGGTACCTGCCAGTCAAACGTCCATGGTGTGGTACCTGCCAGTCAACGTCCATGGTAATGTACCTGCCAGTCAACGTCCATGGTAATGTACGGCCAGTCAACGTCAACGGTAATGTACCTGCCAGTCAACGTCCATGGTGTGGTACCTGCCAGTCAACGTCCATGGTGTGGTACCTGCCAGTCAACGTCCATGGTGTGGTACCTGCCAGTCAACGTCCATGGTAATGTACCTGCCAGTCAACGTCCATGGTAATGTACCGGCCAGTCAACGTCCATGGTAATGTACCGGCCAGTCAACGTCCACGGTAATGTACCGGCCAGTCAACGTCCATGGTAATGTACCTGCCAGTCAACGTCCACGGTAATGAACCGGCCAGTCAACGTCCATGGTGTGGTACCTGCCAGTCAACGTCCACGGTAATGTACCGGCCAGTCAACGTCCATGGTAATGTACCTGCCAGTCAACGTCCACGGTAATGTACCTGCCAGTCAACGTCCATGGTAATGTACCTGCCAGTCAACGTCCATGGTGTGGTACCTGCCAGTCAACGTCCCATGGTAATGTACCTGCCAGTCAACGTCCATGGTAATGTACCTGTCAGTCAACGTCCACGGTAATGTACCTGCCAGTCAACGTCCACGGTATGGTACCTGCCAGTCAACGTCCATGGTAATGTACCGGCCAGTCAACGTCCATGGTAATGTACCTGCCAGTCAACGTCCATGGTAATGTACCTGCCAGTAATGTCCATGGTGTGGTACCTGCCAGTCAACGTCCATGGTGTGGGTACCTGCCAGTCAAACGTCCATGGTAATGTACCGGCCAGTCAACGTCCATGGTAATGTACCGGCCAGTCAACGTCCACGGTAATGTACCTGCCAGTCAACGTCCATGGTGTGGTACCTGCCAGTCAACGTCCATGGTGTGGTACCTGCCAGTCAACGTCCATGGTGTGGTACCTGCCAGTCAACGTCCATGGTAATGTACCTGCCAGTCAACGTCCATGGTAATGTACCGGCCAGTCAACGTCCATGGTAATGTACCGGCCAGTCAACGTCCACGGTAATGTACCGGCCAGTCAACGTCCATGGTAATGTACCTGCCAGTCAACGTCCACGGTAATGTACCGGCCAGTCAACGTCCATGGTGTGTGGTACCTGCCAGTCAAACGTCCACGGTAATGTACCGGCCAGTCAACGTCCATGGTAATGTACCTGCCAGTCAACGTCCACGGTAATGTACCTGCCAGTCAACGTCCATGGTAATGTACCTGCCAGTCAACGTCCATGGTGTGGTACCTGCCAGTCAACGTCCATGGTAATGTACCTGCCAGTCAACGTCCATGGTAATGTACCTGTCAGTCAACGTCCACGGTAATGTACCTGCCAGTCAACGTCCACGGTATGGTACCTGCCAGTCAACGTCCATGGTAATGTACCGGCCAGTCAACGTCCATGGTAATGTACCTGCCAGTCAACGTCCATGGTAATGTACCTGCCAGTAATGTCCATGGTGTGGTACCTGCCAGTCAACGTCCATGGTGTGGTACCTGCCAGTCAACGTCCATGGTAATGTACCGGCCAGTCAACGTCCATGGTAATGTACCTGCCAGTCAACGTCCATGGTAATGTACCTGCCAGTCAACGTCCATGGTGTGTACCTGCCAGTCAACGTCCATGGTAATGTACCCGGCCAGTCAACGTCCATGGTAATGTACCGGCAGTCAACGTCCATGTAATGTACCGGCCAGTCAACGTCCACGGTAATGTACCGGCCAGTCAACGTCCATGGTAATGTACCGGCCAGTCAACGTCCATGGTGTGGTACCTGCCAGTCAACGTCCATGGTAATGTACCTGCCAGTCAACGTCCATGGTAATGTACCTGCCAGTCAACGTCCACGGTAATGTACCGGCCAGTCAACCCATGTCCATGGTAATGTACCGGCCAGTCAAACGTCCATGGTAATGTACCTGCCAGCCAGTCCAACGTCCATGGTAATGTACCGGCCAGTCAACGTCCATGGTAATGTACCGGCCAGTCAACGTCCACGGTAATGTACCGGCCAGTCAACGTCCATGGTAATGTACCGGCCAGTCAACGTCCATGGTAATGTACCGGCCAGTCAACGTCCATGGTAATGTACCGGCCCAGTCAACGTCCATGGTAATGTACCGGCCAGTCAACGTCCATGGTAATGTACCGCCAGTCAACGTCCATGGTAATGTACCGGCCAGTCAACGTCCATGGTAATGTACCGGCCAGTCAACGTCCATGGTAATGTACCGGCCAGTCAACGTCCATGGTAATGTACCGGCCAGTCAACGTCCACGGTAATGTACCGGCCAGTCAACGTCCATGGTAATGTACCTGCAGTCAACGTCCACGGTAATGTACCGGCCAGTCAACGTCCATGGTAATGTACCTGCCAGTCAACGTCCACGGTAATGTGTACCTGCCAGTCAACGTCCATGGTAATGTACCGGCCAGTCAACGTCCACGGTAATGTACCTGCCAGTCAACGTCCATGGTAATGTACCGGCCAGTCAACGTCCACGGTAATGTACCGGCCAGTCAACGTCCATGGTAATGTACCGGCCAGTCAACGTCCATGGTAATGTACCGGCCAGTCAACGTCCATGGTAATGTACCGGCCAGTCAACGTCCATGGTAATGTACCGGCCAGTCAACGTCCATGGTAATGTACCGGCCAGTCAACGTCCATGGTAATGTACCGGCCAGTCAACGTCCATGGTAATGTACCGGCCAGTCAACGTCCATGGTAATGTACCGGCCAGTCAACGTCCATGGTAATGTACCGGCCAGTCAACGTCCACGGTAATGTACCGGCCAGTCAACGTCCACGGTAATGTACCGGCCAGTCAACGTCCACGGTAATGTACCGGCCAGTCAACGTCCATGGTAATGTACCGGCCAGTCAACGTCCACGGTAATGTACCTGCCAGTCAACGTCCAGGTGTGTACCTGCCAGTCAACGTCCACGGTAATGTACCTGCCAGTCAACGTCCATGGTGTGGTACCTGCCAGTCAACGTCATGGTAATGTACCTGCCAGTCAACGTCCATGGTGTGGTACCTGCCAGTCAAACGTCCATGGTAAATGTACCGGCCAGTCAACGTCCACGGGTAATGTACCTGCAGTCAACGTCCATGGTAATGTACCTGCCAGTCAACGTCCATGGTAATGTACCTGCCAGTCAACGTCCACGGTAATGTACCTGCCAGTCAACGTCCATGGTAATGTACCTGCCAGTCAACGTCCATGGTAATGTACCTGCCAAACGTCAACGTCCATGCCAGTCAACGTAATGTACCTGCCAGTCAACGTCCATGGTGTGGTACCTGCCAGTCAACGTCCATGGTAATGTACCTGCCAGTCAACGTCCATGGTAAATGTACCTGCCAGTCAACGTCCATGGTAACCTGTACCGGCCAGTCAAACGTCCATGGTAATGTACCTGCCAGTCAACGTCCATGGTGTGGTACCTGCCAGTCAACGTCCATGGTAATGTACCTGCCAGTCAACGTCCATGGTAATGTACCTGCCAGTCAACGTCCATGGTAATGGCCAGTAATGTACCTGCCAGTCAACGTCCATGGTGTGGTACCTGCCAGTCAACGTCCATGGTAATGTACCTGCCAGTCAACGTCCATGGTAATGTACCGGCCAGTCAACGTCCATGGTAATGTACCTGCCAGTCAACGTCCATGGTAATGTACCTGCCAGTCAATGGTAATCGTACCAGTGGTAATGGTAATGTACCGGCCAGTCAACGTCCATGGTAATGTACCGGCCAGTCAACGTCCATGGTAAGGTACCTGCCAGTCAACGTCCATGGTAATGTACCGGCCCACCTTTTGATGTATTCTGAGACTTTGAATAGTCATCTGAATTTACTCCATTGTCTGAGGATATTTGATTTATAAACACTAATATTACGTGAAGTTTAACATATCAAAACTCAAATATGTGCATCAAAGTTAACAGATGATGATAGGCAGATGACTGTTTGCTACCATACAAGGTACTCTGTGATTTTACAAACTTGTTTGAACATCCATGGCTATTTACTGACCTCCTTAAACACATGCACTCAAAGGGTCATTCATTATTATTTCCTTTATAGGGTATTTGCAGCTCATATCTATTTTTCAACAAGAGTCAGATTAAGAAAGGCAACTTGTAGCTTTCTTATTGCTAACAATTTAAGACAGAAATACAGACAGCGTTAGTTTCATTTAGGAGTGTGACCATCTTGCAGCAGTGGATGACCCGCTCAGAATCACAGCCAGTGGCAGGTATGACTCTATCCTTTACGACAATGTGTACACTGCAATTGCAAATCCAGTGGTAAATGGCGTCGTTATCATCGATTTTTTTTCCTTACAAAACAGACCGAAAAACTCGAATATGATCTTTTTGAACTCTGCTCTGAACTTGGTTCCTGTTAGACAATACAGGTAGAAGTTGACGGCACTATTGGCGAATAACAGCAGGGCGCTGACTGCGCTGAAAACACGATATTGTCCATTCTGAATCGGATCATTCCAGTTGACATGTGGACGTATGATACTTTGTTACTACAATGGTGCTGTGAGGAGGAAAAAAAGCAATACTTGTAGCAATCACGGTGACAGTCAATGAAGTCAGTTGCTGTTGTCTGAAATCCTGGGTGGCTTTTTGTACAAGATGTTTGCCTGTCCTGAGAGAACTGACTAGAGTACAGAGAAGAACACTGTTACTGACCCCCAACAGTATAAAGGGAAGAATATAACTTTTCAGTCCTGTCTATCCATGGGTAAAACTGTGTCATAGAACCATGCGTAGGATTCTGATACTGCATCGCCGCAGCACGTCAAGCTACAAGATCCTATGTCAAAGCCATAGAGAGAGTGACAGTGTATCAGTGATAAAACAACCACCATGATGGCAGCGGGTAAATCGCGACTTACTCTTCGTCCACACAACATTGACGCGAAGTGGCCACAGGACAGAAGCTGCTCTGAGCATGGCGAGTGCCACCAGCATCCAGGGAGATAACGCTGAGGTCGTTGTCTGCATCATTGTGAACGTTTTACACTGCCAGGAACCGAGCTGCCAGAAGCTTGGCAGATTGAAATGGGTGTAAAAAAGGAAGTAGGGTACGGGCTGCGTTACCAACAGCAGCTGGTCAGACCAGGCGAGAACCTGGAAGAAAATGCTAGAAGTGGATGCTGGAAGACGAAGCATTATTAGCATGATCATAACATTCCCAAAGGTTCCAAACACACTCAAAAGAGCATCACCAATGTTCCAGATCAGACTGGCGGCCTGTTCGAGTGGTTGGATCTGATCGTTCCACGCATCCCAGTCAATACCGTCAGTGGTGTTCAATGTACTGCTCACTGAGGAGACTGAAACTTGAAGGGAGCTGGATTCAGTTGAGTTATAGGATCTGAGTTCACTTGGTGTGTGACTTAAAGCAGGAGTTGGCGTCATGTTTGTCGGTGATCAATGGCACATGGACCCACACATCAATACTAAAGCTGTCAACACTGAAACGCTATGAGGCCTCCGGCCTGTCCATATCAGGTGTACACAACAAGTGGCAAATACAATTCATTATGAATCAACTCAATCCATTTTGTTCCTATTGATATTCGAAGTTTATACAACTATATTTTCCGGTTTTACCCTTGTCATAGATTCTCTCATACATCCTGTCCCCAATCAGTATATTAGGTAATTTTATAACAGACTATACAGTTCGATTCCACTTTGTATCATGTATATCTTCCTTCATGCCCCAACTACCCATCTACGTGCTAGTTGTTTTTATACTTATACTATTGATGTTTTGTTTCTTATGTTATTGTTTTCTCAATTGTGCTTATCCTTTATACTGCCTATATATAAGATTCTCTATATTTTAATGCATAATATATAAACATGGCCACGTCCCTGGTATTTCTATATTGCTATTTTGTACTAAACTTTGTATAGTGATTATGCCAACGTTTTTAAAATGCTTCAATATGTATTTTTCCCTTAGTTGCCTATAGCATGGGCATACTTTAAGGAAATGCAGTTCTGTTTCTTCTACTGGGCAAAAGGGGACAAGTTGTTATCGCTTCATTCTCTATGTACTTTTTATTTGTGTGTAATTCATTAGTTCCTAGGCGTAATCTGGTAAATGCTTTTCTAAATTTTGCTATTGTGATATTGTATAGGTATTCCTCAGGCTGGTGTATTGATTTGAAGGAATAGTATGTATTAAATCTCTCACTATTACTTATCTTATCATGCCAGTATTGTTTATAGCAATCAGAGATTCTTTGTTTTAGTGTTCGTAGAAACCTGTCCTCGTCACCTACTCCTTCGTTTAACCAGACTACTGAAAAACCATACATGTCGAGGCAGCGTTTTATGTCTCTTGCCCAGTTTTGGGTCTTAAAATTTTCGGCCTTCTCTCTTTCATACGCCTGTTTGGGTATATTCTATTTGGAGACATCATCTTTAGCAACTTGAGCCAGTATCTTACCGCCCTTTATTGTGCTGTCTACACAAATGGGATATCTACCTAGTTCTCCATATACCAAGTTATTCGGTGTTTTTTTTTGCAACCCCCAAATATTTTTTACAAGCGAATAGGTGAACGCTCTCTATAGCTTTATAACCAGTCATACCCCATGTTGCTGCTGCGTATAGAAGTAATGGTTTCACTTGTGAATCAAATAATTTAAAGTAAATAGTCATATCTAGATGTCCCAGACTATACATTGTTTTCATTATTTCTATTGTTTTACCTTTAGCTCTGCCTGCATATTCTGAAAGTGAAATGTCTACGATAGCTTCGTTGTTAGTGTAAATCCTAGGTACTTATAGCTATTAACCACTTCTATCTCTTGCCCTTTGTAAAAACCATTTTTTTTTTTTTGCCTAAGTACCCGCCTTTTCTGAAAACCATGATCTTTGTTTTTTGTAGATTTACTGTTAGACCTATTGTATCTGAGGCTTCCTGCAAGTTCTTCAGCTGATTTTGTAGCCCTGCTGGTGTTAAGGAATTAAGGCAATATCGTCTGCGAACAGCAGCGTGAAAAACTTCTTCGGCTCCTGCTAAAAATTGATACCCATGTTTTCCTTCTTTGTAACTCTGTCTGCTACCTCCGTTATTAAAAGTGAGAAAATTAGAGGAGATAATAAACAACCTGTTTTACTCCTGCTGAACATTAAAAAAAAATCTGTTTTTTCGACACCGTGTCTGACACAGGCTTGTACTGTTTTTTATAAATCCCTTTTAACATATTTAACATTTTGGTGGAGATTTTATGCTTTTTTTTAGATTTTTCCCATAATTTTCCCCTATTTACCGTATCGAACGCTTTCTGGTAGTCGATGAATGCCACATACAGTTTGCTTCTACGTCTGCCATATAGGCAGTTTGACACCATGCTAGTTAGGGTAAAAATGTGGTCAATTGTAGAGTATCCTTTTCTGAATCCCGCTTGTTCTCTACTGATTTTATTTTCTTCTTCCGCCCAATTGTATATTCTTTTATTTAATATGGCTGTATATATTTTTACTTATTATACATAGTAATGAAATTCCTCTGTAATTCCCTGGATTATGCTTGTCCCCCTTTTTGTGAAGAGGTATGATTACCGCTTGTGCCCATTCTATGGGAAAATAGCTGTTAAGAAATAAAGTGTTGAACAACTTTGTCAAGTACGGTGTTATTACGTTTTCAATAGTCTTTAGAAATTCTGGGGGAATTTCATCTGTTCCTGCTGATTTGCCTGATTTTAGTCTTTTTAATGCTAATTTTATTTCTTGCTCCGTTATTACTCCATCTAATTCCTGCACTATAACTTCTTCCTCGATTATTGATACTTCTATTTCATTTTCCCTCTGTGTCAGCGTTGTTTGTGGGTTCAGTATGTTCTCAAAATGTTCTTTCCACTGGTTAGAGGTAATTTGTGGTGGTTTGTTTTTCTTTCTTCTTATCTTCTTTATTGTACTCCAGAACTTTTGACTGTCTTTTGAGCTTTGCGTAAGTGTGTCGTAAATTTGATTTCTGTATAGTTTTTTTTTCTTTTCTCTGATTGTTTTTTGGTAGAACGCTCTTTTGTTTCTATATTCTACTTCCCTTTCTTCATATTTATTTGGATTCCTCTTTTTATCTGTAAATCTAAGTTTATTTAGGGCTTGGCTGGCTTCTTTTTTATTCAGCTTACAATCATCGTCATACCATTCAGGAGGTACTTTACTATTAGTGACTAAAAGTTAACAGATCATATTCAACTGCTAAAAACTAATATTGAGAATGTATTATGTGTGAAAGTGAACAGAAATCTATTGCAGTGTGAGAAAGATATATATTATTTTTCGGTGTGTATGTTCATCAAGTAGATAGCAGGTTTTATGTTGATAAAGATTTTTCGTGTACACTGGAAATGATAGAACAATACATATGTTCGCAGATGGAGCAAGGAAATGAATTTTTGTACATTATCGGTGGGGATTTAAATGCACGAATTGGGGAGTGGGGTTTGACTGAGGATGTAAATGATGTTATTTTCGACAATGACCAGAATGTATATGCACGCAAGTCCAAGGACCCAATAATCAACAACTTCGGCAAAAAATTAATTGAACTATGTGCGAGTTTCAGTATGACCCCCCTAAATGGATTGACAATGGAAAATTTTCGACGATGCATATACATTCTTCTCGGAAAGAGGCAATAGCACTATAGACTTCTATTTATGCTCGCCAGAGTTGCTTGAGGTGGTAAAAACATGTGCTGTAGGGGAAAGAATTGAATCTCACCATATGCCTATCATATTAGAGCTACGGAGTACACTACAGAATACACAATCTGAGAAACAAGAGAGGAAATTTGTAAACATAATTAGATGGGACTCAAGTAAATCACAGGAATATACACAGTTTTTTGAAACAGAAGTAGCACAAAGAAGGCTAGAACAGATAACAGAAGAGGTGGAGCAAGATATAGACGCAAGTATACAAATTTCAATACATTATTGAAAGAGGCGGGAGGTTGTATGTATAAAACAATAGGGACAGGGGGAATAAGTAAATCAATAAATGAATGGTATGACGATGTTTTCTCCTGAGAGAGAGAGAGAGAGAGAGAGAGAGAGAGAGAGAGATTAGAGAGATCATCACACATATGTACATGGTACACAGAGAGAGAGAGAGAGAGATGATTACCTCATACATATGTACATGGTACACAGAGAGAGAGAGAGAGAGAGAGAGAGAGAGAGAGAGAGAGAGAGACAGAGACAGACAGACAGACAGACAGACGGACAGACAGACGGACAGACAGAGAAGGAAGGGAGGGAGGCTGGGGGAGGGAGGGAGGAGGTGCCAAAAACAGAATGTAAAGCACCACAGTCAAAGAACCAGAGTGCGGTCCGTCAAAACAGCCCCTTACTGTATCTTTGGTAACCGAAGACTTCTACCTCGCACAGGCCCATTCCCGAGGTGTCCTTCTTCAGCAGCGTCACGTACTGACCGACCAGGGGATTTGTACAGGTCAGGGTCTCTGTCGTCATCTTGTACTTATAGAACGAGCCTCTGTAGTAGTAGCAGACGTCGCTGCTTGGTGGAGGAAAGACGTTGACGTCCGATTGCAGCCGCCATACCACCACGTAGAATTGCTTCAGATTCGAATAAGCTGTCACACACACACACACACACACACACACACACATATATATATATACACACACACGCACACATACACACGCACGCACGTGAGTGCGCGCGCACACGCGCGAAAGCACACAGACACACATACACATACACACACGCACACACACACGCACACGCACACACACACACACATGTGGGTACGCGCTCACGTGCGAAAGCACGCTGACACACACACACGCGCGCGCGCGCAAGCACGCACACATATATACACACGCACCCGCACACACGAACAGACACGTTTAAACCATCTGTAGAACAGCTCAAATGTTGCTTTTCGTCATACTTTCAGATATCAGTGTCAGGTCTCTATCATCTAATAACCTGATCAACAGACGGATCCTTCCCCTCCTCCCCCTCCCCCCATCCATTCACACCCCCCCCCCCCCCCACCACCACCACCACCTTTCCTTTTTTTTGCCAAACGATCAGGAAAAGATCATTCTCATCACAGTCATTGCTATGATTTGTAGAGAAAACCTTGGTCACAGCTGCTGACTTCTCTGGCATTTTGCTTAACACTCTTGAATGTAGAAGGCGTGCTGTTGAGTTGCCCTTGTATTGGTCACACCTCGTTTGTTCCGCTCGGTTGGCTGTCTGCTTTATTTCTACTCTCTCTCTCTCTCTCTCTCTCTCTCTCTCTCTCTCTCACACACACACACACACACACACACACACACACACACACACTCTCTCTCTCTCTCTCTCGTTTTACTTCTATAAAATTTTTCATATTCGGGGAATTAGCAATACATAGGAATAACAATTACATGCATTTTGTGTATCCTACACACACACACACACACACACACACACACACACACACACATATATACGCACACACATATATATATATATATATATATATATATATATATATATATATAGTTAAAATGAGGAATTAAAAAAGAAGTATTAAAAATATCTCTATAAGCTTGTTTCAAGCTCTCGCTCTCTTCAGGATGTTTTTTGGGGGCGCGCTATTGGTGTTATACAGCGTGCGGGTCCTGATTTCATTTTTGTGTGTGTGGGTCCCTTCCATTCATTGCACGTGCTCTCTGCGCCTGCAGTTATTTACTATTTCTACTTTTGTATTCAAAGTTGCTACATAGGGTTTACATAGTATTAACCATTTTTCTGTGGAACATAAGTTGCATTTAAAAAAAAATTGTACGGTGTTGCTCTTTTTATGATTTTCCATGATATACTGCAGTCTATTTTTTCTTTAAGTCTCCATATGCATTTACTCATTTCTGTTTGGTTTTTGTATTTTTCTTTGTTGAATGACTGTTTGTGGTTTGCGTATCTAGTTTTAAAGTGGTTTTTTCAGTAATCCCTATATATGTTTCTTTTTCATTTTCTGATGTTACAGTAGCTTGGTATACAATATTATTGTAAAGGCATTTGTTGCTTAGGGGGCACTGTTCTTTTTTTTAAGTGCAGTTGCAAGATATCCTTTCATCACCCTTCTTTGCTGTGTTGCTTTTCATTTTGTTGGATGAATCAATTATGTTTTTGAGATTGGGCATACATGAGTATGATAGTTTGATGGCGTTTTTGTTGAATATTTGAACAGTTTGTGTTCTTTTGGGAATGATGTTGTCAGTATTTTAAAGAATTCTTTTCCTACGTTTGTTTTTTACTCTTCCATCATATGGGGGGGGTTATACCATATGATCTTCCTTTTCCTGTTTTTCGTATTTCTGTTCATGTTTGTTGTCTTGGCTAAATTGTAGTTTGTAATTGTAACCACATTTTTTTTGCAACGCTTCTCGGTATTCTGCTGCTGCATTATTAAAGACTCTTTCGTTGCATGACAGGTTGGATAGTCTCTTGTTTATACCATTGGGTATAATTTTTAGTATAGATGGTGGGTGGTTGCTTTTGATGTTTACGTAGATACCCACGACACACCCCTCATCCTGAAGAGAGCTGTGTGCTCGAAACAAATTTGTAGAGTTTTAGAATTCCTTTTTAATACTTTGTTAGGTATATATCTGCACAATTTAGATAGCCACTGACAATGATTGGGATAGATAGATAGATAGATATCTTAGGCGATCCAAGTAAAGGTTGTTCACAATTTTTAGCCACTGACAATGCTTGGGATATTGAACAGCAGAGCTGACCACTCAGACGGTTTTGATATCTTTTGATCTCCCTGCATCCTTAAATGGATCCTCCAGCATAGGCTCAAAGATTGTCCCTTACATTTCATACTGTTTGCATAATGCTTGTAGTTTTTTCAGCAACTTTTTTTTTTCCTCTCCACACTTTCATTTTCTTTTATTTACTACCTTTCACTGGCTGCTTTGGGGGTGCTGTTGGATTCTTTTTTTTGAACCCTTGGTGGTGAGAACACCACAGTATTATGGACTGTGGTGTTTCTCTATCTGACGCCAAGAGTACAGACACTATCAGCCGTGTCTCTCCGATGAGTCCGATTCATCGAACGAAAGGCCTGGAGAGCAGACAATATATAATTCTGCATTCGAGAGGGGTTAGATGGCTTCCTCATGCAGCTAGTGAAGGGGATATATATATATATATATATGCGTGGTATATATATATATATATATATGCGCGCGCGCCCATTTCCTCATGCAGCTAGTGAAGGATATATATATATATATATATATATATATATATATATATATATATATATATATATATACACATACGCGCGCGCCCATTTTCTTCAATTTCATTTATTTATTTTTTTTTAAATTCAGATCTTTGCCATGTCATATAACGATGGAAGAATTGTCACTTGCGCTAGTTATCCCCACTACTTAATTGGTTATATATATATTATATACACATAGATATATAGACAGATATATATAGACGCACACACACACATACGCGCAGCGACGCGAGACGCATGCATACGCGCGCACACGCACACACACACACACGTCTGTTTATTTAACTATATATATATATATATATAAAATACTTTTCTGTTCTATGCCTTCTCTGCACACATATCTCCACGTCTCTCTCTACTCTTTAATCCAATGCTTTGTTGATATAGTGATGGTGGTGAACAAGGTACAACAAACACTGGCCACAAATTTTCAAATGTGGATCCTTTTGACGGGCAGTCAATTTGTAAGTCCTTAGCATGGAGGTTAAGCCAACATCCAGCGACAAGGGAAGAAACTACTTGTGTGTGCGAACGCATATGTCCACGTATGTGTGTGCGCGTTCATGTGTAAGAGAGAGAGAGAGAGAGAGAGAGAGAGAGAGAGAGAGAGAGAGAGAATTTTCCATCAGATCTCTTGGAAAAACTTTCTCCCTTGTCTACTCTGTTTTTACGTCAACTCAGTTTCCATGTTGAAGACAACACTTATTTAGCCGTCATCTTCATTCAACATGTTGTTTGTGTTGGCGTTCTTGTTTGTTTACCATTAGCCACCACCACCACCCGTCACAGAAGCGTTGGTGGAAAAAAAAGGTGAAGATAAAGTCTTAAAACCAACAACAACATAATAATGATAGTAAAAATGATAACAATACTGATAATAATAATAACAACAACAACAACGTAATGATTTATATTAATGGTAATAATAATAACAATTCTGATAATAGTGGTAACAACAATAATAATAGTAAAAATAGTAATGTAATAATAATGAATAATAATAATAATGATAATAATAATGATAATAATAATAATCAAAAGAGAAGAATGACTCAACCACAGTCCTCCTTCTTTGTGAGTGCCTTCTGTATTTCCAGTGTTGGCGGCATTGGGTGTATGGTATAGCCTAGCTCACACTGTGACGAGTTTAAACCACGATCAGCTAAGGAAGCCTTCATTGAGGCAGGGGACAGTCAACAGTAAATAACACACAAGTCGGATAACTCTTGCCCCCGTGCTGATATAAATTCACGCCCCTGTTTCTAAACGAATGCTGCTTACAACACCGAATCGTCTAGCAGACACGACAGCACAAGCGCACAGAACAAACAAGAAAACATCCCCATTCTTCTGCTTTGATTTATCATTGTTATTTTTACCATTTTATTTATTATTAATATCATTTATATTATTATTATTATTATTATTATTATTATTATTATTATTATTATTATTATTATCATCATTATCATCATCAATCATCATCATTACTATTATTTATTATTATTGCTGTTGTTGTTATGTTTCATTGTTTGTTCTGTGTGCTCTGTGCTGTCAAATCTCCTAGACGATTTGAAGTCGTCTCCAGCGATTAAGCTAGCAGCAAAAGCTAAAAAAATAAAGGTTGTCGTAGCAAAGCATGGACGCATACGTGGAAGTATCCTTGCATTGTCCTTATCCGGATCCTTGTCCCCAAGCCTTGGATGTTCGAGTCTTCTCTAACCACCCGTGGCGCATCTACGATCTCCCGCCCCCTTCAAAGCGTATGGCAACCACAGCGTTATCACAACGCATTCTGACAACGTTCCCGTGATCACCGTAGAGGTCTTCAGTTCGCAGCCTTGCGTGGGATATCGTGGCCGGTTTCTTTTCGTACGACTCGCACCACTTGCTCCAGTCCAGCGACATTCTTGAAAGAAGACACCACTCTCATCTGACCGATCAGACGTTCGTACTGACCCAGTAGAGACTGGGACCCGACCCCATGTCTTCTCATTCTATTTCTGTGGTCTAGTTGCAAAGTGAGACGACTGCGGGGCGGAAATCTAAAACAAATCTTGAATAATTGTCAGCGACGGGACCGCCCAGGGAACGTGGACAAACGAGTCACAAGACAAAACGCAACGCGTTTCGACCTCTTAGTTGGAACACAAGACAAAACGCAACGCGTTTCGACCTCTTAGGTCTTCTTCACCTCGGTTCGCTGACATTTATCTAAGATTTATTTCTGTGGTATTCCACAAAGCTGGGCAATGGCAACAGTATTTTCTGCAGTCTTTTTGTCCAGTTCTTTTAGGTTTAAGAAATTAAAAGAAAACCTTTAACTTTTGCACAGGAGCTCAAAGACTCTCAGCAGTTGTCGGCCCCTCTTATAGAGCCACATGGCATGGAATCGTGTTGACACATTTTTTTGTTTGCTCAGAGGTTCATCGTGCGAAATCGTTCTGAAATCGTAAGTGAAGCGCGAACAATCGTCCTTATTCGTCTCTTTTCGAAGAGCATTTTGATACAGTCCTCCACAACCCAGTACA
>JADBJO010002431.1:269033-271533 GCA_016801955.1 Conus betulinus
AACATGCTCTTTATCCAGTTTTTTGCCTTTTTATGTAAGTGTTTATTATACCTTGGTAGTGAGTGTAAGACAGCTCATCTTTCTGAAAGGATTCACTGTAAGAGGCGGCTACAATGTCTTTTAATTTAGGTCAGAAACATTTCATGAATTCAACAGTAATTCTGTCCACACTTGGCGCTGATCCATTTTCATGCTTTGTTAAGTGCGCGATGTTTCCTTAACAGTGACAAGACCTTCACATGAGTTAAGAGTCAGTGTCACTAAGGCGAGGAATATCTTCTCCAGCAATAAAGTCGTCTGTAGCGTCAGTCACATTTGCAACGTCCGTTTTTCTCATTGTAAAGATTTCTGTAGAAAGTTACCTCTTCTTTCATTACTTTGGTTTGGTCTGTGGTAGTGATGCCAGAATCTGATATGTGACGAGTAATCACATTTTTTCCTTTCCTTACTTTTTCAGGGGGTTGGTTACAGAAATATTTGGGGTTTTTTTTTTTTGTTTTTTTTTTTTTCCCCCCTCTGTCTTCAATCCATTTACTCTTGATCTAATTTGGGATCCTCTCGTTTTTTGCATGTCTAGAAGTTCTAGTTTCTGTTTAATACTTAATAAATCATTCTGTAAGCGTGCATTTCCAGGGTCCTCGTTATCCGAAATTCTATGTCGTGAAGTTGTTTCCGCAGGTCTAACTTTTTTGATTTCTTCGACAACAAGCTAATTGTTTGCCAAAATCGACGCAATGATTAGTATTTCGGATTTCGTAAGTTCCCGTTTATCAACAGAATTTGTAAGTTCCCTGTTATCTACACAACGATCTAGTAACGCATTCATATGTTTTACAAAACGATCATGTTTGAGGAAGCTATTATTACATGTCTAGTACCCTGGACCGCTTAGGAACTTGCTGTTTTCTAATTCTGTGGCCACAGTTTTGGAATCCAAATTGGAGACTGTATAACGCTCGTATGATACAAGGAAACAATATCTTCTGAAGCAAAACAGTAATCTAAACGACGGGCGATAGAATGATGAAAGCGGTTCCAAGTATATTCTTGATCATTGTCATGAAAGACCCTCCATACATCTGTCAAAGAGAGCTCACGTACACAGGTCTTGAAAGCTTCAACTTCTGCCTCCTTGGAAGGATTTCCGGATATAACATTATGCTTGTTGTTTCAGACACAAATTGAAGTCCCCACCGAAAAAGATATTTTCAGCTTCCAAATCTTGCAGTTTCAAATGCAGGTTGTGGAAGAAAAACGCCTTTTGTCCACAGAATCGTTAGGCGCATACACATGTACAATGGTGATCGGGATTTGCCCAAATTTAACATTGATTGCAACAATGCGTTCCTTTGTCAAAACAAGTACAATCTCATCATTGATATATGTGGAGATCACAATATGACTTCGCCATTTCTTTGGGACGTACCCTATTTTTTCCTTCCGCCCCATTCTTATTCTCATTGCAATTTTTTCCCTTTTCGTACAAAATGAGTTTCTTGCAAACATATGACGTCATTTTAAAATTTTAAGATTATTCAAACAAAACTATTACGCTTCATCTTATTTTTTTTAGTCCCCGACAGTTCGAAAAAGAAATTCTGAACTTTTCCATTATCTATCAAGAATGAAAAATGTATGACTAGAACGAAGCACTGAGCTCCCACAAAAGTCAACAAAGGCATTTTTACTTGAGAGAAAGGCGGGGGGGGGGGGGGGGGGGGGGGGGGGGGTGCAAAAAGGAAGGGAGAGCAGACGGGAAGGAGGAAAATGAAACATTGGAGAAGAACCGGAGGGGGCAAGAGAGAGAGAGAGAGAGAGAGAGAGAGAGAGAGAGAGAGAGAGACTGTGAGAGAGCTCGATATGGAAGAGAGGAAATGGAGTGGGACGGGGGGGGGGGGGGGGGGGGGGGGGGAGCATTGACGGGGCAGGGGAAGTAGACAGACAGAGACAGCAAACAGACGGCCAGGCAGGCAGGCAGACACAAAGAGACAGACAAAAGGCCAAGATACACAGAAAGCCTAAACACCGGCAAGTAAGCAAAAATGGCATTAACATTCAAACAGGTTATTTTTTTTTTTTTTTTTGTATTCAGAGACATCTGATATTTCCTCTTCAGTGTCTGCATCACATTTCGCCTGTTTTTCTTTTGGTCCTGAAGGGCTGTCCTGGTCACGGCTTCGCTGGCACTTAGGAGTTTCTGAGCGGTGCCTTAGATTGTCTGAGTGGGGGCCTATACTGGAATGCAGAGTTGTTTGGCGCTTAGAAACCGCCCGCCCTCGATCAGACTTTTCTCGTGGACTTTTTCTTTCACTGGCAGTGAGTTTTACCTTTCCCGCCTGCGTGTGTCTCCACTATCAGTTGATTTTGGGGGCAAGAGAGGTGGAGAATGGGTCGGAAAATCTTGCTTCTGGAGTGGCCTGGTTGAGGAGTCTGAGGAAAAACAAGAGGGAGGTAAGCTCTCCTTGTTTCTGACCTGGACGGCCTTCACAGCGGACGTCTC
>JADBJO010002431.1:276533-279033 GCA_016801955.1 Conus betulinus
TATTCAGCTAGCAATCAGATGTTTTACACGTTTGGCTATTATATAAAAACAGTTTTCCTGGAATCGCAAATTATATGTGGCCTCATTGACTTTGAAAAGGCATTTGGTTCCGCATCTAGAAAATTACTTTTACCCATATTCAAAAGAATGGAATAAAGGGTAAAATGTACTGATGTATCAAGAACGTGTTGAGTAAAAGCAAGGGTTAGGTGTGCTGGTGAATGTACAGAATACATAGTTTGTACAAAAGGTGTAAAGCAAGGAGATGCTTGTAGTCCTGTTTTATTTTCCTTGTTTATCGACGAATTGGCACAACAAATCGTAGAGAAGGGAAGACATGGTCTCCTGAGACAGTTGAATTATTTATTTTATTATTGGCAGATGATATAGCTTTGTTGTCAGGAACACCAGTTGGCCTTCAGCCCCAGTTGAACAATTCATGTAATGCAGCTTCGCGACTCCAACTTAAAATAAATAGGAAAAAGAGCAATGTCGTGGTATTTAGAAAAGGAGGGCACCTTGCAGCACGACAAAAAAATGGTCTTTTAATGGTCAGCAAATGGTTGTCGTTAACTGTTATAAATATCTAGGTATTTATTTTTCTACCCGACTTAGTTTTGTGGCTGCGTGTACAGCCTTCGCGAGCAGAGCGAGAAATGCATTGTGGTTAATTCTGCAACGATTGTTCGTACTTAATAATAATTCGCTAAGAGTCTTATTAAACATTTTTGACACTCGGGTGCAACCAATTGCTCTCTATGGTGCTGAACTGTGGTTACTGGACTGCTGCCGTTCATGTTGAAAACGTTTATTTGTATGCTCTAAAGAAGTTTGTAGGAGTCCACATAAAAACACCTAATACTTTTGTTTATGGAGATACTGGACGGTCACCCTATCAACATAAATTCAAGTGTACGGTGTATTAGATACTGGCTAAAAAATAATCACAGATGGAAGCTTGTAAAATGTTACCGTAGTTGGATTTACAAGGCAAATCACATGGGCGTCAAACGTTTGTAAGACCCTATTTCTAAGCGGTTTTGAATTTGTGTGGCTAAACTAAGGTGTGGAAAATGTGAAAATATTTTTTGCAAGTGTTTCGTCAAAGACTTTTTGATAACAGCTGGCAAAACTGGCAAGAACATGTTCTGGAAAATGATAGATTTACATGGCACAGATCGTTTAAATCATCCAGTAATTGCGAAACATATCTTTCACTTGATATTGACAGACATAAAAAAAATGTACATGACGAAGTTCAGATTTGGTGTTTTGGATACAGCAGTGCATCGTCAACGGTATAATGTAGTTTCTGACCGCAGTTTGACATACCCGCTGAGTGAAAAGCCAAATGATAACGAAATACACTTTTTGTTTGTCTGCTCTGCCTTCAGTGACCTACGGCAGGAATATATTTTATCAAATATTATGCAGATCCATGTCAGTTTTGTGTGACTCTATTAATGACGAATGAAATAAAAATTATTGTGAGGATTGTGCATGCATTGATATAAAGCCTTTAAGAGGCGAGCTGTTATGATTAACTAACAAATGTACTGACATGCCGATATTACATGGATATGGATATTCTAGTATGGAGTTAAATTCCGGGTCAGTAGATTGGACTTCATTCACATGTGTAGTAGATTGTCATTCATGCATTTGAGTATCATTTTATTTTATCCCCCCCCCCCCCCCCCCCCCCCCCCCCCCCCCCCCCCCCCCCCCCCCCCCCCCCCCCCCCCCCCCCCCCCCCCCCCCCCCCCCCCCCCCCCCCCCACCCCCCCCCCCCCCCCCCCCCCCCCCCCCCCCCCGCATTCTGGTAATATTTAGTGTTGATGTTGTTGTCATACTTCTCATGCTGATTTTTGAATATAGCCCCCTTCAAAAAGGGCTGTGGCCTATCTGAATAAATTTCATTTCATTTCATTTTATTTCCTTTCTCTCTCTCTGTCTGTGGCATTTTTTTTTTTTTTTTTTTTTTTGCTTTTCTTTTGTCTAGTTTCTGTCTGTTAGTCTGCCTGTCTTCTCTTTCTTTATGGGTCTTCCCTCTTTTCTTTTCTATCTACCTCTCTGTGTGTGTCTTCCTGCCCTATTCCACTCGCATCTTTCTAAGGATGCGACGTAGCTCGCACACCGTGTTCGTCCGAATGGTATGTTGTCAGCACCATGACAAAACTGTCATACCTCGGCATGAAACTCAGTCATTCTCCAAGTTGATCATCCTCAAAGCTTCCTGCTGACCAGCTCTTACCCAGACCCAGGTTCCATAACTCTTTTTTGAGAGTATTGTAGTCCATGGCCATGGTAGTCTGATAACAGGTTCTGCCGTCCACAAGAACTTCAGTGGCGCCCATGCCCATTCCTTGAAGCCCACCTGCATGGCAACGTTGACAAAGTCATGGCATCGACGCGACGGACGTTGGCGGATGCGCGTGCGAACACAAACATACATGTGAATCCACAGATACAAGGACACATCCAAGCAAGCGCATGTGTT
>JADBJO010002431.1:284033-296533 GCA_016801955.1 Conus betulinus
TTCAGTGGTATGGTCCACAGCCTTCTGTAGTATGAACACAGCCTTCAGTGGTATAATCCACAGCCTTCAGTGACATGATCCCCAGCCTTCAGTGGCATGATCCCCAGCCTTCAGTGGTATGGTCCACAGCCTTCTGTAGTATGAACACAGCCTTCTGTGGCATGATCTACAGCCTTCTGTGGGTTGACACAGCCTTCTGTAGTATGAACACAGCCTTCAGTAGTATTTAAGATAGGTGCTGGGTCCTCCTCCTCCTCAGCATGGGTCAAAGCGAACTAATGTGTTGGTCGCCTAGCTGATCACGATGTCAAACTGCTGTGTGTGTGTGTGTGTGTGTGTGTGTGTGTGTGTGTGTGTGTGTGTGTGTGTGTGTGTGTGTGTGTGTGTGTGTGTGTACGCGCGCGTGTGTGTGTGTGTTGTGTGTGTGTGTGTGTGTGTGTGTGTGTGTGTGTGTGTGTGTGTGTGTGTGTGTGTGTGTGCGGACGCGCGCGCGCGCGTGTGTTTGTGCGAGTGCGTCGGTGTGTATTCCTGTGTGCGTGTCTATTTATGCACACGCGCGCGTGTCCGTTTGCATATAAACATACCATGCCACCTCACTATGTAGTTATCCTTGTTCTGAGGGCACCTTTTGCAAAGGCACTTTCCATGACGTTTCACTAGGAAAAAAAAACCACACACACACACACACACACACAACTTTCTTTATCTTTAACATCTATCTATTTATCTAAATGTCATACACACACACACACACACACACACACACACACACACACACACACACACATACACACACACTACCCACACTGTACACACACGCGCGCACGCGCGCGCACACACACACACACACACACACAATCATGCACATACGCACACACACACACACACAAACAAATAGACACGCGCACCAGTTCACGTAAATAATAATAATAATAATAATAATAATAATAATAATAATAATGCTTTCTTATATAGCGCCTAATCAAACGAATTTCTCTCTAAGCCCTTTACAAAATCAAACTACATTCACCCTTCTCATATACAATAGTACACCTTACACCCAACTACAAATACTATTACTACAATAACTAACAAAACCTATGAGTATGACATTCACTTATTTTCAAGTATCATTGCAAAAACTAAATCCTACAACGTTCAGTTATACAACAAATACATGTAATAGAGTACATACTTTAAGACAGTACGACGAAATGATAATGTACAAAGAACACTACATTTGAAAAGGCCCAGACGGCTATGAGTTAGGTTGTACCCCCCCCCCCCCCCCCCCCCCCCCCCCCCCCCCCCCCCCCCCCCCCCCCACACAGCATTGACTAATTATGAGAAAAATAGATGGGTTTTAAATTTAGACTTGAAAGAAGAGATAGAATCACACCACACCACACCACACCTACAAATGTGTGCAACAAAGATGAACATCTTATTTTCATGGACACCTTATACATATGCACATAGTTACAGCTGTGTACACGTGCAAGTACACGCGCAGAGTTTTAAATATATAGCTCAATATACAGGAAACAGTCACCTATGATCATCATCATCATCATCATCATCATCATCACTGACTAAAATCATTTTTTTGCAAAATTAACTTAGTTGTACTGACATCATCATAATCATCATTGTACACAGATAGAGATAGATAGAGAGATAGAGAGAGAGAGAGAGAGAGAGAGAGAGAGAGAGAGAGAGAGAGAGAGAGGAGGAGAAATAGGTAGATAGACAGAAAGATAGACAGATAGAATGATAGATAGATAGATAGATAGATAGATAGATAGATAGATAGATAGATAGATAGAACCAGAGAGAGAGAGAGAGAGAGAGAGAGAGAGAGAGAGACAGAGACAGAGAGAGAGATTATTTAGATTAATAGTGTGTGTGTGTGTGTGTGTGTGTGTGTGTGTGTGTGTGTGTGTGTGTGTGGTGTGTGTGTGTGTGTGTGTGTTTACATGCTTTCCCTAACTTATTGTTTGGTCAATCAATGGGTGATTGAATGTCTTTGGATATCCAAGTAAAGACTGTTCTGCACAATTCTTAGATGCTCTCAACTCTGATGTGACTGAGAATGCTTGGGTGTGAGTTGGCTACTCTGGCTGTTGAGACTTTTGACCTTTCTGTTGATCCTGAAATGGATTCTCGACCATGAAGTAAAAAAAAAAACCAAAAATGCCCCCATATATTCCATACTTTTTACATAATGCTTTGACTTTTTCACACAACGTTATTTCACACAGCGCTTTCTTCTTGCTTTACTTTTCCATCCTCATCTGGCTCCTTTGGAGTTCCGGTGGATTCTGTCTTGGCACCCTTCGTGGTGAGAATACCTTCGAATTATAGACTGTTGGAATCTGTTTTTCTTTTTTCTTAACTTTTTTTTTTAGCTCTTGATTGTGGGAATACCACAGAATGATTAACCGTGTTTCACTAATGAGTCCGAATCAACGGACGAAAGGTTTCTGAGCAGGCGAAATGAGTGACTCTGTTTTTATGACAAGACTACAATGGTCCCCCCGTTCGCTGCGAGTGGAGGATTTCATCATCATAATTTCACGCCCAATTCTTTTATCCCCGTTTTCTTTCTCTCACAACCAACCCTTCCCTCCACCCCATCCCCCAATTTGTCTTTCCATCTTAATCTTTACCTAGTCATTATTGTAATGACAGAGGAACTTTTTAATCTGTCCTCTTGGGTGTCTTTTTTTAATTAATGGCACGTAGCTCCACAGACCATGTGGATGCATTTCAGAGCCGTTTTATAGCAGCATAAATACACCCACACTATTTTTTTTTTTTTTTTTAAATCAAAACCTTTGTAAAACACTGAAACCAGCAAGCAATGGCCTTTTGTAAGTAAACACACAAACATTAAATGAGGAGTGTGTCAGTCATAGTCATGTGGTGGGAAGAAAATAGGTAGATACAGACCCCGCTGATCTTGGAAGAAGAAAAAAAAAAAGGATAGGAGGTAGAGAAAATAAGGCGATGGGAGAAGAGTGGAGAAGGAGGATACAGATTATGGGAAGGCTGGAATGTTATAGGTATATTAATGCTTTTAATAATAATCATGTTTGTAACCATAATCGCAATGATAGTGATGATCTAGGAGGCTGGAGAAGTGGTAGACTGGAATGTATCAAATGTTGTAAAGGATAACGACAATATTAGTATAAGTGAATACGACAGTTGTAACAGTTATGAAGTTGTGACAACAGTTACATTGATGGTAATACATGTAGTAATTTTTTAGAACATGAAACTAAAAAGGCACTAACAATAAGAATCATAAAAGTGATGACAGTGATGATAATGGTGATGCTATTACTGATTGAGAGAGTTTTGTTATGATGATGATAATGAGGCCGATGGCAGTGATACTGATAACAATAACAAGAAAAGTAATACTGGTAACAGTAATGGTTGGTGGAAACGAATAGAGATGGTCCATGAGTAAAAAGTTGGCAGTGCTACCAGAGCAGGGAAAATGTAGTGAGGATGAATAGAGTAATGTTAATAGTTGGTGAAAAGTCAATAGGGATGATCAGCGAGTGAAAGATTAAGTGTATTAATGGAACAGGGGACACAGGAGGTGGGGGGTTGGGGGGGGGGGGAACCACACCCTACACCTACATATTGACAAACACTCACACATTTTCATTGTCTGATTTAGTTATTGCATATAAGTATTGTTACTATTACTACTTTCTTCCGGTGATACTATTACATCGTTCTTCCGGTGATTCTTTCTTCTGGTGATACTATTACATCGTTCTTCCGGTGATGGGATTTGTAATAATATAACCTAGTAACTTGATTTTTGTGGTAACTCGACTCGTTTGCCTTTTTTTGATTTTAAGAAAAATGCTATCCCAGAAAAAGGCTGGTGTGCAATACCATATTATGTTTGTTGAGTTTTCAAAAAACTAACCAAAGGTGCCACCTAAGAAGCAAAAGAAAATCATGAAAGAGCAAAACAAGCTACATTTTCTTGTGAAAAGTAGAAAATATAAAAAGATAACCTCTTAAGACACAAGTGCTGCGGGCCAGTTCTTGGAATGAATCCGCAAGGGACTAAATTACAATGAACTAATGAATGAATTCCAAGGATAAGTACCAGCACCGTTTTGAAAACTCAACAAACATACTATGGTATTGCACACCAGCCTTTTTTTGGGATAGCATTCTTCTTAAAATCAAAAAGGCAGAGGAGTCTAGTTACCATTTTCCACGGTCACTGAGGAGAAGCAAATCAGGTTTCGTAATACCGGAATCTGACCAGGAGTTACATGGTAGTGAGTTTTCTCCCCATTGGAGATTGTCTCCCCCTTGGAGACTATAAACTTGCTGAAGGCTCATTTTAAGAAGCATTTATTATTCCCCATTCACACCCATTCAAGCACATACTGTTAGTTAGGTAGAATTATCTGCCACTGCAGATATGAATGCTTATCTTCCCCCTATTTCTTCAATCTAAGACATAAGAGCAAGCTTTGTTTATAATTGAATATTTCTTGCAGTCATTGCAAGACCTAGTGCTCTGTAAGTGGCTGGAACGGTGCTGGTACTTATCCTGGAATTTATTAGTTCATTATATATATATATATATATATATATATATATATATATATATATATATATATATATATATATATAAGTTGCTGGAACGGTGCTGGTACTTATCCTCGGAATTTATTACATATATATATATATATATATATATATATATATATATATATATAAAATCTGAGACATAAGAAAAAGCTTGTTTATAATTCAATATATATATATATATATATATATATATATGTGTGTGTGTGTGTGTGTGTGTGTGTGTGTGTGTCTCTCTCTCTCTCTCTCTCTCTCTCTATATATATATATATATATATAGTTTCTCACTCTCAGGGAAATAGTTCTCTCTGATAGGCACCAATTCTTCAGATCTACACGTTAGTCAGACTGACCTGGTTTTCGCACGGAGATGGCCATGCCGAAAGAATCTGAAACAGACACACAAGGATAATAAGAATAGGACGACAGGATTCGTCCTTGTACTAAACGCCACGATACACATACTGCAATGAGAGAGAGAGAGAGAGAGAGAGAGAGAGAGAGAGAGAGAGAGAGAGAGAGAGAGAGAGAGAGAGAGAGAGAGAGAGAGACAGACAGACAGACAGACAGAGAGAGAGAGAGAGAGAGAGAGAGAGAGAGAGAGAGAGAGAGAGAGAGAGAGAGACAGACAGACAGGGCAGCAGACAGACAGACAGAGAGAGAGACAGACAGGAGACAGGCAGACAGACAGAGAGACAGCCTAATAGAGAGGCAATCACAGGCAGGCATTCAGATCAGCACACATGCCGAGACCGAGCAAGATTCGAAAAGAGAAGAGAGAAGGGTTTTCAGCAGACAGTATAAATTTAGTCTGTTCGTAATGTGTATGAGCGTAAAAGGTGGTTAGTTTATATACATGCACACACATACAGATACCCACACACGCACATACGCTTACCCGCATGCACGAACGCATGCATGCACACACACACACACACACACACACACACACACACATCACGCCTACAAAGATGAACCTTCCTTCTTATGAACATTCATTCTAATGGACACCCAACACATATGCAGATGGCTGCAATTGTGTACATGTACGAATTCTTCAGTACTGTCTAAATATATACCTTTACATACAGGAACCAGATGTACTTGTAGCGAATAATACTAATAATAGTGATGATGGCGATGATGATGATGGCCATATAGATAGATGGTAAGGTAAGGTAATGTTGCTTATATAGCCCAGCCGACCGCAAAGAGCCATATCAGGTCTGTCACCGTGTTGAAGTCAACTCACAAGTAATTAAAACACACACACACACACACACACACACACACACACACACACACACACAACACACACACACCTGATTCACACAACCCTTTTAAAACACACCAACTAAAAACACACCAGGAATTTTGCTTAAAAAATCCTTTCTGTAAATCAGATAAAAATGTTGATCTCTTTCAGAAATTCAAAGGTCACATCAGATAGACATCTCTGAACGTTTTTGCATGCAATTTGCTATAAAATGTTTATATCTCAGATTGCGCAAGTCCCAACACTCTAAAAGAATGCTTCACTGCGAGTGGATCATGACATGGAATGCACCACGGAGCTTTTTCATCTGTTGAAAGATAAGAACAGCCGTACAAGGAGGGGCCTGTACACAAACGGCTGTTCACGGCCGCCTCGGGCATATTGTAAACACGTTTTCAGGTTTAGACGGATTTTTAATATGTTGTTATCCGTCTGCAAGTTCCATTCATCTTGCCAGAAGTCTTTGACGTAAGCTTGGGCCTTGGGTTTCAGATCAATGTGGGGGACAGACAGTCTGCTCAACTCTTTCTTTGTGTTCCTCTTGGCAAGATGATCAACAAACTCGTTTCTTCAAATGCCTACATGGCTGGGCGTGCAAGCAAAAACTATGGTATATCCATCTGATTTCAGAGAGGTGGACAGTTCGAAAATTTTCAGCAGATGAGGGCACTTGACGTTACGGCTGGCAATGGTCTCCAATGCAGATAGGAAGTCCCATAAAATGAAGAAATCTCTAGAATGGGATTTAGAGACCCTTTCAAGAGCCATGACCAGAGCTGTCAACCCAGCAGTGTAGATGGAGCTGTCAGTGGGAATGTGTTTAGAACGTTTCTGAGAAGGACCTGTTGCGCAAAACACAGCAGAGGCAACACCCCTCCTCAGATTTGAACCCGTCGGTAAGAATTCTTCTGAAGAATGGAAACGTCGAACACAGTTCGGCGAAAAAGGCTAAAGTGAGAAAAGTGGAGGTTGGAGGACAAACATAAAGACGAGGAAATGTTAGCCTGTTCTTCTTTGCTTCCGTCTTCCACCACTGATCTGTTATCCACACACACACACACACACACACACACACACACACGCACACACACACACACACACGCACGCACGCACGCACGCACGCACGCACGCACGCACACACGCGCGCGCACACACACACACACACACACACACACACGCACACACACACACATACACACACACACACGCGCGCACACAGATGTGATAGGCCGATAGATGCATACAAATGTACATACATACATACATACATGCTTACATACACCTAACATACATACATACATACATAGACAGACAGACAGATAGACAGACAGACAGACAGATAAAGATATAGTAGCATGAACCTCTTGATCCTGTGATTTTGCCCTATTTGGAACTTATAATTCTTGCTCTTGGTTTGTAAGTTTTTACACTATTTTACCGTGAAACACAAGCGTAATGAGGTATTATCAGAAACATGTATCATTTCTTTTTTCTTTTTTTTTTTTTAACAAACTAATTATTTCTAACATCCATTCCGTTTTTCGCCGTGACAGTCAATGAAACAAACAACGGTTTGCGCTCTCAGTTTGGATCTTCAGTTCGCCCTTGACCGGGTTATGTCTTGCATGTTGATAGTTCCGTGTTTCACACTTTCAGAGCAGAGATGTCGGTATTTTGATCTTGGTCTTCCTGTCCTTTGATAACGTTTACAGCACCAAGAGCTGTTTATAAATAACCTGTAACGTTTACAACACCAAGAGCTGTTTATAAATGACCTGTAACGTTTACAACACCAAGAGCTGTTTAAAATGACCTGATCACTCAAGATTACTCTTCTAATTTTATCTAGCTTTTTTTCGGATTCTTGTTGTATAGTTGGTTAACTGTAAAGAAAAACTATCATACATTTCTTTTAATCTCATAAAAATGTTGTGAATTTCTGACGATGCCTCAAACTTTTGAACCCCCCCCCCCCCCCCCCCCCCCCCCTCCAGCTGCTTGTCTCATTAGCTAACCCAAACTACAGTCACCTCTTGTGTTTATACGAATGGCTATTGAAAAATTATAACTAGCTTTCAGAACTCACTTTAATCGAGGAAAGTTACGGTGTCTTTGCACGAGGAAATTTGAGAAGGAATCTAAAGAATTCCATCCATTCGTGCGCAACGCGATGATGGCGACGAGAGAAAACTTTTTTCGCCATGACTTTATGTTTCAACTAAGTTGAATAAAAAAAAAAAAAAAAAAAAAAAAATTACCCTAGCCCCTTGCTGATAATAGTATCATTGTTTACTTCATAGTTCATTTGTCTTCACAAATGAACTATTAACTTTGACATTCATACTTTCAGCTTCGCTCGCATTTCTCTCTCTCTCTCTCTCTCTCTCTCTCTCTCTCTCTCTCTCTGTGTGTTCATAAGTCCAGTGTGAGCGGTAGTCTAATGCTCTCGACAGGAATCCACGGTTTCTTATCCTGATGTTTGAATTTAATGGAAATGAAAGACGAGTAGATCGACAATCCCCCCCCCCCCCCCCCCCCCCCCTTTTCAGGTTTTAAGTGTTCAACGCCTTGTCTTGACCAGTGAGAGAAATAAGTCTCGTTTCTTGTCACCTTTTATTTTATTTGCGTAACTGCTGGAATTGGAATCAAAAACTAATCATTTCGATTTCTGATGGATGTTTTTTTTTTTTTTTTTTTTTTTTTTGTGTTTTTTCCGTGTCGTCTACAGATTATTCTGTTGTTATTAAAAACCTACTTGCCGGTCAGATAGGTTTGCTTCTGCTGTGATGTTTTTCAGAGCACTCTTGCGTGACACATCTGTGACAGACTGTACGCCATGGTTGTGACCTTTTTTCTTCACGACTTTGATAAATGCACCACGTGTAATTTTTTTTTTTTTTAAAGGTGTCTCATATCTCACAAATACATGGACATGGTCTATTATAGGCCTAACTAACATTGTGTGCTTTCCAATATCAAAAAGAAGTGTGAAAAATGTAAAAATGCTACCAGAGTAGATTTGGGGGGGGGGGGGGGGGGGGGGGGTTAAATAAATATGAGCCAAAAGAACTGTACACAATTGTGAGCGCTCTGATGTTTTTGAATTAGGGAAGTGACTATAGGGGGAGGGGGTTGACATACACATTGCAGCACATTTTTGTCTTTTTTTTTTTTCTTTTTTTTTTGTTTGATTTTTTTTTTCTTTTTTTCTTTTTTTTTTTACGGAGACTTCTAAGTTTTCTGTCGCGGTTCCATGTCACAACCGTCGCAGGATATAATCATTTGCGATAAGAAGATGAGTTCAGAAAATGACTTTCGGTTTCACCTAGAATATGATCCACATAAACATGGCCTACAGTGGGACGAAAGACACGCATCAATAACGCAGTATATTTGGGGGGGATTTCTATGTCACAGACACAGCACATGTTTTCTGAGAACAACACTCTCAGTCTTTCTGTCTGTCTGTCTGTCTGTCTCTCTCCACACACACACACACACACATATATATATGTGTGTGTGTGTGCGCGCGCGTGTGTGTATGTATCTGTGTGTGTGTGTGTGTGTGTGTGTGTGTGTGTGTGTGTGTGTGTGTGTGTGTGTGTGTCTGTATGTCTGTGTGTGTGTCCCTGTCCGGACTAAGAGCAATCATTATGACTTTCAACCGATATACAATTTGAACGTTCATCAGAAATAATGTTGCAAGAAACAAGTTTTCAGACTGAACCATCCGTAAACTGTCTGAGAGAGAAAAACAAGCGGACTGAGAAGTTTGTGGACATGGAAACATACAGATAGGGGGGAAAAGTCGTCATTGATTCCTTCACTGGCAAAACTCTTCATTGATTCCGTCATTAGAACGAATTCCATAGATCCACACATTAAGTTAACCAGACTGACCTTGGTTTCCGGAGCTGATGCCTGAAATCAAACACAAACGAACAAAGACAATGACAATGAGAACACGATTTAAAATGTACATAATGAGAGAGAGAGAGAGAGAGAGAGAGAGAGAGAGAGAGAGAGAGAGAGAGAGAGAGAGAGAGAGGAGAGAGAGAGAGAGAGAGAGAGAGGGAGAATGTTGTGTGTGTGGATAGAAATATAACAGTAGTAGTAGTAGTAGTAATAGTAGTAGTAGTAGTAGCGGCAGTAGCAATAGTTGTGTTTGTTCATCCGTCGACTGTCGAGGACCACTTTAGTCATCAAGGGGGTGGGTGTGGTGGGAGATGATTTGTGGATTCGCAGGTGGCTGATCAATCCGATGCGTGCACGGAATGTGCAGTGACAGCTCGGACAGGCAATGTGGGAGACCTACCCTTTATTGCTGGCGAAAGCTTTCCTTGCCTGTCTCTTTCTTTGCTCTGCAGCTGTCCTGCAGTAGTAGTAGTAGTAGTAGTAGTAGTAGTAGTAGTAGCAGCAGCAGCAGCAGCAGTAGGAGTAGAAGAGCAGCAATGGTAGAAGTAGTTGTAACAGTAGTAGTGGTACTAGCAGCAATTGCTGTTGTAGTAGAAGCACTTGTTGTTATAACAGCCGAGCTGGCAGTCGTAAATAAAAAATAGTAGTAGTGATGTTAGTGGTGGTAGCAGTTGTTGTTGTAGTATGAGTACTTGTTATTGTTGCTGTTGTTGTTGTTGTTATAACAGTAAAGGAAGTAGTGGTGATAGCAGCAACGACAGCAGTAGCAGCAACCAGTGGTGGTAGTAGTAGTAGTAGTAGTAGTAGTAGTAGTAGTAGTAGTAGTAGTAGTAGTAGTAGTAGTAGTAGTAGTAGTAGTAGTAGTAGTAGTAGCAGTACTAGTAGTAGCAGTAGTAGTAGCAACAGCAGCAAAAGTAGTAGTAGTAGTAGTAGTAGTAGTAGTAGTAGTAGTAGTAGTAGTAGTAGCAGTAGTTGTGGTGGTGGTGGTGGTAGCAATTGCTGCAATAACTGTAGAAGTAGTAGTCGTAGTAGCAGATGTGGTGACGGTGGTGTTTGTGGTGGTGGTGGTGTTTATGGTGGTGGTGGTGGAGGTGGTGGTGGTGGTGGAGTGTGTTGGTGTAGTGGTGGTGGTGGTCGCAGTAGCAGCAATGTAGCAGTAATAGTTTTGAGTAGTGGTAGTAGTTGTAGTGGTGGTAGTGATGGTGGTGATGGTAGCAGTAGTAGCAACAGCAGTAGGCACAACAATAGCAGCAGCAGCAGCAGCAGCAGCAGCATAGTAGTAGTAATAGTAGTGGTGGTGATATTGGCAGAAGCAGCAACAGTTTGCAACAGAAACACAAGCAATGGAAATAGTAGTAGTAGTAGTAGTAGTAGTAGTAGTAGTAGTAGTAGTAGTAGTAGTAGTAGTAGTAGCAGCAGCAGCAGCAGCAGCAAAAGTGGTAAATAGCCAAAATAAAGACGAAACAGAAGAGATAAAAACAGCTGAGAGAGAGAGAGAGAGAGAGAGAGAGAGAGAGAGAGAGAGAGAGAGAGAGAGAGAGAGACAGAAGAGAGAGAACAGAACAGAACAGAATTTTATTCAAAAGGGCCAAAGCCCAATTTGAATGGTTGTGAACAATGACAATGAATATATGACAGAAATATGAATTGTACTGTCATCCCAGTATAAAGCATGAGAACTAGATCAAATGTAAGACTGAAGGCAGTTTATCAACTAATATATAAGGAAGAGTAGCGGAAATTAGAGAATGAAAATCATAATATCCGTACATTTATACACTCAATTCGGTAAGTCACATTCATACAACAAGTGCATTTGATAGTTCAAGATACAGCTGTTTCTCTCCTCTTTAAGACTCTGTAAAGATATACAGCAAAATTTCTAACTTCTGTCTTTTGTGATGTTAATGTGAATCTGAAATCACTGGGATTATTATAATACTTTGGATGTAATAAACTACGTCTCAAATCATCAAATACAGGACCACATAAAACAAGGTAAATTTCATCATCTGTAACAGATCTACACAACAGGCATTTCATTACATGTTCAAACATTCCTTGTTGTTGTTGTTGTTGGTTGTTGGGGGGTTTTTTGTGGGTTTTTTGGGTTTGTTTGTTTTTGTCTTGAGCTGTGCACAGTTACTCAAAAATCCCCAATTTGAATCTTGTTGGGTATGTATCGTATACATCTGTCCAAATCCAAAAGTAAATATGGCTCCATGTTATGAGATGCTTTGAATTTCTATTGTTAACAAATTTATTGCTGTCATTCATATGATGATGCCTGTTTTGCCACCTGCAATCAATTATCTTCGTCTGAACACTCGTATAAAAGAATTCAAGCATCCTACACCTTGGTTTTCCCATACAGAACAAAAGCCACAATTATTTAAAACATCACGAACTTTCGAAGCCCATTTGACGTTTTCCTTTATTTCACAAATTCAAAAGCATTTTGAATGCTTTGAATGGCAGTATAATAACGGTAACAAGTCAAAAAGAACTTTTGGAACGTTGTTCATAATGCATCTTTCAAACGAAAACAGCCTAGAAATTACACATCTATTGATTCTTGGTTTCAACATTTTAAAACCTTGCTGAAGATGGATACTAACAATACAGTAAATAAAGATTCAGTCGAGGATGAAAGAGGAGCCGAATAGAATCAACCGAT